>CM067634.1:0-548384 GCA_034336685.1 Luscinia luscinia | reverse complement strand
GATGAGACCCAGGCTGGATTCAGCTCCTTGGAACAATTTACCAACATGGAGAGAGGAAATGCAAGCTGCAAAAATAAACAGAGTGTAAATTAGACTGTTAGAATGTAGAATTAGCAGATTTCTAGAATGTTTGTGATAAGGGACACGTGGCCAAGATGGAGAATTTGGGGTGTGGATCCTCTTCCTCCTTCTGCTCCGTGCCATCCATACTGGGTGACATGCTGGCACTGCCAGATTGGATGGGGTCAGAGCTGGACTGTTTAACAAAGTTGTATTGTATTGGAAAATAATTGTAAATCCCCAGTAGGTAATTTAGACTATAAAAGATCAGTCCTGCCTCTGCCAGGCAGATTCTGCCCTGGACATGTAGTGAGCAGAGCTGTGAGCTGGGCAGAGCAATCCTGAGATGAGGGAGAACAAACAGCCATGGAAACCTCTCAGAACAGCTCCTGCAGCCTCTCAGAAAGAGCTGGGCTCAAACCCCTGCATGTCCCCAGAGCTGAGCTCAGGGCTGAGGGGATCTCAGGGCTGGGACAATTACAAAAGTGGGACTAAACTTGCCCTGAGGTTCAGGATAATCATCAGTGGAAGCTGTGAAAAGCTGACTTTTAGTAGAAAAATGAGGAAAAGTGTGATATAAACAAATTGTTAATGCAGACTGTGGCAAAAATTGTCTATACCTTGGGTTTTGTTTCTTTTTTAAGGGAATAAAATGGAGATTTCTGCTGAAGCTCCTTAGAAAGCCAGAAAAAAGCAGCATTTCAAGGAAATGGTGCTTCATCAAAAATATTTTTTTGATTCTTAGCGTAAATAATTTATTTTCATTTGGATTTTAAACTATTTTGTGTTTGGATTTTAAACTATTTTGTGTTGGGATTTTAAACTATTTTTCATTTGGATTTTAAATTATTTTTCATTTGGATTTTAAATTATTTTGCATTTGGATTTCAAACTATTTTGTATTTTGATTTTAAGCATTTTTCATTTGGATTTTAAATTATTTTGCATTTGGGTTTTAAATTATTTGCATTTGGATTTTTTTCTTTGTAGGCAGCCCCATTAGGATACAATGCACCTGCACACTGAATTATTTTACAATTCAAATTGTTTAAGCTTTTCCATGGTGAAATTTCATCCTCTACTTCAAGTAATTCTGTAAATGATAAAGGTTTCTCTCTTGTTGCTCTTTTCAGGCAGATAATTTAAATCTCTTCCTCTGTAGTTTTCTTTTTGAGTGGGAAGTGACCTTTTTTGGAGTGCAGTGTGGTGGTGTGTGAATGGACAAGTGTCTGTTATCAGTGTGGTTTCACGTGGGGTTAATTAGGATCAGCTGGATATTTGGGGTGCTCAGGGCTGTGGAAATCTCGGGGTGCAGAGGGGCTGGGGCTTGGCTGGGGCTGTCCCTCCTGTCCCTGCTGGGCTCAGGCTGGCACCCAGCTGCTCTCTTTGGACCTGAGCTCACCTGGGAGCCTCTCCCCTCTGGCCGTGTTGGGGTGTTTGTGATCAGGGGAGGAGCCCCTGAGAGGAGAGGGGTTTACCCGGGGTGTGTCTGTGCTCATCACAGAGCAGTTCCTAATGCTGGGGGTTGCACAGAGCAGGAGCCTCTTCAGAGTGCTGGAGCTGGGCAGAGAGGAACAGCCAGTGCATAATAAATAATTCTAAAATAAAATAATAGTATAAATAATAATAATAAATAACCATAATTAATAAATAATAAAATAGTAAGATATAATAAATAGCAGTTCCTTGGAGCAGGGGGTGGCCGGTGCCTGCAGCTGGCAGCATTTCCTGCACTCTGAGCCCTGCAGGGAGCTGGGGCTGTGCTGCCATTCCCAGTGCCAGCCCTCTGCCTGCCCCCATTCCCAGTGCCAGCCTTTCCTCTGCCCCCATTCCCAGTGCCACCTTTCCTCTGCCCCCCATTCCCAGTGCCACCCTTTCCTCTGCCCCCATTCCCAGTGCCACCTTTCCTCTGCCTGCCCCCATTCCCAGTGCCACCCTTTCCTCTGCCCCCATTCCCAGTGCCACCCTCTGCCTGCTCCCATTCCCAGTGCCACCCTTTCCTCTGCCTGCCCCCATTCCCAGTGCCACCCTTTCCTCTGCCCCCATTCCCAGTGCCACCCTTTCCTCTGCCTGCCCCCATGCCCCAGTGCCACCCTTTCCTCTGCTGCCATTCCCAGTGCCAGCCTTTCCTCTGCCCCCCATTCCCAGTGCCACCCTTTCTTCTGCCCCCATTCCCAGTGCCACCCTTTCCTCTGCCTGCCGCCATTCCCAGTGCCACCCTTTCCTCTGCCCCCATTCCCAGTGCCACCCTTTCTTCTGCCCCCATTCCCAGTGCCACCCTTTCCTCTGCCTGCCCCCATGCCCAGTGCCAGCCTTTCCTCTGCTCCCCATGCCCCAGTGCCACCCTTTCCTCTGCCTGCCCCCATGCCCAGTGCCACCCTTTCTCCTCCTTGCAGGACGTGGATGAGTGGAACATTGGCAACCTGAACACGCTCCTGGACATGGTGGAGCACGAGTGTGGCATCATCATCGAGGGGGTGAACACTCCCTACCTCTACTTTGGCATGTGGAAAACGACTTTTGCTTGGCACACAGAGGACATGGATCTCTACAGCATCAACTACTTGCATTTTGGGGAGCCCAAATCCTGGTGAGTGAGGGCTCTTGGCACCACTGAAATCTCCTGTCCCCAGCTCCACCAAATTCCATCATGTTTGCCTCATCTCTCAATTCCCACTTTTTTTCTCTCCTCTTGCCTCCTACTCTACATTTAAAAGCAATTTCACTTTCTTTCATGCTGGCTTGCTCAGAGGCCTAATTCCTGACTTTCAGCAGGATTAGGGAGACTCGTTGACATCATGATTAAAACCAGATTTCAGCACTGGGGGATTTTTGCAAACTAATGCACAGGAGAGCAAATGGGGATGGGGATGTGTGGGTGCTTCAGGGCCACTGTCAGAGTGAAACTGTTGTTCTTGCACTGTGCTCTAGGCAGGAAACATCTGTTGCCTTCAGATTTCCATTATTTAAATACAGAAATATGCTCTCAGCTCCAGGGACAGTTAAGTGGAAAGGTTACTTTTCCATGGTCATTTTTGGTGTAAAGCATTTTTCACCACTGTGGATGCACAGACTGGTTGGAAATAACTTTCCACAAAAGCAGTAGATAGTTAAGGATGAAATAGAGAATGTAGGAAGTCTGGAGTAAGTTACCAAGAGCCAATGTGCTTCTTTTAAAAGCAATTTAAGAGTAAAAGTGCAGAGACTCAGCAGCCCAGGGGAGCTGTGTGAAGATGTTGATGTGACTAATAACTATTGACATTTGTGTGCAGCTGAGAGCAGAAGTGTCCCAGGGGGGCTGTGCTGTCACTGTGCCCTGGCAGAACAGACTCATCCTCCCACCCTGGGGACTCCCACTGGCTCCAGAGCTGCTGCCTGGGGCACATTGAAGCCCCCAGGAGGCAGGAGGCTGGAAATGAATGGCTCCAGTGCTCTTTTCCAGGCCTGGCAGGGGGTGCAGGGAGGGGCTGACTGTGGAACATGAATGGGAATGAAAACCCTTCCAGCACGTCATGGAGTCTGTTTCCCAACATTCCTGATCCCTGGGCTCACTGTCCAAGGCAGATGCAGGAGGGTTTTGCAGAATCTCTTGTGGTAGCTCTGGTAAACAAAGCTGAGCTGCAGAAATGTATTTTTGGACTATGAGGGATGTGACTGATCCCAGGGAAAGGTTCTTTCCTTCCAACACCCCAGAGGGTGCAGGGGCACTGAGCAGCTGTCAGAGCCCAGGGGTGTTGGGACACTGCTCTGGGGCAGGGAGGGATTTTGGGGTGTCCTGTGCAGGGCCAGGGGTTGGACTGATGGTCCTGTGGTTTCCAGCTCAGAATATTCCATGGTTCAGTTTGGGTCCTGTCAGTTTTTCCTCCAGAATCCCTTAATTTCAGCCCTCCAGAATTCCTTAATTCCAGCCCTCCAGAATTCCTTAATTCCAGCACATTGTCCTGTCTCATCTCCAGCAGGTGGTGCCACAGCCCACGGGAAGCTCCTCATCCCCTTTGCCCACGGAGCTCAGGGACAGGGACAGAGCCCAGCAGGAGCTCAGGGACAGGGCAGAGACCAGCAGGAGCTCAGGGACAGGGGCACAGCCCAGCAGGAGCTCAGGGACAGGGACACAGCCCAGCAGGAGCTCAGGGACAGGGACAGAGCCCAGCAGGGGCTCAGGGACAGGGACACAGCCCAGCAGGAGCTCAGGGACAGGGGCACAGCCCAGCAGGGGCTCAGGGACAGGGGCACAGCCCAGCAGGGGCTCAGGGACAGGGACAGAGCCCAGCAGGGGCTCAGGGACAGGGGCAGAGCCCAGCAGGGGCTCAGGGACAGGGACAGAGCCCAGCAGGGGCTCAGGGACAGGGACACAGCCCAGCAGGAGCTCAGGGACAGGGGCACAGCCCAGCAGGAGCTCAGGGACAGGGACACAGCCCAGCAGGAGCTCAGGGACAGGGACAGAGCCCAGCAGGGGCTCAGGGACAGGGACACAGCCCAGCAGGGGCTCAGGGACAGGGACACAGCCCAGCAGGGGCTCAGGGACAGGAGCAGAGCCCAGCAGGAGCTCAGGGACACCAGCACAGCCCAGCAGGGGCTCAGGGACATCACCATGGTCCCAGCAGAACTGGGCTGCCCCCGAGGGGTGGGAGCA
The DNA here is from genome assembly GCA_034336685.1 of Luscinia luscinia. Taxonomy (NCBI): domain Eukaryota; kingdom Metazoa; phylum Chordata; class Aves; order Passeriformes; family Muscicapidae; genus Luscinia; species Luscinia luscinia. Next base: position 543,691 of record CM067634.1, on the reverse strand, counting down.
GCTGGCTGGGGTTTGGTTTGGGCTGTTCCATCCTTTCTCCAGCCATCCTGTGTTTGTGAGAGTCACTCATTCTTTAAAGCTGCCCCAGCTGGGGGAAAAGGAGGATTTTGAAGAGATTTTGAGGCCGTGTTTGGAGCAGGTTTTCCCCTTCAGTGGTGGAGTTTTCATGGGTGGGTGGCAGTGAGTGACAGGATGGGGAGGGTTGGACACAGTGCCCCTGCTGCTCTGCAGACCCTCCCTGCTCCTCCCTTGGGCACCAGGCAGGAGTTTGCCCCTTCCCAAGCCACTCCTTCCCTGTGGCAGCTCCTCCTAGGAATTCTCAGGCTCTCCTCTGAGCAAGCACTGGCTGCAGAGAGTGAAGCTGAATCCCCTTGGAGCAGATCTGGAACTTTCCAGGTGCCTGAGCTGCTGTGATTTCTGCAGCCACAGCAGAGCTCAGCTGGGGGAGCTCTCGGGCTGCACTCTGCAGCTCCAGGGCTGAGCCTCTGCTCAGGGCTGGCTGGAATGCTCGTTCTGCTCTGCTGGCACCACCTCTGTGGAAATTTCCCAGCTTCCTTCATCCTTTTTATAGACTCGTGGCTCTGACAGTGATCATCTTGGAAGCACCTCAGGGAATAGCAGCAGTGTGGAGAGTTACAAACTCCACCAGTTTGGGGTTGAGCTCTAAAATAGGAGGCAGAGTTATTGTTTGGCTGTCAGAGATATTTATTCAGTGGAACCAAGGACTCTGTATATTGGTAGTATCTGCTTCAAAACTGCCTGTTAAAACCCATAACTCTTTCTCTGTGTCTCCCATAAATTGTCTTGGGGTGCCTCTCTCCAGGCTGTGAAGGGTGAGCACCAGCCCTGGGGGAGGCAGGAGCTGTGAGCTCACCTGAGCCCCTCAGGCAGGGAGGCAGCTCCAGGTCCAGCCTTCCTCCTGCTTTTTTCTCCAATTGCAGTAAAATGTCCCTCTCACATCAGGGATTTAATTGCCACCTTTCCATAGTCTCAAACTTCTGAACAAACCGAAATGTATTTAATTCTGCAGCCCCACGTTGAAGCTCTGGTGGTGGGGATTTTTGCTGTATCAATTATACATATTGTGTGTAATTACCTCATACACTCCTGAGTGAGATCTAAATGGAGCTTATTGTCAAACAGTGCAAGCAGAGCCTGAGTTTATAATGACAGAGGCAGCAGAGCTGAGTGCCAGGCCTCATTCTTCATGGTTATTATGGCATTTTAGTGAGGAGTGGATGTGGCTCAGCCTTTGCAATTCCAAAAGAATATTTTTAGATGCTGAGGTGCTCCACCAGCACTTCTTTCATCTCCACAAAGATTTGCAGTTCCTACCTGGGGGCTTCCTGGGGTGGGGAAGGAAACTTTGAATCTCAGCATTGTGGATTTGCCAGATACACTTTAGAGTGTAACATCCTTTTTTGTCAACAGTGTTGACACCACCTGATTGGGTAATAAAGTTATTTTTCTTGGGTATTTTGCTACCAGTCTTGCTGCACAGTATCAGTGTTTAATTTACCTTCCCTGAGTGCTGGTGGGATGTTACACTCTCCCTTCTCTCAGAAGCTGCAGGTGTTAAACCAGGCTGACACCGAGGAAGGTAATTGATTTTTATAAAATGTCCCTTTTCCCTTATCATGATGGATGTTTAATCCCCTTTAATTAAAACAGGGAGCCAGCTTTAGCTTTTAAGTTATATCATCTCCTCTCCAAAACACTCCCTTGCTGGAAGTGGATCATGCCTAATCTGTTTGACTTTGATATCACAAAGTACACTTTATGCCAGAACAGCAGTTTATGTGGAATTAAGGACAAATTACCAAAGGAACTTTAAAATAATATGATTAGTTGGAAGCACTGGTCACAGATACAATTACATTGCAGAAACACTTCTGGAATTCTGTCTTGTGAAAGTCTGAAGAGTGGGAAGTCCATGGAGTTACCCCAAACCTTGGTTGGTTAAAATATTTTAGAATTTTGCTGCAGGAGTCAGTGCACTGCAGGAATCACTGCAGGGGTCACTGCAGGGGTCACTGCAGGAATCACTGCACTGCAGGAATCACTGCAGGAATCACTGCACTGCCCTGCAGGTTCCTGGGCTCCCTTCACCCTGGAGTCCTGGGGTGCCTTGGCTGGAATCACAGCTGATTTGCCCTTGAGGGAGCTGATGCTCCACACTGAGGATTTTTATTTTTCTGAGTTTTGCTGTTCCTGTTTCTCAGTGTTGGGGAATTCAGGAGAAGATTCTGCAGCCCTTCCTGCCTCAGTCCCCAAGGTCTGCATCATCTTCCCTGGGAAGTGTGTGAGGTGTCCTTGTGTTCCAGTGTCCCAGGCCTGGCAGGAGAGGTTTGGAGGATTTTTGGGTGGAGTGGGAGGAGAGGAGGAAGCAGGGAAGGCCATTTGGCCGTGGTGGCAGCTCCTCACAGCTCCCAGATTTCCTTCCTGCCTCTGCTGTCCCCTGTAATCTGTTTTACAGCTCTGCAGTTTTGGATGGAGAAAGAGCAGAATTTATGGTGATGGTTGATTTATAGATTAGCTGCAACACCATTTGCTCTCAGGCAGATTTGGCAGAGCAAGACCCTTTTCTGTTGATAAAAGGGAGAGAGAAAGGAACAGGGATATTCATTAAAAGGGATAAAAGGAAAGTGAGATAAAGTATGGCCAGGCAGAACAGCTTTTCACTCTCCTGACTCTCCTGAAATGAAGGTGAAATCTGCTTTGGAATGTGCTTTCTGCTCTGAGAGCCCGTGGGTGTGGGGGGAGATGCAGGGAGGGACTGTTGGGATGCAGAGCTGTGTCCCTGGAGTTCCCCGGGAGCAGAGTCATTAACACAGCCCCGCAGTCACCAGTTAATCAGTGAAAGCAGGGCCCAGGGCCAGCCCTGCCTGCTGGAGGTGCTGTGGGGGGAGATGAGGGGCAGTGTCCCCTCGGGAGGGACAGTGCTGGCTGCTCAGGACACAGCAATCACCACGGAGCTCTGCCTTGGATTGTCGTCCCAGTCAGGTGCTGTCATTGGAGCAGTGGAGATTTCTCTTTAATAGACTCAGGTTTTTGTGGTCTTTCATTAGGCTTTGCAGACAGATTATTAAAAGGTCATTTTTCTGCTGCAGAGGAGGCACAGGGCTTGGGGAGCCAGGACTTTCTTCACTCACCCCCGTCCAACTGAGAGCAAAGGCCAGACTCCAGGACTGGGGGGATCAGCTTGGGCTGGTGTCAGGAGGGACACATGGACTGGTCTCAGCCCCAGCAGCCCTTGCCCTCAGCTCCTGCTTGTGCCTCCCCTCCAGAGCCCTCTTTGGTTTTTACTCTCACCCAGACCCACTGCAAAAGGCACAGAGTCATTTTGTACTTTGCTGCCATTTCAGGTTTCAGTCTGTGCATTTTATGTCCATCTTTCCTGAGCCTGTTCCCTTGGCTGAAATTGGAAATTGTGGGGGTTCAGCTGTGAGCCCAGCACAGGGAGCACCCTGGCACTGTCCCTGATGGTTTCAGCAGGAGGAGGTGCTGCCCCTCTGCCCTGCTGCTCCCTGCAGCCCAGGAGCCCCGGGCAGGGACCCAGGCTCCTGTGTCTGCTCAGAGCCCAGCCTGGTTTGAAATGAAGATCTGTGCGAGTCTGACAGGATCACAGACTGGTTGAGTGGCAGAGCCCTGGGACTGGAGGGAGGGAGCTCTGCTTCCATGCCTGAGCTCACTCTGCCCCTGGGACAATGCACTTGCAAATTCCAGCCTGGCACGGAGCTGGGAGCAGCTTGGGAGGGCTGGGAGGAAGCAGGAGTGCTGCTGCAGAGCTTTGTCTTTATTCACATTTTGTTAACACGTTGGCAGAAATCAGCGGGGATTTTTTTTTTTTCTTTCTTTACTCAGCAGAGAAAATTGTCGAGGGGTGATGCCAAGTGCAGCACAAGTGAGTTTTAAAATAAGAGGAGCCCGTAGTAATGACAGCACTTAAATAGCACTCAGTGCTGTCTGAGAGCTGTGCTCTCGTTAACCCTTCATGCTCCGAGGGAGAAACGTGCTGGGTGTGCATCCACTCCATTTCCAGCTGCCCAGTCTGCCACACAAAGGGGATCAAACAGGAGAAATAAAGGAAACTTTACAAACCGTGTCAGTGATCTTTATCAAATCTCAGCTGCAGCACTTGTGGCTTTGATGCTGACAAGAACACAGCTCTCCCTTCAGAGCAGTTGTAGGGGGAACGCTGCAGTTTGATGGATGAGGAGCATTAAACCTTTGGAATGTTGGGGTTTTTTCTGCTCAGAAAAGAAAAGAGAGTGTGTGTAGAGGCATTGCACCTCTAGCACAAGGGGTTTCCTAATCTCAGAGGATCTTTCCTTGCTCATGAGCACATTTCTTGTGCTGTGCTGTGGGTAATTCCCCGTGGGGCTTCAGGAGCTGCTGCTGCTGTGCCCGGGGAGGGAGCAGCTCGCTCAGGTCACTCGTGTGAGGCACACAGAGCTCTGATCTCCCCTGGTTACCTTTCTTCTTCTTCCTGGAGCTGCAATGAGCTCTTATTTTAGAATACAGGCTCTTTGAAGCATGATCTTTGCTTTTCTTTCTGTTTGAATGGTATCCACTACAAAAACAACCAGTAATTAATAATCTGATTGCCAGTTTAGGGAAACAAATCTGATGTGAACAGGTTCTTCCAAACAAATAAGGGGAATGGCAAGGGGATGAATATTGGAGTCATTCATCTCTGTTGAATTGTGTACTAATTATCTTCTTGGCTAAACTGAATGAGTAAATGACTTCATAATGGTTTTCCCCAAACACCTTTTCTTAGTAGAATGGCTCCTTCAAGCTGCTCTCACTGCAGGCAGAGCAGGCTCTGGGTTATTTTTACAGTGGAGGGAGAGACACTCCAGCGTGCTCTGCAATTTGGTGCTTTGTGCTGGGCACTTGTGCTGTGGAGCTGACTGGACTGGGGCACTGAGAGTCCTTCCAAGAGCAGATGGTTGTTCACATTAAATTCTCTGCTTTAAAAAAAATGTATTTTAAAAATTGCATTTGGAGATCTGCAGAAATCTCCTCTTTGTGTTCGTGGAGTTGGGGGTGAGTGAATCACTGGAAGTAGCCCATTGTGCTAATCTTGGAACTCAGTTGTACCTCTTGAAAATTCATATTGCTTTAAAATCAGAATTTTAAAAAGCTCCTGTCTAATGTCACTTCTTGAAACTAATGGCTCTTTAATCCTATTTCTAGCTCAAGGCACCTCTAAGGGTTGAAGAGTCTTTCAGAAGTACATGATTGGCACGAGTTAGGCTTGGCTCTAATCTCCCCTGCTCAGTCCCCAGGGGTTTGATCCCAGCCCCAGAGTGACCCGGGGTGCTCTGCCCATCCCCACTGGGAAACAAACGGAGACTCTGCAATCCCAACCTCAGCTTCTTTGGGGCAAGGAGGGATTTTTTCATCCTGCTCTTGCATTGGCAGCAAAATCGCTGCTGTTATTCACGGTGAGGATAAGGAGGAGGTTCTGTGAGAGGGGATTGTAGTGAATGGGCTCTGGGGTGAGGCCTGGGGGTGTTTGGTGCCCCTTCCTGAGCAGCTCTGCCCCGATTTTCTCTCTGTGCTGCTTCCCCAGGGGTTGAGCAGCTGTGGAGGCACCTGGGTTTGGGGAGATTTGGGGTTGTGATTTGGCCCTGTCATTACCTATTTACTCCTAATTGTGGCTTTTGGAGTTGATACTCCCTCACCTCTGCGTTTATCTCTCACTCTGGGAGTTCTCCAATAAAAATGTCATTATTTGAAATCATTGAGCTGCTGGTTAAAGACTGAATTCCATCACCCATTGTCCCCTGAGCTGATCCATTGAGATAAAACTGCAGGCACTTGATAAAGGTTCTTTGCCCCGGTGTGATCTCAGATCTTATCTGCAGGCAGTGTTTGCTTTCCTGATGGCAGGAGCCACAGCAGGAGAGGAAAAGGGAGAGGAGAGGAAAAGGGAGAGGAGAGATTCTCCTTTCCTAACAGGATCTAGGGAAGGGAAATGGGAGATTTCCAGCCCAGTCAGCGTGGGCCAGCCTCAGATTTAATGAGGAGAAGAAGAAAGGGAGTTGATTTCAGTGTTTTAACAAATTGTTGGGGGAGAGGGATGAAGGGAGGTTAATTGTGGAGGAGGATAAAGGTGAGAAGAGAGGTGACCGTGGAAAGAGGTGACAGCGCTGCCAACAGAGGAACAATCAGTTCTTCTTGTTGAAATACCTTTTTTCTTCTCTCCTACAGGCAAAACAACTTAAAAATAGTGTTGGGCAGCAGGAGTTGGCTCTGATCCCTGTGGGTCCCCTGCAGCTCAGGCTGTTCTGGGGGATTCTGGCACAGAACCCCCCTGGACCTGAGCTCTGCTCTGACACAGGAGATGTTGGATAATGTTTTACCTTGTTGAAAAACGAGGCCTCGGGAGCAGGACCTGAACTTTGCAGGGAGGGACCACCCCGTGCTAATGCTGTTCCTAATGGTTCTGCTGGGTGATAAATATTCCTGATGGACCCAGGGCTTTCTTGGGAGGCTTTGCTGCTGTGGGGGCTGAAGATGCTGAAGGTCAGGGTTCAGGTTCTGGCTTTGTGGGCACCCTTTGCCTTGCAGACTGCAACAGCAGCTTTTCATTCTGCCTGTCTGCCTGGGAGCAGGCTGGCATTTGAATCTTAAAGGGTCACTGTTCTTGGCACAATTAAATCTGCTCTGAGGGCAGATAACTCACCCCAGTGTGACACATTGGCCTGGGCATTTGGAAAGTGCTGCTCCCGTTGTGTTTGTGCTCCTTCTCCCATAATTATGGTGTGTTAAACTGTGTGGGGCCTGCTTGGGCAGACCTTGTGCAGACACTGTGAAATTGAGTTTCTTACCTTCCCCAGCAATGGCACTGAAGTGACATTTCCAAAGTCTGGTGCTTGAACTGCCCCTGGAGCCCAGAGGGGGTGTGGGATTTGTGAATTAATCACTGCTCAATTGCTCCGTGTTGGTGCAAGAGTGTAAATGAGGTGTGGAACAGGTGTAGCTGTCAGGGACTCTGGGAGGACAGCTGGAGTGGGAAAAGGAACCTTTGGGGACGTTGGATGAAGGGGCAGGAGGGTCTGGTCCTCTGCCAAAGGCAGGGATGGCTTCAGGTGAGAAAGATTCCTCTTAAACCAGGAGGAAGCAGCTGTGGGCTGTGAGCAGCCTTTGCTGTGGATGAAGTTTTAGATTTTTGGCCACTGGAAGCCAAAACTGAGCTGAGTGCCTGCGAGGAAGCAGCTGGGGCTGGGAGGTCCCTGAGCAGCAGCAGGTGTGAATTCCCTGTTCCAGCAGCCCTCGGTGGCCCCAGAGGGTCCCTGCATCCCAGGATGGCCTGGTGCTCCTCTCTACTGACACACTTGTTTAATTCTTAATTCACAAGACATTTGCTTATTTATTCTCATTGTTCCTGATAATAATTCTAAGCCATTCGAGGGGAAAATTGTATTCAGAAATGCTGTTTCACACTTTATTTGTTTGATGATTTAGAGCGATAGAAAATAGCACATTTGCTGGCTTTTATAGTCTGATAATTATCCACATCCATCAAGCCCCATTCCAGGGGAATAAACAAAACACCAAGAAAATTACTCTATTAATGATATCCTATGATGGCAAATAGGACAGACCCCTCTCTTGTGTTAGGGGTGGAGAGGGGACTGTCCAGTTAAACTCATGCTGGGAGGGAATTCCTGCCTGGCAGGGTGGGCAGGGCTGGCACAGGTGCCCAGAGCAGCTGGGGCTGCCCCTGGGTCCCTGGCAGTGCCCAGGCCAGGCTGGACACTGGGCTGGACATTGGGACAGTGGGAGGTGTCCCTGGCAGGGCAGGGGTGGAAATGGATATTTAGAATCTCTTCCAACCCATTTTAGGAGTCCATGATTCCATCTTAACACAAGCAAGGCACCACTCCAGGAAGATCATTCCCTAACACATTTGTAGCTTTGGGGCAAAACCTGCTGCACCTGACCCAAGAACTCACAAAATGACATGGAAGTAGAGATCAGAAATGCTGGAATGAGGTTTCATGGAATAAGTTTGGAAGCTGAGAGTCTTTCCCACAGAACAGCAAGTTCTAGATGTGTACAAGTGGTACTTGATCCACTTCAGGGATTTTCTGTTGTTTGGGTGGAAAGCAGAAAAAGGTAATTTCAGAGGCTCAGTATATTATTTTCAGGTTGTTGACTTGGGGGTAAGATGACATTTGAGTCCCAGAACTATAACTTCTCTTATCTTGAGCTGGTTTTTCTTTCCCCACTGTGTAAATCTCGTGCTCCCTGAAAGCAGCAGCACATTTTTCCTGTTCTAATCCCCGAAGTGCTGAGTGGCAGCTTTTGGGTGAAGCTGGCCCTTTGTCTTGCCCCGTGCAGGGCTGACCCTGCAGGGTCTCTGCCAGCCCAGGCTGGCTTTGGTTTCCCCCCAGCTGCTGCTCTGGCTCTGGGAATGTCCCTTTCTGGGCTGGGAGGGGCAGACCCAGCCCCGTGTTCCAGCACTGAGAAGGAAATTATGGGGTGTTTGTGCAGTGCCCAGAGCTGTGGGTGCCCTGTGGAACTGGGGTTTTGCAGCTGAGGGGTGGGGACAAACCAGTGCTGGGGACACCAGAGCTCCTGTCCCAGTGCTGGGGACACCAGGGCTCCTGTCCCCATTCTAGGGGACACCAGGGCTCCTGTCCCAGTGCTGGGGGTCACTGGTGCTGCTGTCCCCAGTGCTGGGGACACCAGGGCTCCTGTCCCAGTGCTGGGGGTCACTGGTGCTGCTGTCCCCAGTGCTGGGGACACCAGGCTCCTGTCCCAGTGCTGGGGGTCACTGGTGCTGCTGTCCCCAGTGCTGGGGACACCAGGGCTCCTGTCCCAGTGCTGGGGGTCACTGGTGCTGCTGTCCCCAATGCTGGGGACACCAGGGCTGCTGTCCCAGTGCTGGGGACACTAGGGCCCCTGTCCCAGTGCTGGGGACACCAGGGCTCCTGTCCCCATTCTAGGGGACACCAGAGCTCCTGTCCCAGTGCTGGGGACACCAGGGCTCCTGTCCCCAGTGCTGGGGGACACCAGGGCTCCTGTCCCACATTCTGGGGTCACTGGTGCTCCTGTCCCAGTGCTGGGGGTCACTGGTGCTGCTGTCCCCAATGCTGGGGACACCAGGGCTGCTGTCCCCATTCTAGGGGACACCAGGGCTCCTGTCCCAGTGCTGGGGACAGCAGGGCTGCTGTCCCAAATTCTGGGGTCACTGGTGCTGCTGTCCCAGTGCTGGGGTCACTGGTGCTGCTGTCCCACATTCTGGAGGTCACTGGTGCTGCTGTCCCCAGTGCTGGGGGTCACTGGTGCTCCTGTCCCTACAGTGCTGGGGATCTGATCTGGTGCTGCTGTCCCACATTCTGGGGTCACTGGTGCTGCTGTCCCCGTGCTGGGACAGGGAGCAGTGGCACACAGAGCCAGCCCTGCTGGGTGCTCATTGCTCCAGGGCTGCACCCCTTGGGCTGCAGCAGTTTTTAATCTTCCCTTGCTGTCCTGCCCTGGAATCAGTCACTGTGTGTGGGGCTCAGCCCGTGCCTGACCTGCATGATTCTGTTTCTCTCCCTGGGTTGAAATTGCAGCCCAAATTCTGCCCTTACTGCCTAGCTATGTAAATCAGATTTGTGAGCATAACTTACAGCAGAATTTGACCTACTTTTAATTCTCTTCTGCAGTTAATATTTTGAATTCCTCAGAATAAATGCAGAGGGATGTGTAGGCTCTGCTTCCTAAAGACTGGCCCAAAGAAAAAAGTTAATTTCTAAAATTGGAGTCAGCTATTACCATTCTGTGCTGGGGTATTTTGATTTGTATATAATTACATATAGTTCTTTTTTATAAGCTGGAAATTCCTCCTCTCTGCCTGGTTTCTATCCAAGCCAGGCTTTTTTCTTTGTCTCTCCATGGGCTGTTCTCTCAAGCCTGGCTTGGCTTTTTGCAGGCTGCAGTTTCAGATAACACAATAACCATGTTCCAATGTATTAAACTTTTAACATCCTCAAGATTCAATTAATCTTATCTTTACAACTCCCAATTACAGGCACTAATTAAGTGAAGGTTGCATTGTAGACTGGGGATATTACATTAATCATCAGCAGCCTTGTAGCCATAAATTAGTTCTTTCCCAATCCTTCAGCATTTTTCCCAGAAGGAATGGAATGTCTCATTTCCCTGTTTTAAGGGACATTAATCCCACAAAGGAGCTTTGGATCAGGATTAGTTTTATCACATTTATGTAAGTGATGAATGGTCTTTGTAAAATAAAAGCCACTAGCTTTGTCCCAGACAAATGAAATTGAATTGTTTGATAATTATGCAATTTAAGGCACTGTCAAACTTTGGTCAGGGGATGTTGGGAGTCCATTGCTGCATTTATTATTTTACAAGATTAGGTGCTGCACAGTGTTTTGCCTTAAATATTTTTTTAAGCCATCAGTTTAAATCAGCTTAGTGCCTAAAGCCTGAGCCCCCTGTGGTTTGTGTGTCCCCCCTGCCAGGCCAGCTCAGGTGGGTTGGATTCTCCAGCCTGGGGCTTCCAGCTGCTTCTCCCCAGTCGTGGTTCTGCACTGGAAATGCAGAATTTGGCTGAAACCCCCCAAATCTGGGGCAGCTGAGTCCCCTCCTCTTCCCAGCACGGGGTGGTGGGAGGGATGGCTTTGACATCTTTATTGGAAATAGCAAAAATAATGCATTTTTTATTATTCACTTTGAAGAGAAGTTATAGCTGGCAATAAATGCCATTCCCACAAATGTAAATTCTCAGAATTCTCTGTCACAAAAAGCAGGGAGAGCCATATTTAATTTGCTGCAGAATGTAACCAATGATTTACAAATTTCCATTGGCAATATTGTTGTGTGTCATCATGTTAAACACGTTTAAATGGATCCTGCTCTTCAGTTCCCTGCCTGAAAGCTGAACACATAAATCTTTGTCACCTGGGCTTTGCTCCTGAGAATATTGGGAACCTCAAAGCACTGAGAGAACTAACAGATCTTGGGAAGAAAAAGCCATTTGAAGCTTCCCTGTGTTTGTACACACCCAGGCTGTGTCTGAGACCTGTGGGACACCTGATTGTTTTTCCAGAAATATGCTCAATAATAAAAAAAGAATTCACTTAAAAAAAAAAACAAAACCACAGTCAAATTCTTTTGCACTTTATTGACCCCTAATGTAGGAAAACTGTGTTTGGGAAGTGTGGAAGTTGTTCCCCACAGCCTTTAATGGTGTTTTCATCAGCATTTTCAGGGTCACCTCATCAGGAAAATTACTGAGTGCTTGAATTCCATTATTTCACATCAGACAATAAAATCCAGCATGGATAAGGATTGAGCCATGACTGCTTGAGCTGTGCTGAGGAGTATTTACTTTTTAGAACAAAGTACACAGAAGAAAGTTTATTTTCCAAAGCACACAGACCCTCCTTGACACCTTTTCAGCCCATCCATTTCCTGCCTGTTCATACCTAGCCCAGTTTTATTTTGCAGATATTCCCCCATGGGGAGCACACCTGCTGTTCCTGCACTCACTTATTTATTTCCAGTGCTGTGTCATCACTTTGTCTCCTTGATTTTCCTTCCACCTTGTGAAATTTTGTGGTGCTGTTTGGGAAGCGTCAGGGCAGTCTCACACTCCATGTGCTGTCTGAGCCTGTGGAGCAGCTGCACTTCCCATGGGTTGTGTTCCTGGTGCCCTCCATTCACACAGAACTGGGGTTTTATGGCCAGCCATGCTGTGCTGTGCTGTGCTGGGGGTCATTGCCCCACTCCTTGCTGCCTTTTCCTGTCAGTTTTTGCATTAAACCTGATCTTTGTTTCTGTCTGTTCCCAGGTATGCCATTCCCCCAGAGCACGGCAAGAGGCTGGAACGGCTGGCCAAAGGTGAGCTGGGCCTGCCTGGGCTGGGCTGGGCTGGGCTGGGCTGGGCTGGGCCTGGGCTGGGCTGGGCTGGGCCTGCCTGGGCTGGGACTGGGGCTGGGCTGGGCCTGGGCTGGGCTGGGACTGAGCCTGGGCTGGGCTGGGATTGAGCGGGGACTGAGCCTGGGACTGATCCTGAGCTGGGCTGGGACTGAGCTGGGACTGAGCCTGGGCTGGGCTGGGACTGAGCTGGGGACTGAGCCTGGGACTGAGCTGGGACTGATTCTGAGCTGGGACTGAGCCTGGGCTGGGACTGAGCTCCTGGGCTGGGACTGAGCCTGGGACTGAGCTGGGACTGATTCTGAGCTGGGACTGAGCCTGGGCTGGGCTGGGCCTGCCTGGGCTGGGCTGGGCTGGGATTGAGCCTGGGCTGGGCTGGGACTGAGCTGGGACTGAGCTGGGCCTGCCTGGGCTGGGACTGAGCTGGGACTGAGCCTGGGCTGGGACTGACTCTGAGCTGGGACTGAGCCTGAGCTGGGACTGATTCTGGGCTGGGACTGAGCCTGGGCTGGGACAAAAGTCCTTCCACTGGAGCAGGAGCGTTCCCAGGGATGGGGCAGCCACAGCTGTTCCAGTGTCTCAGCACCTCAGACATTTTCTGGCTGATACTGAACCTGAATTTCCCTCTTCCAGTCTGTACCCATTGCTCCTTCACCCTATGAGTACATCTGTATTTGGTGGTTTTCCTTTTATTTTAGCCTCATCCTCCTTCATTTTTTAGTGCCTTAAAGTTCACATTAAAAAGAAAAAACCCAAAGCAATGTAAGGGAGGGAAAAAGAAGAGGGAAATGGAGGCAGAGTTCCTCTGAGCTGTGGCAAACTCCCACCTGGAGCTCCAGGGGACATGTCTGGCTGCAGAAGTGGATGTGTTTTAATTTCTTGGTGTTGTTTCTATTTTTGTTCACTTGCAAATGTTCAAGGAGCTGCCCAGCTAAAAAAAGCTGCTGGCCCAGAATAATTAACTCCAAATCTCTGTGGTTCATCTCCGGAGAGGCAGCTGGGGTGGTTTAAATCTGGTGTGAGGGTAGGAGCAGGGAGGGGAATCTGCAAGACTCTGATGCTGAAGAGAAGTTCTGATGGTGATTTCCCCAAACCAGGCAGATTCCTGCCCTGCCTTTTCCTGCTGGGCAGGCAGGGAGCAGCTGCAGTGGGGGAAATGCAGAGTGTTCCTGTCCTGGGCTCTGAGCTCCACATACAAATAACTGAGTCCCAAATACAAATGGCACTGGGAATGGCTGCTCAGAAATGTTGCATTTCAAAGCTCAGGCATTTGCCAGGTTTTAATAGATGAAAAAAGTAATTTTTCTAAGAAGTCAATCAATCAGATGCCTCGTGTTCTGCAGACTCTGAAATAGCACTCCAAGTCTGACAGGAGCAATAATAAGTTTCTTGCTGTTTGTAACTAATTTTTATGGGTGATCAATTTTGAGGCACGGAGATGGCTTGTGCAGTACAACCAGGAGCAAATCATCAATGATCTGGTCTTTATTTTAATTTCCTCTCTGGAAGCTGGGTGGCTGATGATTTAACTCTGCAAAGAGCCAAAATTGCTGCCTGGCCATTCCCCTGTCCTGTGCATCAGTGGGGAGAATTTGCTGTGGAGAAATGAGTGTGCAATTAATATGGAAAATGAATAGCTGAGCTGTAAATGGGCTCACTGGGAGAGCCATGGAGCCCATGGAGAGAATGTTAATGTGTTGCCATGTTATTGGTGCTAATCACTTAAAATGTGCTTCTTTATTAGTGGCTTTAATGAGAGCCACTTAAACTGTGCATTAAAAAGAGGAACTGCAGAGAGGGACCACAGGCTGGGTAGCAGACACTCATAATTTTAATTGAAATGCTTTTAGTACAAAAATATAAGAAAACCTGGAACCCAGTAATCCTTTTGACTTTGTGAAACCCCTTCCATTATGTCTCATCAATTAGTTTTGGTTCCAGAACTTGGGTTATTTATTTTCCTAAGCTGTGCTGGGTTTGAGTCCCTCCAAACACAGAGTTTGTTATGGAAGCAGCCACTTAGGAGGGAAAGAGCTTGAGAAAAATCAGGTTCCATGGCTGAGCTGCCATGGAGGGGCTTGGTCAGTGCTCACCACTGTTGTAGTTTTCTTAATTATTTGTGGTTTGTTTTAATAACTCAGCGTGGACCTTGGGTAGAGTTTAACACTTAATGGTGTTGAGGTGGTGACTGGGCCAGGTCCTGCTGCCTCTGCCACTTGTTGGTGACACTGTGAGTGTCCCTCGTGCCTGATAGAGATGGAGATACTTTCCTTTTCCTTTTCTTTTTCCTTTTCTTTTTCCTTTTCCTTTTTCCTTTTCCTTTTCCTTTTCCTTTTCCTTTCCCTTTTTCCTTTTTCCCTTCCCCTTTCCCTTTCCCTTTTTCCTTTCCCTTTCCCTTTCCCTTTTCCCTTTCCCTTTTCCCTTTCCCTTTTCCCTTTCCCTTTCCCTTTCCCTTTTCCCTTTCCCTTTTCCCTTTCCCTTTTCCTTTCCCTTTCCCTTTCCTTTTCCTTTTCCCTTTCCCTTTCCCTTTCCCTTTCCTTTTTCCTTTCCCTTTTCCTTTCCTTTTTTCTTTCCCTTTCCCTTTTTCCTTTCCCTTTTCCCTTTCCCTTTCCCTGAACACTAACATTTTTCCCTTTAGGTGGTGAGTAGGCAGGCTGGTCTGGCCTCCAGGCTGTGTTTCCCCCCAGAGCAGCCCAGCAGTGCTGCAGTGATGCTCCTTTGGTGTCTCCACAGGGTTTTTCCCGGGGAGCTCTCAGGGATGTGATGCCTTCCTGCGGCACAAGATGACTCTCATCTCTCCCTCCATCCTGAAGAAATACGGGATCCCCTTTGACAGGGTAGGTGCAGGGGCAGGAGAGGGAATGGCTCCATTTCCAGGGCAGGGCTCTGCTCAGTGCAGCTGAGCCAGCTCTGCCTGCAGCAGGGTTTGGGCTTGCCTGAGACACTGGAGTGAGGGGATCTGAAGGAATCTGTCACTGAACAAACTCTGCAGTGAGGGAACCTCTCAGTACAGAGGGACGAGCTGATAAGGGGCAGCAGAGCCCACTGGTGATTCAGAAACACTTTTTTATTTTCCTGTGGTCCAGCAGGGCCCAGAGGGGAGCTGGCTGTGCTGGTTCTGCTGTCTGAGCCTCAGGGATCCCTGCAGCTCTTAAGCCCTGATTTGAAAAGAGGGGTCATGTTTGTTTGCTGTGATCGTTTTAATGTGCTTATTCTTAAAGTCTTGTGGAAGAAGAAAATCTCCTCAGCCAGGGCTGGTTACAGGGATTTGTATCTGTGCACAATCACTCAGACTGCTGCTGCTGGGTGTTCCCAGAGCTGCCTGGGGGTGGGAGGTGTCAGAGCCTGCTCCAAACTGCTTCCATGCAATCACAGAGTGGGGAGGGACCCTAAATCCCACCCAGGGCCCCCCTGCCATGGCCAGGGACACCTGCCACTGTCCCAGGCTGCCCCAAGCCCTGTCCTGGAATGGTCCCTGTTATTCACAAACTGGGAGCAAGGGCCATTTTTCCTGAGGAATAGAGACAGGATCCCTTCATCCAAATTCCTGGCAGGTTTCAATGGAGTTGAAATAGGCAGCATTTATAAATCTCTATAATGCTGTTCTGGAAAAAAAGAAACAGATCAATATCAGGGCTTTTTAATAATTAAAAATGTGTATTTCTGTAATCTCCTATTGATTTCTCCATTTATTCCTCAAGAGCTTGCAGAAGTCAGTAAATTTGGGGCTTTCTTCATGAGTGGCAGTTTGTGCTGGCTTTCCTTCAATAGTTATTACTTTTCTGCATGGCCTATCCATCATCTGGAGTGTTTTCTAATTTATTGTGGGATAATGTTGACAGCAGTGCCATGGATGATGTGGGCTTGAAATGGAGACAGCAGGATGTGCTTTCAGTGGCAGGAGCAGAGTCTGTTCTCCAGTGCAGGCAGCAGTGGCACTGCTGGGCTTGGTGGAGGGCTGGCTGCAGGCTGGGCTTCAGCAGCTCCCCTGAAACCCTGCACGAGCTTCTGGTGTGCCACAGCAGCTTCTCTTCCCTCCTTTTAAAATTATTCTTCTAATGCTAATGGCATCAGCAAGTTGAGATGTTGGCCCAGCTGAGGGGGAGTGTTTGACTGTGTCTGTTTGCACTCTGCATTTGGGGTGTTTGGGAGTGCAGCCCCAGAGCTGCTCAGAGCTGCTCCTGTGGTTCAGGCCATGCTCTTTACAATTAAACTTCTTCTTTCCCAGTGGTTTTTCTGCACAAGATTTAAAAAGAGGGTTTTTTTAGAAGCATCAAGATTGATCTGCCTCTTGTTCCAGCTGTGATCTGTAGAGTTCAACCCTTATTAATAATGCCTGTAATGCTTATTGTTGTTTTAATTTTACTAAAGTCAAGTCACAGGATGGTTTTTTGCTGAAAGGGACTTTAAAGCTCACCCAGTGCCATGGCAGGGACACCTCCCTTGTCCCAGGGTGAGCCCAGCCCAGCCTGGCCCCGGGCACTCCCAGGGATGGGGCAGCCACAGCTGCTCTACAATTCCCAGACAGACAAAACCGGGCTGGAGCTTTTCTTGTGTTTGAGTTTTGGGTGAACAGGTGAGAGTGAGGCCGATAAATGTGAGTGGGGAAATAATCACAGGGAAGGGCAGGAGGTGCTTCAGAAGGCCCCTGCCATGCAGAGGGGTTGGCAGGAGGGAAATCCAGGGGGTGGAATGGAGGTTTGGAGCTGCCGTGAGCCAGAGTGGTCAATAAATCAAAGATTTGGTTTGGAATGTTGCAGCCTGAGACCCTTTTGTCACTGGAGCCTGCAGCTGTAAATAGGGCCAGGTTGGGATCAGGAGACCCCTTCCACTCACTGCTCTGAGTTTTTCCCTGAGAGAATTCCTGGTTCACCAGGAGTGCTCCAGGCTGAGCCAGGGGCTGGCAGTGACCTGCTGATCCTGCAGGGGGAAGAGGCTCCACCAGTGGGGTTTGTGGTGGGACTCTCTCAGTGCCCGGGCTGTGTCTCCCCGTCCCAGATCACGCAGGAGGCCGGGGAGTTCATGATCACCTTTCCCTACGGGTACCACGCCGGCTTCAACCACGGCTTCAACTGCGCCGAGTCCACCAACTTCGCCACGCTGCGCTGGATCGACTACGGCAAGATGGCCACGCAGGTGGGCTGGGCTTGGCTGGGCTGGGCTTAGCTGGGCTGGGCTCAGATGGGCTGGGCTGGGCTGGGCTGGGCTGGGCTGGGCTTAGCTGGGCTGGGCTCAAATGGGCTGGGCTGGGCTGGGCTTAGCTGGGCTGGGCTCAGATGGGCTGGGCTGGGCTGAATCGGCTACGGCAAGATGGCCACGCAGGTGGGCTGGGCTTGGCTGGGCTTGGCTGGGCTGGGCTGGGCTGGGCTGGGCTGGGCTTAGCTGGGCTGGGCTCAGATGGGCTGGGCTGGGCTCAGATGGGCTGGGCTCTGATGGGCTGGGCTGGGCTCAGATGGGCTGGGCTCTGATGGGCTGGGCTGGGCTCAGATGGGCTGGGCTGGGCTTAGCTGGGCTGGGCTCAAATGGGCTGGGCTCAAATGCGGCTGGGCTTGGCTGGGCTGGGCTTAGCTGGGCTGGGCTGGGCTTAGCTGGGCTGGGCTCAGATGGGCTGGGCTCTGATGGGCTGGGCTGGGCTCAGATGGGCTGGGCCGGGCTCAGATGGGCCGGGCTCAGATGGGCTGGGCTCAGATGGGCTGGGCCGGGCTCAGATGGGCCGGGCTCAGATGGGCTGGGCTCAGATGGGCTGGGCCGGGCTCAGATGGGCTGGGCTGGGCTTAGCTGGGCTGGGCTGGGCTCAGATGGGCTGGGCTCAGATGGGCTGGGCTGGGGCTCTTAGCTGGGCTGGGCTGGGCTCAGATGGGCTGGGCTCAGATGGGCTGGGCTGGGCTTAGCTGGGCTGGGCTGGGCTCAGATGGGCTGGGCTGGGCTTAGCTGGGCTGGGCTCAGATGGGCTGGGCTGGGCTCAGATGGGCTCAGATGGGCTGGGCTGGGCTTAGCTGGGCTGGGCTCAAATGGGCTGGGCTGGGCTTAGCTGGGCTGGGCTTAGCTGGGCTGGGCTGGGCTCAGATGGGCTCAGATGGGCTTAGCTGGGCTGGGCTCAAATGGGCTGGGCTGGGCTTAGCTGGGCTGGGCTCAGATGGGCTGGGCTCAGATGGGCTGGGCTGGGCTCAGATGGGCTGGGTTTAGCTGGATTGGGCTGGGCTGGGCTGGGCTGGGCTGGGCTGGACTTGGCTTGGCTTAGCTGAGCTGAGCTGGACTCAGCTGGACCAGCCCCCCTGCTGGGACAGAGCATGGCTTGCTGTCTGTCCTTGTTCCCTGGCCAGCGTGGGAAGCCCCTCTGCTTTGGGGTGTGCCCCTCGTGTCCCACGCTGGTTTTGCCTGTTGATAATTTATTTATCCAGAGGTGTAGCAGCGATGGATTTCTCAGGTGCTACAGTCCCCTTGTGAACAGGTTGTTCTAGGGGTTGGGAAGTTGGAATTAGTTTTCTGGTGCATCCACAATGCGTTTCACAGTGACTGATGTCACTGAACACAACTCATTAGGTGCACGCTGGAGGGGAAGGAATAAGCTGGAAATACTTTTAGGCTTTAATAACACTGTGGTGATAACACTGCAAATACCTGAATTCCTCTAATCTGTGCACTCAGTTGAGTTTGGGCAGTTGTGCTATTTCTCATGGGGGCAGGTTCCTGTGCTGTGGTTTGTGACAGCACTCTGCTCTCCTGCTCTGGAGCCTGCAGAACAAGCAAAGCTCCTTCAGGAGAGCCTGGGAGGTTCTCCCCCATCCCAGACTGCTCCAAGCCTGGCCTGGGGCACTTCAGGGATGGGTCAGACATCTGCATTTATTCTGCAGTTAAAGGGATGGTAAAAAAACCCCCTTAAACTGTAAGAGGCCTCAAATCAGTGTCAAGTGTCTGAATCTCAAAAACAGCCAAGCAATCTTGGTTTAAAAATGTAAAAAATGGTGTTTGTGTGCTGTGACCTTGTAAAGCAGATTTCTGTGTAGTGAGTGGTCATGGTATTACAGCCCAGAAAATGGGGTTTATCATGGAAATTCAGACAGACCCTTAACTACAACAGAGCCAGCAGGCACCACTCGAATATTAAAAGCAATTTTGGGTTCAGCCATGTGTTGACAAACAAGTGACATTTGGGAAGTGCAGTTTGGATGGAGCTCCGTGCTCACATTGTCGGGCGGCGTAGCGTGAAATTACTGAACAAGCAGCAGGGCTGGGAGCAGGGCTGGGACAGGGGAAGTGTGCAGGAGATGCCCAATTTATTCCCCTTGCACTCCAGGCACTTGTCTGTTCTCAGCTCCTGTGTTAATGAACCCTGGGAGGGCAAAGCTTGGCTTAAATCTCCTGGGCTGCTGCACCCCTGTGGGGAGAGAATTCCTGGGAGACCTCAGGAGGAAATTCCTCCCTGGCAGGCTCGGGCTGGAGTTCCCGGGGGAGCTGTGGCTGTTCTGGACCCTGGGAATGCCCCAGGCCAGGCTGGACAGGGCTTGGGGCAGCTGGGCCGGTGTGGGACACAAGGGAGGGGTCCTGCCATGGCAGGGCTGGCAGGAGATGAGATGAGAAGAGATTTAAGGTCCCTCCCACCCCACAGCATTCACACTTCCTCAGTCGGTGATTTTCAGTTAACACTGCAGCTTTCCTCTATTTCAAAAGCTGCTTTATTGATTTATATGCTCCCAGGCACAGCTAGATTGTCCTTGCTCACATGCAGGCACGTTTGGGGGTTTTTCTTACCATGCACTCACTTCTAAAAGTTCTTGGGAAGTGTGAGCAGGGTGGAGCTCTGCTCCTGCAGTGCCCGGGGTGATCCCTCCTCCCCTTGTCCTGCAGCACTCGGGAGAGCAGGGACAAGGCAGGGGCTGTGGCTAGAACTGTGAAGTTCTCCCGGGCAGGAGGTGTGGATCCTGCTCTGCTGGGAGCTGTGTGGCTGGGGCAGCTGGGGCTGCATCCCCACATCCCAGCCCCACATCCCAGCCCCACATCCCAGCCCCACATCCCAGCCCCACATCCCAGCCCCACATCCCAGCCCCACATCCCAGCCCCACATCCCAGCCCCTGGGGCTGCATCCCCACATCCCAGCCCCACATCCCAGCCCCACATCCCAGCCCCTGGGGCTGCATCCCCACACCCCATCCCCACATCCCAGCCCCACATCCCATCCCCACATCTCATCCATCTCCTCTGCAGCTCCTGGGGGTCCATCCCAACGTCCCAGCCCCACATCCCAGCCCCTCTGCAGCTCCTGGGGATCCAGGGGGCTCCATCCCCACGTCCCATCCCCTCTGCAGCTCCTGGGGATCCAGGGGGCTCCATCCCCACGTCCCAGCCCCTCTGCAGCTCCTGGGGATCCAGGGGGATCCATCCCCACATCCCAGCCCCTCTGCAGCCCCTCTGCAGCTCCTGGGGATCCAGGGGGCTCCATCCCCACGTCCCAGCCCCTCTGCAGGGCACAGCAGAGTCCCAGGAGTTCTCAGGGGCTCTCACAGCCCTGGAGATCCTGGCCCAGTGTGTCAGAGTCAGCTGTAATCCAAATATTTGCTTTGGACTTGAGCATTCCTGGCTCAGTGCTGGGGCTGAGGAGGGATGGGTTTATTTGTATGTTCTACACTTAATGTTTGCCTGCACAGGCACAGCTTAGAAATTAGGGAGAAATATTTCCCTCTGTTCTCTGTACTTGGAGTTCCTCAGTGATTTGTCTTCCATTTGTCTTTTTTTTTTCTGTTTGGTGGTTGAAAAAAGCTGCTGAGTGAAAGGCAGGAAATTATACTTTTCATTCCTTACCATCTTTTTTTTTTAAATTATTTTTTTTATTTTGCACCATGAGGCTGCAGTTCCTGCCTGCATTCCTGGTTCCTTGTTTCTGAAACCCCTTGGATGCCCCAGCACAGGGTTTTGGCTGTGCCTCTGCCCAAAGAACCCTAAACATAAAACATAGAAATAATCTCAGATTTACACTTGGAATATCTGTGATTTAATATTTTTAGCATATAATTTTCCAGGTAAAATCAAAGCTTTCTTCTTACTGTTCACATTTTAGTAGATTTTTTCCCCTTCAGTATATCTGTATTTCCCAAGAAAATAAAACTTGTGAGGTTTTTGCAGAAACCTGTTTGGTGATACTGAAAATTGGTCCCCAAAATAAGGGAAATCAGAGTTGTATTTTTGCATTACTTTGTGTCTATGCCTCAACTGACTCTAATTAGACCTTTTAAGCTCAGAACACATAAAGAAATCTATTATGAAATAGCATTTCCATAGTTTATTTTTGTCAGACATTCAAAATTGCTCTTTTACTCTAATTAGACCTTTTAAGCTTAGAATACATTAAAGAAATCTATTATGGAGCAGCATTTCCATGGTTTATTTTCATCAGACAGATTCCAAGTGGCTCCTGCACAAATTCTTCCACCTTTCTTCATACTTGTTTTCTTGTATTATTTGTAAACACCCCTAATGCCCTGCTCTTGATTCTGTGCAAGAAAAAGGAAATTTTACAGCTTTTCTTGGGGAAGGGGTGGCTGTTTTTTGGGAGCTGTCTGGAAGTTTTGTTTTATCAGCTCTGAGCTCCTCTGGGGCTCTGGCTGGGAGGTCTGGGCAGTTTCTGTGGGTGAGGGAGGAGCTCTGGGGGCTGTGGGTTTGCTGGGATTTCGGGGTGCAGTGCTGGGCTGGCTCAGGCTCCATCCAGGGTTTGTCCCCAGCTCTGTGCCTGGGGCTGGGGTGGCCCCTGGCCCAGGGGGGCTGGGGGAGCCCTGCAGGCAGGGCAGGTCCGTGGGATCCTTGCTGGCTGCTCTTGGAGAGGCCCTGGCAGGGTTTCCAGTGGCTTTCCTGACCAGCTGGGCTGCTGCTGCTGCTGCTGACTCTGCAAACGGGGCCAGGGCTCATCTTCCTCCCCAGCAGCCCCAGCCTGCAGCCACCAAACACAAACTGCACAAACTTCTCCTCCTCCCCCAAGTTTAACTCCTCACCCACTCACAGAGCTGCTGCCATTCTCCAGGAGCTGAGTGAGTGGAAGGAAAAGGAAACTGGAGCCCCAAACTGGTTTTTTTTCTGTCTTGTTGGGTCCCAGTGGCACCTCTGGACTATGGGAACAAACTGGTTGTACTGGGAGCTCCCTGCTGTTGCTGGGGATGTGCAGGGGACGTTTGGGGTTTGTCTTTGGGGTTTGTGTGTCCTGGAGCAGCCAGAGCTGCTCTGCTCACAGAACCACAGACCCACCCCTCTTCCCTGTCGTGCAAGGCAGGTGGAAAAGCTTTCAGCAAAGATTTTGGTCTGGCATTGAAAAGCTGAAGGAACTTCAATTTCGAGCCCTTTGGGTTTTGTGATGGATGAATTTCCATTAAGGGTGAGTGGGAGGCTCAGCTGAGTCTTCCCAACCTCTTTCATCTCAATCTGAAGGGTTTTTGCCATGAAAAGCAGAGGTGCCACTTTAAATCTGTAATTTTGGTGACTATTTCTGCATAAGGGAAAGGCTTATTTTCCATTAACCTTTCCTGTGTGCTGGAACTGCTGAGGTTCAGTTCAGTGTTAATAGTTGGGAATTGAGGGAAATATCCTCACAAAACTTGCTGAGGATTGAAGTTGAATGAGTCTGCCCTTTCCCATAAATCATTTGATTTTATGGCTTCAAGGAGACAGTCATTTTATTTGACTGTTATTTTATATAGACTTATTTGTGTTTTTGTGTTAAAAAATATTGCAAAGATGATAGTGGCTGTACATTCAATAGCCACAAATTCCCCCCATCAGTCTTGGAGTTAGAATTGATGGGACAGGGCTCCTGCTGTGGTCACATATTTTACCACAGGCTCCAAATTAGGGTTGCAGATAATAAAATAATGAGGAAAGGAAGAATGCTGGGGTTTTAGGCTGGAAAAAAGGTTTAATTGTGCATTTCCTTACAGTATTTTTCCATGTGCTTATAGTCAATAAAGCCATTAACTTATGGAAAAGGGGAGGTGAGGCTGGGAAAAGCCTTCAGAAAGTGGAATGGGTGAAGTTCCTGCAGGTTTGGTGAACGTGGAAACTCCTCTCTTGTTGCTCCCCTGTAAGCAAAGGCCAAGAACTGACCCTGGAGCTGTTGGTGTTTGGTTTGGTTTTGTTCCAGTCCCATTTTCAGGGCTCACAGAGGGTCCTTGGGGATCCCAGTTGTGGATGTTCTGTTCTTCTTTCTGCTGTTCTTCTTTCTGCTGTTCTTCTTTCTGCTGTTCTTCTTTCTGCTGTTCTTCTTTCTGCTGTTCTTCTTTCTGCTGTTCTTCTTTCTGCTGTTCTTCTTTCTGCTGTTCTTCTTTCTGCTGTTCTTCTTTCTGCTGTTCTTCTTTCTGCTGTTCTTCTTTCTGCTGTTCTTCTTTCTGCTGTTCTTCTTTCTGCTGTTCTTCTTTCTGCTGTTCTTCTTTCTGCTGTTCTTCTTTCTGCTGTTCTTCTTTCTGCTGTTCTTCTTTCTGCTGTTCTTCTTTCTGCTGTTCTTCTTTCTGCTGTTCTTCTTTCTGCTGTTCTTCTTTCTGCTGTTCTTCTTTCTGCTGTTCTTCTTTCTGCTGTTCTTCTTTCTGCTGTTCTTCTTTCTGCTGTTCTTCTTTCTGCTGTTCTTCTTTCTGCTGTTCTTCTTTCTGCTGTTCTTCTTTCTGCTGTTCTTCTTTCTGCTGTTCTTCTTTCTGCTGTTCTTCTTTCTGCTGTTCTTCTTTCTGCTGTTCTTCTTTCTGCTGTTCTTCTTTCTGCTGTTCTTCTTTCTGCTGTTCTTCTTTCTGCTGTTCTTCTTTCTGCTGTTCTTCTTTCTGCTGTTCTTCTTTCTGCTGTTCTTCTTTCTGCTGTTCTTCTTTCTGCTGTTCTTCTTTCTGCTGTTCTTCTTTCTGCTGTTCTTCTTTCTGCTGTTCTTTCTCTGTTTGGTCTGTGCTGCTCCCAGGAGTGGGGGCTGTGGGCAGTGCTGCAGGAGAGGGGAAGGTGCTGGATGAGATCTCAGAGTTCTGGGGTTTTTCTGCTGTCATTTGGGCAGGATGCTGGTCCTTGCTTTGGGTGATCTGGTCACCCTGCAGTCCTTCCCAGGGCTGTTGATCCCCTGGAATTCTGTGAATTCCCAGACTGGAGCTTTGGTCTCATGTAAAGGAAATGAGGTTTTGTGTCTCTCCTTAGTGGTGGTGTTTTTGTGTTGACATGCTCTTTTTTTTTTTCCTATAAAGTTTAATAATAGTGGAATATAAAAGAGTTAGAATTTGAGGGAATTTGGGAGGAGAGATTCTGCAGAAGTTGGGGTAGGGATGGGCAAGGATGGAGGATGTAGGCATAATGTCTTTTAGGAAATAAAAGGGCAGGGAATTCACTGCCAAGGCAGTTTCTGACCCTTCCCTACCCTCCCTCTCCTCCTGCTGTCCCCCATTCTCCCTCTCCCTTTTCCAGCTGTGCTGGAGGCAGCAGCAGGATCTCCCTGCTGATGGGGAGGGTGTGGAGCAAAGTCCTGGCTGTGCCACAAGTGCCACAAGCAGCTGAGGAAATGTCACTGCAGGGTCCAGAAGGAGCCCCAGAGGAAGGAGGCTCTGTAAATTATTCATGCTGGCTGGTGTGAAAGCACTAGAATTAAATTAAAATTGAAATATAAACATCCATCACGGTAGATTTGTGGAGAGGAGGGAGCTTGGCTGCTGTGGGATGTGGAGCCAGTGCTGGGAGCAGCCCAGCAGCATCCCCAGAGCTCTGGGCTGGGGGAGCTTGGGCTGGGGGAACAGGGGGAGCTTGAGCTGGGTCTCTAGCAGTGATGGGTCTCTGGCACTGATGTTTGGGGTCTCTCAGTAATATTTGGGGTCTCTAGCAGTGATGTTTGGGGTCCCTTGCAGTGGTGTGATGTGTTTGGGGTCTCCCTTGCACTGACATTTGGGGTCCCTAGCACTGATATTTGGGGTCCCTAGCAGTGATGTTTGGGATCTCTAGCACTGATGTTTGGGGTCTGTCTTTCAGTGATATTTGGGGTCCCTTGCTCCAATACTTGAGGTCCCTAGCAGTGATGTTTGGGACCTCTAGCCGTGGTGTGATGTGTTTGGGGTCTTTAGCACTGACATTTGGGGTCCCTTGCACTGACCCTTGCTCTCCCTGGCAGTGATATTTGAGGTCCCTAGCACTGACATTTGGGATCTCTAGCAGTGGTGTGATGTGTTGAGGTCTCTAGCACTGACGTTTGGGGTCCCCAGCAGTGACATTTGGGGTCCCCAGCAGTGACATTTTGGGGTCCCCAGCAGTGACATTTTGGGGTCCCTGGCACTGACATTTGAGGTCCCCAGCAGTGACATTTTGGGGTCCCCAGCAGTGACATTTGGGGTCTCTGGCAGTGACATTTTGGGTTCCCCAGCAGTGACATTTGGGGTCCCCAGCAGTGACATTTTCTCCCCGGCAGTGCACGTGCCGCAAGGACATGGTGAAGATCTCCATGCACTGACATTTTGGGGTCCCTGGCAGTGACATTTGGGGTCTCTGGCAGTGACATTTGGGGGTCCCCAGCAGTGACATTTTCTCCCCCGGCAGTGCACGGGCCGCAAGGACATGGTGAAGATCTCCATGCACTGACATTTTGGGGTCTCTAGCAGTGACATTTTGGGGTCCCCGGCAGTGACATTTTGGGGTCCCCGGCACTAACATTTTCTCCCCTGGCAGTGCACGTGCCGCAAGGACATGGTGAAGATCTCCATGCACTGACATTTTGGGGTCTCTAGCAGTGACATTTTGGGGTCCCCGGCAGTGACATTTGGGGTCTCTGGCAGTGACATTTGGGGTCCCCAGCAGTGACATTTTCTCCCCGGCAGTGCACGTGCCGCAAGGACATGGTGAAGATCTCCATGCACTGACATTTTGGGGTCCCCAGCAGTGACATTTGGGGTCCCCAGCAGTGACATTTGGGGTCCCCAGCAGTGACATGTGGGGTCCCCAGCAGTGACATTTTCTCCTGGCAGTGCACGTGCCGCAAGGACATGGTGAAGATCTCCATGGATTGACATTTTGGGGTCCCTGGCAGTGACATTTTGGGGTCCCTGGCAGTGACATTTTGGGGTCCCCAGCAGTGACATTTGGGTTCCCCAGCAGTGACATTTGGGGTCCCCAGCAGTGACATTTGGGGTCCCCAGCAGTGACATTTGGGGTCCCCAGCAGTGACATTTTCTCCCCCGGCAGTGCACGTGCCGCAAGGACATGGTGAAGATCTCCATGCACTGACATTTTGGGGTCTCTAGCAGTGACATTTTGGGGTCCCCGGCAGTGACATTTGGGGTCCCTGGCACTGACATTTGGGTTCCCCAGCAGTGACATTTGCTCCCCCGGCAGTGCACGTGCCGCAAGGACATGGTGAAGATCTCCATGCACTGACAGTTTGGGGTCTCTGGCAGTGACATTTGGGTTCCCCAGCAGTGACATGTGGGGTCCCCAGCAGTGACATTTTCTCCCCTGGCAGTGCACGTGCCGCAAGGACATGGTGAAGATCTCCATGGACGTGTTCGTGCGGCTGCTGCAGCCCGAGCGCTACGAGCTCTGGAAGCAGGGCAAGGACAGCGCCGCGCTCGACCACATGCGGCCCACGGCCCTCAGCAGCCCCGAGCTGGACGCCTGGAACCAGAGCAAGGCCGAGCTCAAGGCCAAGCTGCTGCGCAGGTGAGGGGGCAGGGCCGGGCTGGGGCTGGGCTGGGCCTGTCTGGGGCTGAGCTGAGCCTGTCTGGGCTGAGCTGAGCCTGCCCTGGGGCTGAGCTGAGCCTGTCTGGGGCTGAGCTGAGCCTGTCTGGGCTGAGCTGAGCCTGCCCTGGGGATGAGCCTGAGCTGAGCCTGTCTGGGCTGAGCTGAGCCTTCCCTGGGGCTGAGCTGAGCCTGTCTGGGGCTGAGCCTGCCCTGGGGCTGGGCCTGAGCTGAGCCTGCCCTGGGGCTGGGCCTGCCCTGGGGCTGAGCTGAGCCTGTCTGGGGCTGAGCCTGCCCTGGGGCTGGGCCTGAGCTGAGCCTGCCCTGGGGCTGGGCCTGCCCTGGGGCTGAGCTGAGCCTGCCCTGGGGATGAGCCTGAGCTGAGCCTGTCTGGGCTGAGCTGAGCCACCCTGAGCCTGGGCTGAGCCTGTCTGGGCTGAGCTGAGCCTGCCCTGGGGCTGAGCTGGGCTGAGCCTGTCTGGGCTGAGCTGAGCCTGCCCTGGGGCTGGGCCTGGGCTGAGCCTGTCCTGGGCTGGGCTGAGCCTGCCCTGGGCTGGGCTGAGCCTGCCCTGGGCTGAGGCTGAGCCTGTCTGGGGCTGAGCTGAGCCTGCCTGGGGATCTGCACTTCTTCACTGGACATTGTCCAAACTCTTCTCTTTCCTTCCTTTGTTCTTTCCATGCAGACCCTCTGCCATTAGTCTGGGGTAACGTGTCCCTCATGGTCCTGTTCCCTTCCCATGGCATAAAAGTTTTTCCAAGGACACTTTGTGCCCCCTCACATCTCATCTCTCATCCTGGAAGACCAAAAATCTGCAGTGAGCATTTGGAGCTTCACTGATCAGAAAGCAGGAGTTTAAAAAGCCCCTGGGTTGCAGAGGGGATTTTGTGCATGCCTTTCTGTGCTTCCTTTGATCTTTGTATTAATTTTCTACAAGTCTGTGATTTTTGTGTGTTACAGCATGCTGGAATTGAAAATCTGGCATGCTAACCTTTTCCTGTTGGAATCTTGCTTTGTAGGATAGGAGATGAGGAAGAGGACAGCAAGCACCGGTACGTGACTCCCCACAGCTCCAATCCTTTCCTCCTTTCTCCTGCCAAGAGTCTTAAAGCAGCAGCCCTGGGGCTCTCCTGTCCCTGAGGTTTTTGTGAAGGCCCCCAGGAAACCTTCATGCCTTGGTTTTGCCTTGGTTTGGGGCTCTGTGGTGTCTCCCATCCCTGGAGCCCCTCAGCTCTCCTGGATTCCCTTGGGCTGTAGAGTGCCAGAGGGAGCTGGGCTCTGCTGGAAGTGCTGCTGCATTCTGGGGCTGTTCAGCTCCTGCTGCAGCTGTTTGCACCCTGGAAGGTGCTCTGTGAACACCAAGGATTATTTTCCCTCCCTGAGCCTCTTACCCAGCAGAGAAGCCTCTCTCTCAGCCTGAGCCTATTGCAGGAGATCCAGGTACTTTTTTTTCCCTTATCTGTTCAGTGTTTCCTGGATTATTCCAGCATTATCCTGGAGCAGTTTTGAAGCTGTTCAATACTCCTTAGCAGTGCTTTCTCCTGTGCTTGTCTCTCCAAGACATGGTTTTACTTGAAGCCTGACTTTTCCCAGCAGGATGGAGGGATGGGATTCACCTCTGCCCAAACCTTCACAGCTGTAGCTACTTAATTTAAGTCACTTTGTGCTCTGTTCTTCAAAGAGTACAAACGCTGCTTTTTTGTCAGCTCTCTTGGAAAAATGGAGCTTTTAAACTCTGCAGAGAGGTGTTATTTCTTCTCTGAGGTCAGTCAGACTTGGTTACCTTAAAAAACCCAACTTTGTTTACTTTTTGGCTTCAGCAAGAGGCTGTTTTAGTCCAGTCCCCACCAGCCCCTTTCTGATGTGTGAATTCTGTCAGACACAGAACAGCTTCTCTTCTGGAAGTGCTCAGCCTTCAGCCTGAGTTCTGGAAGCACTTTCTTTAAATGCTGAGCTCTCCCCCACAGCCCTGAGTGAGAAGAGCTCTGCAAAACAAATCTTTTTTCCTCTCCTGTGAGTACAAAGCTCCGTGCTGTAATTTTTTGCCTGGCATTTCCACACCACAGGAATACAACTTTGCTAAAACCAGCTTGTAGCACTTGACTCCACTCCTCCTCCAGCTCTGGAACGTTCCAGCTGCAGTGACAAAGTCTTGGAGCTCTGCCCTCCCTGCCAGGGAGGGTGCCTGTCCTCGGGTGGGGACAGAGCTGATCCCTCTGTTCTGCTGTCCTGCTCTTCTTGCAGGGCCCCCATCTGCTCAGAGCTGGCAATTAGAGCTGCCTGTGCCTGTGCATCAACTGCCTTTTCTATTCATCATTCCTCTCAGGTTGAAATTTTTTTCCTCCCTCCTTTGTCAGTTTGAAGGCTGATTAAGGGCTCTTAACTGTGTTGTGCTCCAAATCTAATTAGCAGCTGAGTTTTCTGGGCTCTGAGGATGGGGAGCTGCTCTTTGGCTTTTCTGGACTTTGGGACTGATGAGTAAGGAGTGTTTTGGTCCTTGCCACACCATGGTGGATGTGAGGCCATAAGGAAAATGCTGCTTTCAACCAAAGAAGTGCCTGCATGCTAAAAATGGGGCAAAAATCACAACTTGCTGAATCAGTCCTTCTGGAAAAGGAGAACTTTTAGATTTAAAGCTGAAATTCGAGGAGCAGTTTTGCAGATTGTGGAAAATGGAGGTGCTGGGGTTGCTGCACAGGGCTCAGAGGGCTCAGAGTTCTGGCTGCTGCTTGCACAGTGCCCAAGTTTTGTCTTGCCCCAGTCTGGCCCAGTGGCACCCTGGGGAGGGGACCCAGCTGGCCCTGGGTGGCCAAGGGGAGATTCTGTGCTATAAAATGATAAGGGGACCAATAAATCTGGGGGAGAGGAGGAAGGAGGAGTCAGGTTTCTGAGGTGCTGGGCACTGCTCTGCCTGGGGAGGTGCTGAGGGGATCTCCTGGGCTTCTTTCTTTCATTTTTTTATCCTTTTCCTCACCTATTAAACTGTATTTGTCTTGCCTTGACAAGTTTCTGGCTCTTGCTCTTCCAATTTTCCCTCCCTGTCCCTCTTGAGCAGTGGGGAGTGTCTGTGAGGGAACTTGGCTTCCTACAGTTCCCAACCCAAAAATCTTGTCCTGATTTCTGAATTTCCATTTCTCTTTGCATTGTGGCTCCTGTAATCTTTGCCTTAGTGGCACTGACTTTAAAAAGAATGAACAGCATTGCTATTGCCTCGTTAGTGTTTGTCTGTTCTAATTAATATGCATATTTTTTAGTTAGATTTCTTCAAGGCCTTGGACTTTCTGAATTTGCTGCTGAAAAGTCATAGACTGCCTATTGATTTTGCTCTGAGCATTCATTCTGGTGTGTTTGGGAGCTGGCAGTGCTGGGTAATGTCTCAGAGCTGGAAGATGATGTTTTGCAGACTTCCAGCAGTTTGCCAAAGGGAGGCACGGACAGAATGAAAAGAAATAATGGAATGGAGGCAGAGGATGAAAGAGAGATTTAAACAAGTTTTCTTCTGTGTTTTGAAATACAAGCAAAATAGATGGAAAACACAATTAAAATCACTTTAACTGCAGCCTGTGAGCTTACATTAGTGATGGTAGGAAAAAGCTCTTCAGGAAACCCAGACAATTAATGGCTGCTGTGAATGGATCTTAAATGTTGTGTTGTGCAGAGTTCAGCTGTTCCCTTTCAGATATCTCCTTTGCCCTGTAGCTATTTTAGCTACCTTGTGTTTTCTCTCCAAAGAAGATCCTTTTGTTTTGTATTCAGCTTTTTAAGCCAGTGATGGTTTTCTATTTTGAAGGCTGTTCTTTTATGTCAAATCACACTTCTGTACTTTCAGGTCTCACAGAAAAAGGAGTCAGCCCAGAAGACACAAAACAGAGGATCAGAAGTCTCTTGGGGATGTCATGGCTATTGAAACTGCCCTGGAGGATGTGAAAGTGAAAGAGGAGCTGAAAAGGGGGCCAGATGTGGAGGAGGAGGAGAGGAGCAAAGGGATGGAGGGAGAAGGTGAGGCCAGAGCAGAGCTCCAGAGCACCTCTGTGAATAACTTGTCTGCTGTATTTATTTCTGTTGAAATATCAGCAGAGTTTTCCCCAGTATTAAATCTCTGCTCACTGAAATATGTCATCATTCCCAGCAGCAATTGATTTTCCCCTCTCTTTAAGGATTCAATCCAAATAGCTTTTTTGGCAGGGCTTGAAAATTCTATAGGCCCAAACTATTACAAGACTGTAAAAATATATATTATCTGAGGAATATTTTAAATTATTTCACAGAGAAACAAATAGATGTATTTTTGTGTCCTGCACTGAAAAAGAATGATTTGTGCACTGCCTTGTGCAATCCATCTTTCCTCTTCCCCTCCCTTTGTTCCCATTTTTCAGAGGCTGAATCCAGAGTTTGGGTGGGATCCACAGCTGCTGCACGAGTCCCACTTGGGTTTCTTTGAGTTTGAGCTTTGCAGCTTTGCATGAAATACAAAACCTTTGCTGAGAGTGAAGCCAGGCCATGACACCTCCCAGCCCTTGGGGCTCCTTCTGTGGCACCTTTTTCTTGGCTGTGCAGAGAAGGTTGGAGTTCCTGCTGGGAAAAAGCTGCTTTTGTTCCCCCTAATGTGTGGTTGAGTGGTTTTTGTGTCTGTGACACACTCCCTCCCTCTTCTGCAGCACTTACAGGGAATTTATTTACATTTATTGTATATATCCACTATTTGTTGGGCATTTGGAGAAAGGGATGCTGCAAACTGTTGAGAGAAGCTGGATAATGATCTGAAAGGAAATCTGTGGAAGCTCTGGGAAGAGAATTGAGGGCTTTGTTCAGAGTCTTTCAGCTAGACAGTGTATTTTCTCTTTTTGTGGGAAATATGGGTTGGAGAACCATTGTTGCACAGTGCAGATACTTAATTTCTATTGCCCTAAGCTCGAGAGCATCAGCAGTGTGTTAAATTGTCTGCTCTTAGCTCTTGTACATGTTTAACACTTGATGCTTGTAATAAATGGCCCGAAAATGCTGATTTTTCTTTGGAGAGGAGAGATAAGTGACAAGGACAGATCTGAGATCATTAGAATGGCCAAGGAATAATACAAACTCTGTTCTGGCTGAGTGGCTTCCAAATCACCCACTTCCAGCACTTCCTGAGAGCTCTGTAACTCGGCTCAGGAGGGAAAAGCTGCTTTCCAGCACCACTGCAGAAGTGCCACTGGAGCAAACGCCAATATTCAGCTTTGCCCCTGCAATACAGCAATTAAACCCGATGGCTGCTCTGGTTTTGCACATCCTGCTGTCTGCAGTGCCTCTCACCAGTGTCTTAGGGCTTCATCCTGAAGAAGAAAACAGATGAAATCTCTTTGGGTGGCCCTGCTCATGCAATCCTGCTCCCCACCTCCTGCACTTCCTTTATTCCCCTGGTTTTAATTTGACTTCTTTTTCTGTTCCACCAGAAGAGATGACCTTGAGAAGGAGAAGGGATGAGGTTTCAAAGTCATGGTTCCAAAGTGGGTCTTGTGCTTTGTTGGTTATTTGGACAGGCTGAGTATTTATAACTCAGGGTTTTCAGGATTTCTGACCCAGATCCCTTATGGTGTTTACTTTTTGTTTTTATGACTCAGCTTTATATTCATAATTTATTATGTTGCTATTAATATAGTTGGAATTCTTAGCAGGTTGTCTTGGGGCATTGGGAAGGAGAGTGTTGAGGCTTTGCTGAGCAGCAGGGATCTGCCAGGGCTGGGGGCCCCAAACCCCCCCTGGGCAGCCCCAAACCCCCCCTGGGCAGCCCCAAACCCCCCAGGGCAGCCCCTCACCACCTTTCCATGAGGGAATTCCTGCTGGATTCCTGCCTGAGCCTCCCCTGTGCAATGTGAGGCTGTTCCCTCTCCTCCTGTCCCTGTCCCTGTCCCCAGAGCCTGACCCCCCTCACTGTCCCCTCCTGTCAGGGGCTGTGCAGAGCCACCAGGGCCCCCTGAGCCCCTTTTCTCCTCCTGAGCCCTGCTCAGATTGTCCCTGCCACTCCTGCTCCCTCTGTCCCACCTACAGGACCCTCCTGTGGAAGGACAGACAGACAGACAGACATTCCTCTCCTGCCCTACCTGTGCATCTGTGTCTTCACTTCCTTTTCCTTCCTGGGACTGTTCAGGGCTCCTGGAATTTTGCCTCCCTTTTTCCTGGCTTCTGCTTCCACAGATTGACTTGCAAACTCGTTTGCTCATCTTACTGCACAAACTTTGCAGCACAGTTCTCTGTGCCAGCTGCTGCCCAATTACCCTTTAGAAGTCAATAAAGCTGGTGAATGGCAGTTGTGGTGCTGCTGGGGAGAGAATTCTTGGAGTGTATAGAGACTAAATATGATCTGGTTTTGTGCAACTGGGGAGAAATCCAATTTGCCTTTCATTCAATATGTTTGTTTCTCCAAGGAAATTCAATATTCCTTTCTCTGTGATAGAACAAACCAGTTTATCTGAGGGACTGCCTACACGAGTGCAACTATAATTATTTGAGCTGCACTTGTTCCCATTCTTATGAGTTAGTGTAAATAAAGTGATCAGACTTCTGGGAAGTGCTGGGGTTGAGGTGATCCTGGGGGATTTCAGCAGGGATTTTGGCACTTGATCCTGTTGTGGGATTATTCACCCTTCTTCCTGCAGAAACCTCCATTCTGTGATGGTTGTTCTGATTTTCCATCCGTGGGTTGGGCTGGTTTGGGTGAGCAGGGAGTCTCCCAGCCTGGAGATTCCCCTCAGTGGAGAGCAGGAGTTGTAATCACTGCTGGGAAATGGAGTGTGTGGATTTCTCCACAGGCAGGAGAGGTGGGGAAGCCTCTGGCAGGCCAGCAGTGCCTCTGGTGCCAGTGCTGAGATTTTATCTGCTCAAGGAGTGTTGTCACATCCATGAGGGTTGAGCAGATAAACGAGTGGCAGTGAGCTGGGAGAAACAAGGACATGAGTGTGGATAAAGGATATCTCAGGATCCAGCTGAGTGCTGCACCTGATTTATGCCTTAAAAGCATTTTTTAAAAAAAGCTTGATAGCAGAAATCTTTGGGTAATAATGATCCAGGTGTCTTTGTCAGTTCTTCATTCCCTGGGGCTGCTGGGTGCATTGCCACACAGTGATACCCAGAAAAGAGCTGTGCTTGCAAACACAGGGAGCAGCACACTCCTGATACAGAATGGGGGTCTCCAGACTCTGATGGCACCTCCTTATCAGCAGGAAAAATCTGGGCATGCCTCCTGATTTATGTCTTTATTTATATACACATTTATTCATATGTAGCATAATATGCCTATTATGAATATACAGAAAAACAGAGATTAGAAAATGAAGGCATAAAGATTTAAAAAATACAATTTAAAATATTCATTGTATGAATGGTACAAAAATATTTCATTCCTGCACCCCAGTGGATGGTTTTGTGCCCCTGACTTTGGAGGACAAAAAACTTGAAACACAGAGTCATGGCTAATGTGACACATTACAGGTTTTTTGGCACACTGTCCAGTTTCCTAGGGATTTAGATATTTTCCCTCCAGGAAACATTCCTTTTAGCAGCCTTTGTGCTCCAGTCAGGAATTTAATAGCCCATAGAAATGACACAAGTATTTTCTTTCTGAAGTGGCTTCTCTAGGTCAGTGCTGAGGCACAGCTGAGTGTGTGCAGCTTTCAGAGTGCCTGTTGGGAAGCAATAATTCCATGGAGCAGTAATTCCATGGAGCAATAATTCCACGGTGCAATAATTCCATGGAGTGTGCTAGCCCAGCCCTGGGCTCTGGGAAGGGACAGAATGCAATAATTCCATGCTCACCCAGCTCTGGGCTCTGGGAAAGCACAGAATTGCAATAATTCCATGCTCACCCAGCTCTGGACTCTGGGAAGGGACAGAATGCAATAATTCCATGCTCACCCAGCTCTGGGCTCTGGGAAGGGACAGAATGCAATAATTCCATGCTCACCCAGCTCTGGGCTCTGGGCAAGCACGGAATTGCAATAATTCCATGGTGGAACGTGCTAACCCAGCACTGGGCTCTGGGCAAGCACAGAATTCAGTAATTCCATGCTAACCTAGCCCTGGGCTCTGGGCAAGCACAGAATGCAATAATTCCATTCTAGCCCAGCCCTGGGCTCTGGGCAAGCACAGAATTCAATAATTCCATGCTAACCTAGCCCTGGGCTCTGGGCAAGCACAGAATGCAGTAATTCCGTGGTGGAAGGTGCTAGCCCAGTCCTGGGCTCTAGACAAGCACAGAATTCAATAATTCCATTCTAGCCCAGCCCTGGGCTCGGGGCAAGCACAGAATGCAGTAATTCCATGGTGGAAGGTGCTAGCCCAGCCCTGGGAAGCACAGACTGCAGTAATTCCATGCTAGCCCAGCCCTGGGAAAGCACAGACTGCAGTAATTCCATGCTAGCCCAGCCCTGGAAAGCACAGACTGCAGTAATTCCGTGCTAGCCCAGCCCTGGGCTCTAGACAAGCACAGAATGCAGTAATTCCATGCTAGCCCAGCCCTGGAAAGCACAGACTGCAGTAATTCCGTGGTGGAAGATGCTAGCCCAGCCCTGGAAAGCACAGACTGCAGTAATTCCGTGCTAGCCCAGCCCTGGGCTCTAGACAAGCACAGACTGCAGTAGTCCCAGAGCTGTGCCCGGGCTCAGTGTCCCCTCTCTCCCCCTCTCTCTCTCTCTCCAGGCGAGGGCAGGGCCCGGCCGCGGCCCCCCAAGGCCAAGGCCGAGCGCAGGAAGAAGCAGCCGCCGTTCCCGGCGCCGCCGCCCGCGCTGCCGCCGCCGCAGCCGCCTGAGGCCGGGCCGGGCCCCGCCACAGGCCCCGCCACGGGCCCCGCCACAGCCCCGGCCCCGGGCCCGGCCCGCTGAACGTGGTGCCGCCCGCGGGGGCGCCGGCCCCCGAGGACGACTTCAGGCCGCGGCCCATCATCCCCATGCTGTACGTGGTGCCCCGCAGCAAGAAGGTGGTGTTCGACAAGGAGCACATGTCCTGCCAGCAGGCCTTCGAGCAGTTCGCCACGCAGCAGGGCCTGGGCTGGCGCCCGCCCCGCGAGCAGCACGGCGCCCCGGGCCAGCAGGGCCAGCTCGCCTCGGAGGTCAGGGGCAGGGGCAGGGGGCATGGGCAGGGGCCGGGGCAGGGGCAATGGTTATGGGCCAGGGGCATGGCAGGGGCATGGGGCAGGGGCAGTGGTTATGGGCCAGGGGCAGAGGGCAGGGGCAGGGGCAGTGGTTATGGGGCAGGGGGCATAGGCGGGGTGACTGGGCATGGGCAGGGTCAGTGGTTATGGCAGGAGGCAGGGGCAGGGGCAGTTCAGGCCAGGAGTGAGGGCATGGCCAGGGGCAGTGGTCACAGTTCAGGGTCAGTGGGCATGGGCAGGGGACATGGGCAGGGTCAGTGGTTATGGGCCAGGGGCATGGCAGGGGGCATGGGGCAGGGGGCATGGGGCATGGGGGCATGGCCCAGGGTCGCTGGTTATGGGCCAGGGTCAGTGGGCATGGCAAGGTCAGGGGTCACGGGCCAGTGGCCAGGGCAAGGACAGCTCCAGGGCCAGGCTGGGTGGGTGCAGGGCCAGGCTGGGTGGGTGCATTTCCTGGCCCTGGCAGGGCTGGAGCTGGAACAGCTTTCGGGTCCCTTCCAGCTCAAAACCCCTGGGGGTTCCACGGTTCACCATTCCCAGCTGTGTGTGACTGAGCAGACTTTCCATGAGCTGCTGGAATTGGCAGTGTGTCAATGTTCTGAGCTGCCCTGCTTTGAAGGAAACTCTGCAGTTTACCCAACTTCTTCAGAGTTGGTGTTGGCTTTTCTCTGCTCCAGGAATTGGCTGGGAAAGCCTCAGTGGTTCAGCCAAAGGGCAGAGGAAAGTTTGCTGTGTGCATCCAAAACCCCTCTGTGACAGGGGCTGTGCCTCTCCTGTCCTGTTCCCTCCTTTGGGTGCCCACCCAGCTCCCTGTGCTCCCTCCCAGGCTGCTGCTGCCTTCTCCAAGGTGAAGGTGGAGATCAAGAAGAGCCGGCGGCACCCGCTGGGGAAGCCGCCCACGCGCTCGCCGCTGTCCGTGCTCAAGCAGGAGACCTCGAGTGACGAGGGTGAGTGAGCAGCACCAGCTCTGGGCTCTGCCTGAGCCTGGCACTGGGAGCCCAGAGCGCTCCTCTGGCTTCCCTGGGAGGTTCCAGACCCCCCCAAAGACCCTCGGATGAGACCCTGCTGTCTCAGGGCTGGATTCAGCTCCTTGGAACAATTTACCGACATGGAGAGAGGAAATGCAAGCTGCAAAAATAAATAGAGTGTAAATTAGACTGTTAGAATGTAGAATTAGCAGATTTATAGAATGTTTGTGATAAGGGACACGTGGCCAAGATGGAGAATTTGGGGTGTGGATCCTCTTCCTCCTTCTGCTCCGTGCCATCCATGCTGGGTGACATGCTGGCACTGCCAGATTGAATGGGGTCAGAGCTGGGCTGTTTAACAAAGTTGTATTGTATTGGAAAATAATTGTAAATCCCCAGTAGGTAATTTAGACTATAAAAGATCAGTCCTGCCTCTGCCAGGCAGATTCTGCCCTGGATGTCTGGTGAGCAGAGCTGTGAGCTGGGCAGAGCAATCCTGAGATGAGGGAGAACAAACAGCCATGAAAACCTCTCAGAACAGCTCCTGCAGCCTCTCATGGGCAGGCATGGGAAAGATCTGGGCTCAAACCACCTGCATGTGCTCCAGAGGTGATCTCAGGGCTAAGGAGACACCCCAGGCTGTGACATGGGATTGCTGAAACCTTGCACAAAACTGGCTGGCCTGAAACTCCTGTGTTCCCTGGAGCTGGGAGGAAATGCAGCGTGTTCCCGTTTTGATAACCCAGCTGGAAACAAAACTCCTCCGTGGGAGGTGTCACTTCTCACCTCCCACCCTTTTTCACTCAAGAAAAATATTTTGCTGGCTGCAGAGTGAGGTAGCATTTTGGGCAAAGGGAAAAAAGAGTTTGCAGAAACAATGTCTTAAAGGCAAAGCTCTGTCTTGGGTGGTGCAGTGGGATGAGATCTGTTCCCGTGGAGGCAGTGGAGGTCAGGTCTCTCATGTGTGAGGAAAATCAGTCCTAACCTTTTGCTTGGCTCCTGATTCATGTCAGTGTTGGGGTCCAACTTTCCTTGGCAGATGCAGAAATGAGAATTAAAATGTTTTTCGGTGGTTGATGTACATCACTGATTCTTCTGTTCCCACATTCCAGTCCCCAACAGTCTGGGCCAAAGGGAAGGAAAAGATTCTTACCTCTCCCTCTGTTTTGTGGTGTAATTTCCCACCTTGGGGCCTTCCCCACATTACTCAGAATATGCACAAGCCCCCAGGAAGGAGCTGTTGTGTGCTGGGTCGGGTCCCTGCTCACAGCTCCTCATTCCAAAGGACAAAATCTTCCCAGTTCACTCCTTCACGAGTGCATACTTTGATTTTGGAGCAGCCTCCTGCAGGAGGGGCTCTCCTGAGCACCCAGAGCTCCTTTCCCTGCCAAGGAGGTGCCTTTGGTGCCTTCCAAGTGTGTGATGTGGAGTGGAGTGTGCAGAGGCAGCTGAGACTTTATCTTGTTTTGGTGTGAGACCTTGGAACCAGCTCTGTGCTGGAGGATCCTCATTAGGCAAATTCTTCTCACTGCTTTGACTTGTTGGATGGTGTTTGGGGACTTGGCACAAGAGGAGCAGCTCTTGTGGAAGCTTTTGTGGCATTTCCTGGGGACTGATTTACTGCTCTGCTGGGCAAAATCTGATCAAACAGATTCTTCCCTCCCCACCAGGGAAAAGAGGCAGCTCCCTGCAGCCTGGGCTTTTTCAGGGAATGCTGTGAAGGATGAGCTGCAGGAGGAACAGAGAGCTCATGGAAATGAAGGGAATGCACAAAGGTTCAGCCCAGACAAGCAGTGTGCAATGTGGGAGCCATCCTGGATGCCCTGTGTGCCCCTGGCCCATCCTGGGGGAGCCAAGGTGGCAGCACACCACAGTCACTCCCTTTCTCCTCTCCCTCTGTCACTCTGGATTAGGCTGCTGCTCTCACTGATTCCTCTGGTATCAGAAATCCTGGCCTGTCACCTCATGTGCCTCAGCTGATATTTGGAGAAATGTGGGGTTTGATTCATGTCTTTAAAATAAACAAGATAAGACACTTTTCAGGAAGTAACCCTCCTATGAAATGTGACAGAGCCACACAGCCAGCACTCATCACCTCAAAAAAGGGATTCATTAAACACAATAAAATTTCCTCATTGTCTGACAAATATGGGCAACATTTAAAATCTGAGATGTAAACTCAGCCATTAATGTTTTACTCCCAGTTCCTTTTATCCTTTCAGGTGACCCAAGAGTCAGAAAATCTTCAAAGGGAGGGAGAACTGGGGAGGAGACTTAGACTTGTAGAGCAGAACATAAACTGCTTATTTCCAGTAATTAACAGTGAAGCAGTGAACAATTTGGTTTAATGTGCTGAGCTCTGGGGATAATGTTCTTCCAAGATGGTTTTGAGTTCCCTCTTCTTTTGGAAACTTTGCAGATTGGTGATGCAGGGAGTGATTTACACTCAGCCTTGTGTGGAAAATTTCTTTAACACTTACAGTGACTCAAAAGTCCTTCATAAGGAAGGGTAAGAAACTTGGACCCCCAGACTGCCACAAATGGGTTCTGCAGTTGTTTAATTGTGAAATGCCAAGGACCTTTTAAAGGTTTATAAAATAAAGAATTAGCAAACTAATCAGCAGGAGCAGTGCCTGGCAGAGCTCTGGCAGAGAGAGGGATGGTGGGGAATGCAGAGAGGAGTGGGAGTGGCTGGAGCAGCACTGGAATCCCCTACTGAAGTTCAAATTAAATCTTCATCAGAAGGATGGTGGAGGTTTCACAGCTGGAAAGGGGAGGAGTTCCAAAGGCAGGAGATCTCCATTTCCTCCTTCCTCATGGCCAGTTCCTTCAGGTCACTGCTGTCCCTGTCTTGTGGGGAGATTCTGGCCATTTAAGGAAATATTTGGGGCAAATGAGAGACCATGGGGAGTTGAATGTTTTTATTTATTGCACTTTTTGTGTTGTTGAGACCTGAGCTGTGTAACTCACTCTTGCTCCCTTTGCCTCTTCTAACCATAAACTCTTTTGCCTTTACTGACTGCCCATTGTTTTGGGATTTTTTTTTTTCCTTTTCATTCTAGAAATGTTTCCATTTTCTGGAGAGGAAGACATGAGTGATCCAGAGGCTTTGAAATCTTTACTTTCCTTCCAGTGGAAGAACAAAGCACTCAATTTCCCAGCTGAAAGGAAGTTCAATGCAGCTGCTGCCCTGAGTGAGCCATACTGTGCTGTCTGCACCCTCTTCTACCCCTACAACCAGGTAATTCCTGCTCCCAGAGCTGGCAGTCATTAAGGGTGGAGCAGACCTGCAGGATCAAGTGCAGCTGTCAATCCCCCAGCACTGTGTTCAGCCCAAAGCCACATCCCCAGTCTGCAGCCAGGTGTCTGTGTCCAGGTGTTTTTTGGGATGGTGACCCCAGTGATCCTCTGGGCATGGCCCTTCCCAGGAGAGATTTCCCTGAGGTCCCACCTGAACCTGTGGACTGCTCAGATGGGTGGATTAGGATGCAGACATTCCTGATGGAGACAAACCCATGCAGATGTGCCCACCAAAGAAATGTGTTTGGATTTGGCAGGCTTGGAGCCTTTTTTTGTTGTTTTCCTGGCTTCTCTGGCTTGCTCAGTGTTCGTTTTGAAATCACACTGAAGGAGCTTTGCAAACACTGTTCCATGCAGAGAAAAGTCACACCAGGCTCCTGTCTCCACACGGGCCTGAGTTGCTGAATTTATGCAAACAAACCACAAAATAAAGATTTCCTGAGTAAGCACATCCATCACCTTTTTTTGGAAACTACCAATATGCTTTGGGAGATGTTATGAGTGGAAAGGCAAAATTCATCAGATGAATTAGTTCTTTGTGCAGTTGTGCATTGATTTGTTCTCACATAAAGCCAAATCTGCCTTTGTGTGCCCACCAGGAATTCGTGCCTTAGATACTTGTAGCTGTGTTGGAAGCTTTTCCTGAGGAAAGCAGAACCCACCTCCCCCTTCAATAAAATCTCTTGATTTATTATATGGACTGAAAATAAAAGATCTGTTCTGATTGCTGGCTGCTGTGAGGAAAACTGGGTGCAGCTGAGCTGGTTTTATCCATTGCTTATAACTCTGCTACCAGAAGCCTTGAAATGTCCTTCAGGAGAACTTCTTGCAGGGAAAGTAGGGAAGGATGCCAGAGGGATGGGAGGGGGGGAGGGAGTGTCTTGCTTTTAGTAATATTTTCATTTTTATTTTTCCTTGGTGTTTTCAGCTGCAGTTTAGGAATTTAGATTTTTGCAGAAGAAAAACAGGAAAAGCTGCTCATTATTCTAATGCTTCTTGGAGCTTTCACAACAAATCTCAGATCCCAGTCGATGCCTGAGGAGGGGGAGAAGCAGGGCAGGGTGGGGTTGGGATTTGAGGTGATTTTTGGATGACATTTTTGCAAGGGGGGGCTCAGGGTGGGAATGCAGCCTGGCCAGGCTGCTCAGTGATGGGATTCTCTCTGCAGTCCTCACAGGTGGAGAGGGAGGCTGCAGGGGAGCCTCCCTCCCTGGCGCAGCTCTCCAGGTGTGGGCAGAGGAGCAAGCCCCTGATCCCCGAGATGTGCTTCACCTCCAGCGGGGAGAACACGGAGCCCCTGCCCTCCAACTCCTACATTGGGGAGGATGGCACCAGCCCCCTCATCTCCTGTGCCAAGTGCTGCCTGCAGGTCCATGCCAGTGAGTGCCAACCTCCCCCAGACCCTGGCCCTTTCTGCCTTACCCCAGTTCCTTCTTGGCAGGCCTGTGTCCTGTCACTCCCATTTTTGTCTTTCTCTGGAGTCCCAGAAAGGTTTGGCTTGGAAGGACCTGCCTCGGGCAGGGAACCTTTCTCTCAAAGCATATCTGTGGATTCAAGTCCATCTTGACAGTCACTGATCTTAAAATACACACCAATATTCTTTGTATTGCTGGTTTTGTTGGCTGATTCTTCTCTGTCTCACAGAAAAGATTCTTTCCTTTGATACCTTTCATTTTTTGTAATAAAGCAGAACTCAAAGGCTTTATTGCACTCTTTTCTCTCACATATTTTGTTCCAATATTGTTCTGCTGGGGAGGCTATATTGTTCCTGCATGCAGCAGAGATTATGGGGTAGTTTGAGATATATTTTATTAGTGTCTGTGATAGTGTTTGTAGTAATGGCACTTGATTACAAAAGGGAACATATGTCTGTTTGCTTCCCTGATAGTTATGTCTAAAAGAAGATCTGATTAATCCTGGTGGAGTGTACCTTCAGTGGAGATTGTACAGCATCCAGTTAACATTTGTGACGAATTACTGTTCAGCTGTTTGATCTTGACAGATGGGGAATCTTATTTGACTTGCATCAGCTGGAATTACTTCTGTTGTTCCAGTTTTAGAGTCTGCAGGTCCCCGTGCAGCTCAGCAGGGCTGGGAGCTGGAAGGCAACTTTGTGTCTGTGCTGAATCCCTAATTATGGTCATTTCTGGCTCATCAGGCCGTGGGATGCAGAGTGGGTGTGAGGAGGAAGATTTCATCCTGCCTTCACAGTTCAGGGCTGCTGCATCTTGTCCAGCCTCAGTCCAGTCTCTCAGAATGGTTTCTGTGGCCAAATTCCATTGAAGGACAGAGGGGTGGGGGAAGCTGATGTTGATCTGCAGGCTCAGACCTGAGATCCATCTGTTTTTAGAGAAACTCAGTTTTATATTTTGGCTGTGCTCTCCCCTTGAGGCAGGACAGGACAGGTGTTGAATCTGATGGAGGCTCCAGTGCCTGGTGGTCTCCTGGGGGCTGTGACAGCCCTTTGACTTTGCTGCAGAGAATCCATTTGCTGTTATTGCAGGCTTGCAGGGGTGAGGTGTGTTTTGGCTGGCTGTAAAACCAGCTGGCAGCCTGTGTGTTCTTGGGAAGTGCCTCTCAAGCTGTGCTGCCTTCCAGCAGCCAGGGCAAGGTTTGGGGAGGTTTCTGGGCTTTGACAAAATCCACAAAAAGAGGATGTTTTTCTTGCTCTGCTTGGATGATGCTCATGGGGTGCAGTGAATGGGAATGTTCTGCCCTCCCACAATCACTGAGGTCAGTCAATTCCAAACCTCAGCCCAGCACCAGCCATGGCCCAGGTGCCACATCCATGACTTTTTGGGCACTGCCAGAGATGGTGATTCCACCCCTGCCCTGGGCAGGCTCTTCCAGTGCTTTACAACCCTTTCCATGAAGAAATTTTTCCAAATTTTCAATCTAAACCTTCCCTGGTGCAGCTTGAGGCTGTGCTCAGGGTCTGGCTCTCCCTGAGCTCAGTTTTGGACTGAACCCCCCTGTCCCTGTTCTAGGCCTGGGTGGAATTTGCTTCCCTGATTTGCCATATGATGAAAAGAGACCTCAGATGTGGAGAGCAGC
Organism: Luscinia luscinia; assembly: GCA_034336685.1. Taxonomy (NCBI): domain Eukaryota; kingdom Metazoa; phylum Chordata; class Aves; order Passeriformes; family Muscicapidae; genus Luscinia; species Luscinia luscinia. Next base: position 500,681 of record CM067634.1, on the reverse strand, counting down.
TGCAGATCCATAGTATTGACTTTTTTTGACATGCTGTTTATCTGGTTAAGTGGATGATATTTATAAATCAGGCTGTGGTGGCAATCCCAGTGCTTTCTGAATGTCTTCTTTTAAGTTTAATTCATAATTTGAGATTGTTGTTCCCAGCTGAAATTTTCTGTTCAGTTTGTTGGGATAGGTGAAGGCTGGGTGGGATTTTGTTGGGAAGGATAGAGGCTGGATGGAATGTGTTAGCTGAGATGCTTATCTTCAATTTTCCACTCACTTTACAAGCTTGCAGGAGTCACACAGATCTGCTTTTCCAAAACTGGATCTGTGTCTTTTCCCCATTGTTTTCAGTGACAAACCTCAGTGCCTTTTATAGAATTTTAAGGACTTTTTTTTTTGTTCTTATTTCCCTGTCTCTATAATACCACTTCACTATTTTGGTGTTGTTGTAGGAGGATTTGGTGCTTGAATGTTACAGTAATTGGTGCTCTGTAAAATGAGATGCTTTTAACACTTCCTATAACCATAAATTAAATACTATTAACCATGTGGAATGCAGGTATTTAATTTCCTTGTAGTATTATTTGGCTTGTCCTTCCTCATAACACCAGACAGCAAAAGGAAGTGCTTCAACCTTGCCAGAATTCAGTGCCTTTCCCTGTTTTTGATGCACTCCAGCAGCGGTGGCATCACCTTGGAGCCCATTTCCTGCCTAAAGAAACAAAGCCTTGCTGGTGCAGTCCCTAGAAAAGTGAAAAGCCAGTGTGGGGGTTACCTGTGGGAGGGTTTGGTTTGTTTGTTTGCAGACCTGCTGGTCCCGATTCCGATTTTGTCAGAGCCTATTGAATGCAGTTCCTGCAATGCTTTCAGAGTCGTTTCTGAGCTAAGTGCTGGGGTGCAGCAGGGCAGTGCTGGCCAGGCATGTCCCTGCTGTCCCCAGCCCTGTCCCTGTGTCCCTGTCCCTGTGTCCCTGTCCCTGTCTCCACTCAGGCTCTGTTCCCTGTTTGTCCCTGTCCCTGTCCCTGTGTCCCTGTCCCCACTCAGGCCCTGTTCCCTGCTGTCCCCAGCCCTGTCCCTGTTTGCCGCTGTCCCTGTCCCTGTTTGTCGCCTGCTGTCCCTGTCCCCCACTGGGCTCTGTTCCCTGCTGTCCCCAGCCCTGTCCCTGTTTGTCCCTGTCCCCGCTCCCTGCTCAGGCTCTGTCCCCAGCCTGTCCCCAGCCCTGTCCCTGTTTGTCCCCGTCCCCACTCGGCTCGTGTCTCTGTTACCTGCTGTCCCCAGCCCCTGTCCCCAGCCCCTGTCCCTGTTTGTCCCTGTCCCCGTCCCCACTCGGCTCCGTGTCTCTGTTCCCTGCTGTCCCCAGCCCTGTCCCCAGCCCTGTCCCTGTTTGTCCCCGTCCCCACTCGGCTCCGTGTCTCTGTTCCCTGCTGTCCTCAGCTGGCCCCAGCCCTGTCCCTGTTTGTCCCCGTCCCCACTCGGCTCCGTGTTTCTGTTCCTGCTGTCCCCAGCCCCGTCCTGTTTGTCCCCGTCCCCACTCGGCTCCGTGTCTCTGTTCCCAGCTGTCCCCAGCCCTGTCCCTGTTTGTTCCTGTCCCCGTCCCCACTCGGCTCCGTGTCTCTGTTCCCTGCTGTCCCCTGCTGTCCCCAGCCCTGTCCCTGTTTGTCCCCGTCCCCACTGGGCTCCCTGTCTCTCCCCAGGCTGTTACGGGATCCGCCCGGAGCTGGTGAACGAGAGCTGGGCGTGCTCGCGGTGCTCGGCCGGCGCCTGGGCAGCGGTAAGGGCGGGGCCGGCAGGAGGGGTCTGGGGGCTGCCCTGTGCCGTGCCCGGGGAGTCTGAGCGGCCCGGCAGGGCCCGTGGGTCCCGCTTGAAGGGCTGTGTTCCCGCAGGAGTGCTGCCTGTGCAATCTCAGGGGAGGAGCTCTCCAGATGACCACTGATGGCCGGTGAGTGCTGCCTTTGGGTGCATTTCCCTGCCTTGCTGCCCCTAATCCCCTTGTCTTGGGAGCTGGCTCTTAGTGTTCAGTGCAGCAGCAGGTTCTGGGGTTCTGGAGGGAGCTGCTGCTGCTGCTGGTGGGGCAGGATGAGCCCAGGTGTCTGTGCTGCCCTGCACTTCAGCAGAGCTTCTGAATCCTGGTCGTTTCTCAGAGGCAGGTTTTGTCAGAGGACGTTTAGCATGGTGCAGAGGCAGGTGCAGAAGAAGGCTGATCTCTGTTCCAGAGACATTTCCCCGATCAGCCGTGGCTCGGGAGCGTTGCCAAGGCTGCCGGCCCGGCGGGGAGCCTGGCTGCCGAGGGGGCAGGGGGTGTTCGGTGCCCTCCCAGCGCCGGCTCAGCCCGACTCGTGTGTCTCCGGCAGGTGGGTGCACGTGATCTGCGCCATCGCTGTCCCCGAGGCGCGCTTCCTCAGCGTCATCGAGCGCCATCCCGTGGACATCAGCGCCATCCCCGAGCAGAGGTGGAGGCTGGTGGGTGTCTCACTGGGGCGGTGCTGGCAGCAACAGCCAGAGGGAAAAGCTGCCGCTGGACAGGAGAGCATTGTGTGGCTCCATAAGCAGCTGAGGTTGGAGGTGCTCTCGCTCTCATCTCCAAACAAAGGCTGCACTCTTTGTGCCTGCTGAGCCCTGCCAGTGCTTTACACACAGCCAGCTGTGATTCCAGATGTGCCTGTACTCTCTGGGAGTGTGCTGCACCCTTCCCACCTGCAGCCAGGTGTGAAGTGCCTGAAAGCTGTTTGCTCCGGGTGCTGACAGCAGGAGTGCAAGGGGATGTGGTGACTTGAGGCAGGCTGACTTGTTCATCTCTAATTCATCTTTCCTTACAACATTTCTCTTTTTCTATCAAGAAATCTCTTGCAGAAATGAATAAACATTTCTGTGACCCTGCCTGCAAGGATTTTAATACCAGCCCAGCTCCAAGTTGTTATTTAGCTGTGTGGCCTCATCCGAGGGATTAGTAATGGACGATTCATTAGCTCAGAGCAATTTATCTTAATGTTAGTTAATGCTCCATCACTATAGTGTGTTATTGCAAAATAAATTGTGCTTTTGCTGCTTTTTTTGGTACAGAAGTCAGCTGGGTGACACAGTGTGGGCTGGGGAAGGTGCTGGAGCAGTGATAGATGGGTTAGTGCTGATGGATTCGTTAACAGAGCTGCTACTTAGTGCAGCCAGCCCGGGTGAGAGATTAGCAGGAACCTATCCCTGCTTCCAGAGTTATTTCTCTGTTGTGCAAATGGGTTTTGTACACAAATGTGAATGTAAAAAGCATCCATTATTCAGCAGGAGTGATGGGGCAGTGCAATGCCAGGGTGATAAATCTTGCAGCCGTGGCTCTTTATGGATCAGCTGACACTTCCAACGTGCATCCTCTTCATTACCAGCACTTGTAACGCTGAACTCCAAATCCTTTTACACAACTCTCACTTGTATTGCTTAATGGAGCCTCACAGGAGGCAACAGGACTTAATTCTTTAACCCTTCCTTGGCTGCCTGGCAGTGCTGCAGAGCCAGGGCAGTGCCTGTGTGAGTCTGACTCTGCTGCTCTGCTCTGCTCAAAGCAGAGCCTGTGCCTGCCAGAGTCTCTGCACGGACCCACTGCACCCACTTCTCCATTCCTCAGGTAAAGCTGCCAAGTTTCATAGAATCCCAGAACATCCTGAGCTGGGAGGGTCCCCACAGAGCATCAGTCCAGCTCCTGGCCCTGCACAGACACCCCAACAATCCCACCCTGTGCTGTCCAAACATTCCTGGAGCTCTGGAAAGAAATTTTGTTTGATTTCTGCTGTTGTATCCCATTTGCACCTCGTGTTTTCTTCTGGCATGATGGGCTTGGTGCAGTACTTGATAAAAGTGGGAAGATGAGCTTTGTGGCTGGGGAAGATGGAAAAGGAGGGAAGGAATGATGTGAAGGGTGAGCACAGGTGATGAGAATGGATGAAGGTAGTGGGGGACAGAGGGGGTAGGGGTTATCCATGGTTATTATTTGATTTTTTAATATGTTTGTATTGTTTTAAGTTCCTGTGATGAGGGCTGAGGTACCAGGCAGTGGCAGGGATCTGGTGAAAGGCACAGCCTGCTCTCTGCCCAGGTGTCCCTGTGCAAGCACAGACTTTTCAGTCCATTTTCAGCACTGCAGTTTCCTGCTCCCAGATTGATGGCACATTACAGGCCTGAGCACGTAAATTATTTATGACGTGGAAATTTGGAATAATTAGCTGTCATTCCTCAGTGGGGTAAATGAATTGCAGTGTTCATCATGCAGCAGACAGCCCATTTCTTACTCTCAGCTGTGACCTGACTCTGGTGTGCATTTATTCTGAAGATTTCTCTCCTGTGCTTTGGACTCTTTTCCCTCTCATAGAAAATGCCTTTAAATCTCCCTGTGCAGCTTTCCCCCAGCACTTGGCACTGCTGTTCCTCTCCATCCCATCTCCCACTCTTCCAGATCTGCATTTCCATAAGATCCCAGGCTGGTTTGGGTTGGGAGGGACCTTAAATCCCCCCCAGTGCCCCCCCTGCCATGGCAGGGACACCTCCCACTGTCCAGGGTGCTCCAAGCCCATCCCAGCCTTGGATGGAGCAGCCACAGCTGCTCTGGGCACCCTGTGCTGCTGCTGCACCACCCTCCCAGCAAGAGCTGCCACTTCCCACCACTCCTTCCACATCCTGCTCCCCCTGAGTGCCAGCACTGGCCCTGCTGCTGGGACCAGGGACATGGACAGGTTAATAATGGCATCTGTGCTCTTGGTCCCCTCAGTCCTGCTGGGCCCTTCCCTGGTGCTTATCTGCCTCTGGAACATGCTTTGCAGAGAGATAAAGCTCAGCCTATTAAAGGCTAAGCCCACGTTCTGGCAGCACTCAGGCTCTGGCTTTGAATTTCCTGGCTTTTGTTCCTGTGTGTAAAAAGGCCAAATTAATCTTTGGTGTAAACAAACTGCCTTCAGTTAATTCAGAGGAAGGAGTGGGACTTATTTCATATAAATGTGGGGCAGAGCCAGGCTGGGAGGGGGGTGTTGCTCAGGAATAAGGAAGAACAAATCTGTTCTTTGGCATCTTCTGCTTTCAAGGAAGAGAAGTGTTCCTGGAGAAGGAATCAAGAGTCCCAGAAGGGTTTGGGTTGGATGGGACCTTGAAGGTTTTGGAGTTCAAAGGCACTTTTGTCTCATGTGTGTGATATTAATTATGCCTTTATTTGCTTTTCCCAGCCTCAGATGAGGTAAAGAAGCTGCCCCAGCCCTGGAAGTGTCCAGGGCCAGGTTGGACAGGGCTGGATGAGCTTTAAGGTCCTTCCAGCCCAAACCATTCTGGGATTCCAGTGGCAGATCCCTGGAAATGTTAAAAACTGAGTGGTGTTTCCAAATGGATCCCTGGAAACATTGCCCAAGCATCCATTGTTTAAACTGGGATTCCCAAAATCAACTTTTCTGTATTTCTGAGGGGCTGGAAACAAGAACTGGTGCTGTTACAGGGAGTGAGGAAATTTGTCTTGTTCCCACTACAGCTCCTGCTCACTGCCAGTGCCACCAGGCTCAGGAGTTTTAGCTTTGAGAAAATGTAATTTCTTTTTAAAGCAGTCACAATGTCTTACATTGATTTACCCAATAACTGGGTCTGCTTTGCAGAAAATGAGTGTGAAAATGTCTCCAAGATTTCAGACCTTTTCCCCCCTCATAAATCCATTTTTTTCATACAATGTTTTTATTTCTTTTGTTTGCAAAACTGACTGAATTATCCACAGTAGCTCATCTGACATGGATGCCAATAAAATATTTATGGTTGATATGCTTATGCATCTAAAATAAACACACAGGAATTTTGTTCCATTATATGATTTTATATTCCATGAGATCTAATCGATACAATGTCCCATTAAATATAATCCAGCAAATTGCCACCCAGTTACTGGGTTCTGTTCTTTCAGAAAAATGGAAATGTTGTTTTCCAGCAGTGAGGATCCAGCTGCTGTTGGGGTTGATGCATTGGGGTGCAGTGCTGGGTGCCAGGAGGGTGAGGCTGCAGCAGTTCCTGGTGCCAGCCCAGGCTGCCTGTGCCCAGTGTGTCCCAGGGCAGTGGGGCTGGGCAGGAGGGACAGTGTCTGTGGGACAGTGTCTGTGGGACAGTGTCTGTGGGGTTTCAGGGCAGGGATGCTCAGGGGGTGCACACACACAGCCTGGCCTGACACCTCGGGGTGGCACTGCAGCCACAGCTCTGTGCTGTGCCAGGCCCCTGTGCCACGGCCTGGGGGGCTCTGGGGTCTCTGCACAGCTCCAGGCTCTGCTCCTTCCAGAGGCCTCAGCTCTGGGGGTGCTCCCTGGCAGAGCAGGGTGTGAATCCAGCTGTGCTCCCTGGCAGAGCAGGGTGTGACCCCAGCTGTGCTCCATGGCAGAGCTGGGTGTGACCCCAGCTGTGCTCCCTGGCAGAGCAGGGTGTGAATCCAGCTGTGCTCCATGGCAGAGCAGGGTGTGAATCCAGCTGTGCTCCATGGCAGAGCTGGCTGTGAATCCAGCTGTGCTCCCTGGCAGAGCAGGGTGTGAATCCAGCTGTGCTCCATGGCAGAGCTGGTTGTGAATCCAGCTGTGCTCCCTGGCAGAGCTGGCTGTGAATCCAGCTGTGCTCCATGGCAGAGCAGGGTGTGAATCCAGCTGTGCTCCCTTGCAGAGGTGTGTGTGTGTGACTCCAGCTGTGCTCCCTGGCAGAGGTGTGTGTGTGTGACCCCAGCTGTGCTCCCTGGCAGAGGTGTGTGTGTTTGAATCCAGCTGTGCTCCCTTGCAGAGGTGTGTGTGTGTGACTCCAGCTGTGCTCCCTTGCAGAGGTGTGTGTGTGTGAATCCAGCTGTGCTCCCTTGCAGGGGTGTGTGTGTGACTCCAGCTGTGCTCCTTGCAGAGGTGTGTGTGTGAATCCAGCTGTGCTCCCTTGCAGGGGTGTGTGTGACTCCAGCTGTGCTCCCTGGCAGAGCAGTGTCTCATTCCAGCTGTGCTCCCTTGCAGAGGTGTGTGTGTGAATCCAGCTGTGCTCCCTTGCAGAGGTGTGTGTGTGTGACTCAGCTGTGCTCCCTTGCAGAGGTGTGTGTGTGAATCCAGCTGTGCTCCCTTGCAGAGGTGTGTGTGTGTGACTCCAGCTGTGCTCCTGGCAGAGGTGTGTGTGTGACCCCAGCTGTGCTCCCTGGCAGAGCAGAGTCTCACTGCAGCTGTGCTCCTTGCAGAGCTGTGTGTGTGTGACCCCAGCTGTGCTCCCTGGCAGAGGTGTGTGTGACCCCAGCTGTGCTCCCTGGCAGAGCAGAGTCTCACTGCAGCTGTGCTCCCTTGCAGAGGTGTGTGTACTGCAGGAAGAGGATGAGGAGGGTCTCTGGGGCCTGTGTTCAGTGTTCCTACGAGCACTGCTCCACCTCCTTCCACGTCACGTGTCGCGCACGCCGCCGGCGTGCCCATGGAGCCCGAGGACTGGCCCTACGTCGTCTCCATCACCTGCTTCAAGCACAAAGCAGCAAACCAGAACGTGAGCTTTGGCCTGGCCTGGCCTGGGGCTGGCCTGGGGTTTGGGGTTTTGTGGGGCTGTTTTGTTTCTGGGTTTTTTAAATGGTTTCTCCCCGCCTGTGTTGGCTCAAAATGTTTTGAAGGGTTGCCCTGTTGGGGATGGCTTTAACCTGCAAGGGGGCTGGTTTGGATGGGATACTGGGAGGGAATTCCTGGCTGTGAAGAGGGGAGAACACTGGCACAGGTGCCCGAGCAGCTGTGGCTGCCCTGGATCCCTGGCAGTGCCCAAGGACTCTGGGCTGGGAGCAGTGGGACAGTGGGAGTGTCCCCATGGCAGGGTGGACTGGGAGCAACTTTTGATCTTTTTCCCACCCAACCCCTTTGCACGTGCCCATGGAATGTGGGGCATTCCCAGCGTGGCTGGGCTGACCCTGCTGTGCCCCCAGGTGCTGCTGCAGAGGGAGGTGGCCCTGGGGCAGGCAGTGATCACCAAGAACAGGAACGGGCTCTACTATCGCTGCCGCGTCATCGGCAGCAGCACCCAGACCTTCTACGAGGTCAACTTCGACGACGGCTCCTACAGCGACAACGTCTACCCCGAGAGCATCCTTGTAAGGCAGCTCTGGGCCCTGCCCAGCACAGCTGAGCTCTGCCTTGGGCTGCAGCAGCACAGCTCACTGCACTTTGCATTGCAATTTCTGAGTTGCTGCTCGCCTAGAAAAATCTCATCCTGCTCTTCATGACAGATCTTGTTTCTGACATGATCTCATTTATTTTTTGGTTGCTTTACAAAGATGTGGTCTTGCTGAATGCAGATGACTTCACAGAAAGCAGTGTTTGTTCTAAATTTCATCCTATTTGTTTTGTGGTTGAATAATCTTATTTTTCAACTGACAAGTGTGATTCATGGGGGAAGCAGATTGTCCGCAAGCAGATCTGGTGCAAAACAGGGAATTCACTTAATGGAGGGAATGTCTAGAGGAGGCTGATTTGTCAGCTCATGCATTGCCTTCCTGATTGTGCCACTGATTCACTGAGTTGCCCTGCTTGTTTTTGAGATACAGGAGATGTGCTGTTGTGGGGTTTGCAATGAGAAATGTCCCTGAGCAGGAGCTGCCAGAGCCGATTGCTGGTCTCAGGCTGGTTTTGTTTGAGATGCCCACGGTTAATCAGGAGTGTAGAAATGTCTCTCCCTGCTCATGGCCCTGTTGGGTGCTCTAGCACACCTCTGGCTCCTGAGCTCTGCTGCAGCCGTGTCTGAGCCCCCTCTCTCTGTGCCCAGAGCAGGGACTGTGTCCAGCTGGGGCCCCCTCCCGAGGGGGAGCTGGTGCAGCTGCAGTGGACGGACGGGATCGTCTACAAGGCCAAGTTCATTGCAGCCCAGATCAGCCAGATTTACCAGGTGAGAGGGGCACAGGGACCCCAGCTGCAGGGGGGAGGGCTGAGCCTGCAGGGAGCAGGATCTGCCAGCACAGATGATTTATTCCTCTGAGTTTGTCCAGCCTGAACTTGGCACCCCTATTAAACTGTGCTCTGTGTCCTTCTGCTTTATACAGAAAAGTGTATTAAAGTCTTGGGCGAGGGAAATAAGAATCCCTTAAAAACTTTTAATAGTTTTAACATTTTGCTGTGCACGTTTCTATGAATAAACATCCCTGGAACATCTGATGCATAATTCATGATATAATCAGTGCTTAGCAAGAAGGGTTTCATGGGAGGAGTTTTTTGTACCTGGCTGACTACTTCTGCTGGTTGAAATACAAATGTGCTTTAGTAGCTGGAGTTGTTTCCCTGTGACCTGTGAAAATGCTTTGTTTAAGATGAAAGAAATTCTTATTACCATATTGGCCTGAATAGAGGGCTGCTTTTATTATAAGTGAAAAGCTGCCTTTTTCAGGATATGAATCAAAAATCAGTAGAAATATGAGGTGCTGGGCCAGCTGGAGTGCAGTTATTTTGGGATCCATGGAGCACTGAATGAATCCACTTGGATAAGGCAGAGGTGGATAAAGCAGCAATTTTTGGTTCTGTGCTCATTGCACAGCAGCCCTGGACACATCCATGGGAGCTGCCCCTGCTGCCTGCTGGCTGTTCCTGGAGGGCCTGGGGTGGCAATGGGCTGTTCAGATCCTCTGAGCTCATCTTGTGCCTCCCTGCAGGTGGAGTTTGAAGATGGCTCTCAGCTAATGGTGAAGCGTGGGGATATTTATACCTTGGAGGAAGAGCTTCCCAAGAGAGTCAAGTCTCGCCTGGTGGGTACCAAAATAGCAAACAAGGAGCCAGCTGCAGCTTGCAGAGCCCTTCACATTTCCTTCATCTGTTTTTCAAACATTAGGTGAATGCAGCCTCCAGTTTCTGTGGCTGTAAAACTGCTTGTCCTTCCCAAAATACACAGAGTGGAAGAAATCCTGGCCACGAATGCTTGAGAGGCACAGAAATGATTTTCCCTTGCACGTGTTCAGCTCAGGGTTTTATTTTCTCTGGTTAAAAGATTATGTTCAGATCAGTTTACACCACATGAATTCAGTTTTGTGGAGTGATCCTGTCCAAGTGTGAGGTGAGCTGGGCTGCAGCTCAGGGGTTTCTGGAGAACAGATTATCACCGTGGGACCAAAGCCCCTTTTCTCACCAAACTGGAGATTTAGAGTGTGCCTCTTACCTATAAATCCCTTCATCTGCAACATCAGGCTGTCCTTAAGTGCAGACAGTGGAATTCCTGAGCCTAGAAAAGATGAGGGATTTATTTCACAGCTCTTTGGCTCCAGGCCTGCTGGGTGTTTCCAGACCTGGTGCTTTGCCCTCCAAAGGCATTTATTGAAGCAGGTGATGGGGCTGGAGGATCCTGGGTTGCTCCCCAGCCCGGGGGGGCTGAGGGTGTGTCCCTGTGTTCCTGATGTTTGTTTTGTGTCTCCTGCAGTCCCTCAGCACTGGGGCCCCTCAGGAAGATGCATTTTCAGGAGATGAAGTGAGAGCAGCCAAGCGTCCCCGGCTGGGGGCTGCCAGAGGTGCTGAGGAGTACGGACACAGCCCAGATTACCTGGCCTTCATGGAGAGCCTGCTGCAGACACAGTACCAGCCTGGGACTCAGAGCAACATCTTTTAACCAGGATTCATCCAAAATACTCCATTAACCCTTTTTGAGTTCATGGAAACATAAATAGGAAACTGTGGAATGGAAGACCAGCCCTGTGCAATAGTCTGCTGTGAATTTCTTTCATCTCCTCTTGGTTTGGACTGCAGGAAATCCCTGTCTGGCTGCTACCTCGACCTTGCCAGGAGTTGCTGACCAAGAGCTGGGGAGCTTGGAAACCCTTCAGCTTTTCACATGGAGACTTTGGAAGAGTTTCTACAGATGGAGCTTTGTGACTGGTTCTTTTTTATGAGGAAAGGGTTAAAATTTAACAAAGTGACTTTTTCAAACCTGTCAAACTTTTGTCTTTCAAGGTGCTATTACATTGACTACTGAAGCAGCCTTTGGAATCGTGTTTTCTGTACATAGATGCCACCTTTGTGAAGTTTTCTATGAATGAGCATTATTAAAAAAAAAAAAGCAAGCAAAAATAGGAAAACGAAAAGTTTCCACAAAACATTTTTCTAGATTATGGCTTTAAAACAGAAAATAAATGAAATCCTCCCCCCTCACCCCCAAAGGAATCGTGACTGATGTGGGGAGAGGGAGAGCAAGAGCAGATGTCCTGGAATGTTCTGGGTTCTTTTGTAAAGAAGCCCAGCCTGTGAGCTGGGGAGCTGTTCCTCTGGGTGTTGTTGATGTTCCTGCAGGGGCTCTCTGAGAGCCCTGGCTGGTGTTGGCATCGCTGCCACGGCACAGGGAGGGGCTTAGGCAAGAAATGCCACCTCTGCTCATTCCTGTCATCTTCCTTCCCCATCTTTGCCATCACTCTTGCTTTCTAGTTCAGGATCAGCATGGCTTTGAGTTCCCCAGGTTTGGCAGGTGTTCTGCTGCTCCTTGTGTTATTTCCCCATGAGAGCTCCAGGGGCTGCCCCAACAGCAATTCTCCCTTAGGAACGTTTCTCTTTCCTTTGTCTCTTTATTTTTTAATATTTTTTTTGGGTTGTGCTCCTTACAGTGTGAGAATCATTCCATGACAGAAGCTTGGGAGGTGTTTGTATGTTTTTCTTTTATCCTATTAAAGAAGAGATTCCCCAAACATCTGATTGTTGTGACATCCTTTCCTTAAGTAAAGACTGAGCCTGTGAGTTGCTCCTGGGGAAGAGGAGGCAAGCCCTGCCCTTGGCTGGGCTCGGCTCACCGAGGCTTGAAGGAGCTTTAGAGGCAAAGCCCAGCCCTGGAGGGGTGATGGGCAGCTCCCACCTTGGAAATGCCCCTGCAGAGCAGTGCTTGGGAAGGAGCCTGATGCAAACCCTGCTGAAGTCACTGGAAGCCACTGGGAAGTTTTCCCCTCCCTTTGGAGGAGCTCAGGCAGGTCAGAGGGAGAGGAGGAGGCAGAGCTGGAAGGTTCAGGTGCAGGGGGAGAGGGCACCTGGGCCCCCTGGGCAGCCTGGAATGCTGCACTGCAAGCTTTCCACTGAATTCCCTGAAATGACTGGCTGGAGAGGGACAAGATTCTTGTTTTGAGGGTGATTTTTAAGCCCCTTTGCAAGGTGGTCGTTGCTCTGGGGAGAGGCTGTTAAGCAACGCTCTGGATCTGAAAGGGAATAAGTGGGGAGGATTTGTGGGCTGGCAGATGGTAGATTAGCATCTTAAGAGACTCCATGGGTATTAAACTGTCCTAGTGAAAGAGTGGAGATAGAATAAAGCAATTTAATTTTTTTTTACTTTGGTTTTGTTCTCCCTTGGGGATTGGAGTTCCCACCCTCTCTCCTGCTCTGCTGCGGGTCCCCCTCGTGGGCGTGGTTGTAAGGCCTTGGAAACAGGGCTCTGCTTTTGGGTTTTTTATTTCTGAGTTTTTGATGTTTTTCAGTAGATGTCTCCACGAATAAAACCAAACTGAGACTAATAAAAGTTTAAAAAAATTGGCAAGGTTCTCCTGAGCCTCGGTTGTTCCTCCAGAGCTGTCTCCTGTCGGTTGAAATGTGATTAAATAGAAAACTTGCTGTATAAAAGACTAAGAATGTTGCCAGGCCACGAGAGAAATATTTAAAACAATTGAAAGAGAAATTTAACCAGCAGAGGATTTTTTTTTTTTTTTGAGGTGGGAGGGAAGGGTGGGATGGGATGAGTGGCTGTGGGAATTTCCTCTGCATGTCCTGCAATAGCACCGTTGCTGTATCCATATGTAGAACCTTTCCCAAATACTATTTATATTGTACAGACACAAGTGTTTCCTCACCCCATCCTCAGATGCTGACTTCTGTTGAAACATGAACCTGGAACTGTCGAATGCCCTTCCTTGGTGCAAGGGTTTTTCTCCTTTTGTTGATTTTTAAATCCTTCTTTTTGGTTTAGGAATGACTTGTGCAGATTCAGGATAGTGGCCATATTCAAAAGGAAATAGGAAATGCACATTCCTACCCCCTCCTCCAGTGAAATATATTTGTAAGTGTCTGATTATGTGCTATAAAAATAATGATTTTTTTTCCTTCCTCCCCCTAGATTAAGGCTGTGATGTATTTTTTGCCCATTTTTTTCTCTGCCTCTAGGTTCAAAATGAATTAAAGGCTGTTGAGCATTTCAGAATGACACTTTCTGGGGGGTTGAAGTCTCTTCATTTCTAAGTTTAAAGTCCTTTGTGCAGCAGGAGGTCGTTGAACCTCCTCCAGCAGCGTCCTGGAACTTCATTTAAACACCTTAAATGTCCCATCCTGAGCTTTTTGATAAATTCCTCTCCAGTTCTTGCAGGATGAGGCTGATGCAGGTTGAAAGAAAAAAAAATCTCCAAGTTTCCTTTGATTCGGAGGAATTGTCCGGTGGGGAGGAACTCGGAGCTGGCGGGGCCGGGGCTGGCTGAGCTCCGGGAGGTTTCACAGACCCCGAGCAGCGAGGGACGGAGCCCGGGGCGGGTCTGGGGACGCTCCGGGATGGTCTGGGAATGCGGGAATGGTCCGGGATGGTCCGGGGATGGTCCGGGAATGTTCTGGGAATGCGGGAATGGTCCGGGAATGGTCCGGGGATGCGGGAATGGTCCGGGAATGCGGGAATGGTCCGGGGATGGTCTGGGGATGCGGGAATGGTCCGGGAATGGCCCGGGAATGCGGGAATGGTCCGGGATGGTCTGGGGATGGTCCGGGATGGTCCGGGAATGCGGGAATGGTCCGGGAATGGTCCAGGAATGGTCCGGGGATGTTCTGGGGATGCGGGAATGGTCCGGGATGGTCTGGGAATGGTCCGGGAATGGTCCGGGAATGGTCCGGGGATGGTCCGGGATGCGGGAATGGTCCGGGAATGGTCCGGGGATGGTCCGGGGATGGTCCGGGGATGGTCCGGGAATGGTCCGGGAATGGTCCGGGATGGTCTGGGGATGCGGGAATGGTCCGGGAATGGTCCGGGAATGGTCCGGGATGGTCTGGGGATGCGGGAATGGTCCGGGAATGGTCCGGGATGGTCTGGGAATGGTCCGGGAATGGTCCGGGAATGATCCGGGGATGTTCTGGGAATGCGGGAATGGTCCGGGGATGGTCTGGGAATGCGGGAATGGTCCGGGGATGGTCTGGGAATGGTCCAGGAATGGTCCGGGAATGGTCCGGGATGGTCTGGGAATGCGGGAATGGTCCGGGAATGTTCTGGGGATGCGGGAATGGTCCGGGGATGTTCTGGGAATGCTCTGGGGATGTTCTGGGAATGCGGGAATGGTCCGGGAATGGTCCGGGAATGTTCTGGGAATGTTCTGGGAATGTTCTGGGGATGCGGGAATGGTCCGGGAATGGTCCGGGGATGGTCTGGGGATGGTCCGGGAATGTTCTGGGAATGCGGGAATGGTCCGGGAATGGTCCGGGGATGTTCTGGGGATGCGGAATGGTCCGGGATGTTCTGGGAATGCGGGAATGGTCCGGGAATGGTCCGGGAATGGTCCGGGGGATGTTCTGGGGATGCTCTGGGGATGTTCTGGGGATGCGGGAATGGTCCGGGAATGGTCCGGGAATGTTCTGGGAATGTTCTGGGAATGGTCCGGGAATGCGGGAATGGTCCGGGAATGGTCCGGGGATGTTCTGGGGATGCGGAATGGTCCGGGGATGTTCTGGGAATGCTCTGGGGATGTTCTGGGGATGCGGGAATGGTCCGGGAATGGTCCGGGAATGTTCTGGGAATGTTCTGGGGATGCGGGAATGGTCTGGGAATGGTCCGGGGATGGTCTGGGGATGGTCCGGGAATGTTCTGGGGATGCGGGAATGGTCCGGGAATGGTCCGGGAATGGTCCGGGGATGTTCTGGGGATGCGGGAATGGTCCGCTGGATGTTCTGGGAATGCTCTGGGAATGTTCTGGGAATGCGGGAATGGTCCGGGAATGGTCCGGGAATGTTCTGGGGATGCGGGAATGGTCCGGGAATGGTCCGGGAATGGTCCGGGAATGGTCCGGGAATGGTCCGGGGATGTTCTGGGGATGCGGGAATGGTCCGGGAATGGTCCAGGAATGTTCTGGGAATGTTCTGGGAATGTTCTGGGGATGCGGGAATGGTCCGGGAATGGTCTGGGAATGGTCCGGGAATGGTCTGGGAATGTTCTGGGAATGCGGGAATGGTTCAGGAATGGCCCGGAATGTTCTGGGAATGCTCCGGGATGCTCCGGAATGTTCTGGGAATGTTCCGGGATGTTCTGGGAATGCTCCGGGGATGTTCTGGGAATGCGGGAATGGCCCGGAATGTTCTGGGAATGCTCCGGAATGTTCTGGGAATGTTCCGGGGATGTTCTGGGAATGCTCCGGGAATGGTCCAGGAATGTTCTGGGAATGCTCCGGGGATGCTCCGGGAATCCGGGAATGAGGGGCTCGGGAATGCGAGGGTCGAGAATATGGGAATGCTCCGGGGATGTTCGAGAGGAATGGTCCAGGAATGCTCCGGGAATGCGGGAATGCGGGGTTCGGGAATGCTCTGGGAATGCTCCAGAAATGTTCCGGAATGCTCCAGAATGCGGGGATGCTCCGGGAATGCTCTGGGAATGTTCTGGGAATGTTCTGGGAATGTTCTGAGAATGTTCTGGGAATGCTCCGGAATGCGGGTCTCAGGAATGCTCCGGAATGCGGGGTTCAGGAATGCGGGAACGCTTCAGGAATACTCTGGGAATGCTCCGGGAATGTTCTGGGGATGTTCTGGGAATGCTCCAGGAACGCTCCGGAATGCGGGGTTTGTGAGTGCGGGGTTCCCGGGCTGAGGCACCCTCGGGAGTTGAAGGAGTTGAAGGAGGTGAAGGAGTTGAAGGATTTTAAGGAGCTGTTTGAGGAGCTGAACCCCAGGCACCGGAGCCGAGTCCCCCCAGGGCGGGGGTCCCGGACCCGCAGGAGCAGGAGGAGGAACCGCTCGGGACTCCGGAGAAAGATTCCGTGGGCTCCTGACCCCAGGTCACCTCTCGTTCCTCATCCCACGAACAATGAGCTGGCACGGGCACACAAAAAAGCAGCTTTGGCACAATCCTGAGACTCAAATGAGCTGGAGCTGTTGACACAGGATTATTTGGCAGCTTTGACAGCAGGAGAAGAGAAGTCCTTGGGTTGCTTGCTCACCAACAGAAAATCACTGGGAGTTATTTATTCTGCATGAGAGCGGCAAACCAATTAAATTTTTGGTTTCCAAGAGGGGAAATGTAGAGGTCACTGTGCAAATACTGTTTGGAACTACACAGCCACCACAGCTTCAGCACTTTCCTGTGGAACAAACAGGATTTGGGCTCTGTTTCAGCACAGTTCACGTTGGCCTTGCTCCCCACCCCAGCCTTGCCATTTCAGATGCCAGCTGCTAATATCCCCCAGCAGCCAGTCTGTCCTGGAACAGGAGTGATCCCCTCCCCTGCGCCCCAGATCAGGGTTTAAAAATAAAGCCATGGCCAGATCCACTGCTCATCTGCTTCACTGAACAGAGCCATCTCTGGAAAATGCAGCAAATTGTCTTTGATTGGGAGTGAGAGGCCAGTGAGGCACGAGGCAGCCAGGAGAGGCCTGGGGAGGAGCAGGGACTGATCTCCTGAACGAGGAGATGAATTGAGTGGCTGGAGGGGCAGGAGGGTGGCTGGGCAGGTTCCTGGGCAGGAGAAGGGCTCTGCTGTGTCCGATTCCCTTCAGGATTTTCCTCTGTTACCTGAGCAGCTCAGAGCCCCTGGAGCTGGAGCTGTCTCTGGTTAATCTGGGATTCAGCTGGAACATGGAATTAACTCTGCAATCCAGGAGCTTTGTGCCTGCCTGGGTGATTAGTGGGAGATTTTTGTCAGCACGAAGGGAAAAATCTGCCTGAGCACAACTCTGAGCTCCCGGTGCTCGGGGATGGGTCTGGGCTACAGCAGCAATTTATCATCACATTTCTCACTAATTCAGCTTAGGGACAATTGGCTGCTTGTTAAACGCTGCCATTTCTCACTGCAGTGATTCCCCAAACCAAGGAGCTGCCTGTCCTGCTGCAGCTTCCCAGCCCTCTGCTCCTTTCCCCGTTCCTGTTCCCTTTTTCCCTTTTTCCCTTTTCCCATTCCCCCCCACCCTTTTCTCTTTTCCCTTTTCCCTTTTTTTCCCTTTTCTCCCTTTCCCTTTTCCTTTTTTCCCTTTTTTCCCTTTTTCCCATTTTTTCCCTTTCCCCCCCTTTTCCTTTCCCACCCCCTTTTCCCTTTTCCCTTTTCCTTTTCTCCTCTCCCTTTACCCTTTTTCCCCTTTTTCCCCCTTTTTCTCCCTTTTTTCCCCCTTTTCCCTTCTCCCCTCAGTGCAGCCCTGTGCTGCAGTTCCCAGGTCTGAGTCTCCTGGTTTCTCCCTGGTTCTACTCCTGCCATCCTCCTCCTCCTCCTCCTCCTCATTTTCATGTCAGGGCTCAGTGGGAGAAGTTTTTCCTTTTGTACAGCTTTGCTTTCAATTTAATAACTCTGCTTTCCTGTAGAGAATTGCAGCTGGGCTCCTCCAGCTGCTTTGCTCCTACTCCACGTTGGTTCCTTTCCTCAGATCTGGCTGCACTTTGCTGGGAGAGGAGGAAGAAAATTCAAGGAGCTCCTGATGTTTCCCTTAGGGCTTCCTCCAGTCCAGAGCAAGGGAAACAAATTAAAACCAAGGTGCTGGAACCCAGAATATTTTACACTTATTTTGGTGATTTATTAACTCCAGAGTAGATGGGGGAAATTTATGGCATTGTGTTTTTGTGTGCATAATTCAGGGTAAGATTAATTCCTGTGTGATAAAGGAATAAAAAACCACAGTGAGGAGGTTTGTGCCTGGAAATGGTTTCCAGTCTCTGCTGGAACACGGTGAAACAGGATAATGGGAAAAATAATGGGAAATGTGGTTTGCTGTGTAATCACTGGCCTCTGGAGATTTTATTTTGGTGATTCAGCAGACACAGAAATGAAAACTTGAGGCATTTGGCCGCTGCCAAGGTCGTGGTTGTTGCTCTTACAGCAGGATTTGAAGTTTCACAATAAATTTGGGGCAAAAATAAAAAGAATTCCAAGGTGCTTCTGGTGCCCTGGCAGGTGCCTGCACACAGGGCCTGGCACTGGGGTGGGATTAGGGATGGGTAGAATTATTCCAAGCCCTTCATTTCCTTCAGGTGATCATTTATTTCCAAGTCAGCTCTGCTCAGCACTTCCAAAGGGGGGGATGAAGCTGGGAGGACAAGAAAATAAACCAGGGGAGTTTCTGGTGCTGGTTTGGTTTGGGATCCATCTCAGGTGCTGTGAAATCACCTCTGGCCCAGGAAAGGCTCAGGAATTATCAGGGACAGAGACAGCAAAGGCACAGCCAGGGACCCCCAGGAGGGGCTCTGACCCCTCTGGTGATTCTGTAATTAATTCTGTATTTCTGTAATTCTGTAATTCTGTAATTCTGTCATTCTGTCATTCTGTATTTCTGTAATCCTGTATTTCTGTATTTCTGGTCATTCTGTATTTCTGTAATTCTGTTATTCTGTATTTCTGCAATTCTGTATTTCTGTATTTCTGAAATTCTGTATTTCTGTATTTCTGTATTTCTGTAATTCTGTATTTCTGGGAGCCTCCTGAGCTCAGATTCTGCTGCACCCTGGGTGGGCAGCAGGGACCCCAGCCCTGCTCCCCTCCTGCCAGGAGCAGACAAAAGCCAGATCTGATAACAGAATCTGGTTGGAACAGCTGTCTGCTGACAAGTATAATAAACTGTATTAATGGTGTCATTATTATTCCCTAATTAAAAGCTAATAACTAAGAGTTAATTGCCTTTAAAAGATGAAGCAGCACCATGGCAGGGATTTATCTCTGTTTTTCTTTGCTTGCCTGGCTGTGCTGATATTTTCAGGCTAATTAATTGAATCAAATCTTACTGAAAACTAATAATCTCTCTGTGTCAATTCAGCCAATTGAATTAAAAGGTATTTGCTGTGTGCTGGGCTTAAACAGCTCCTCCCATGTTTATAAATATTATCTCTGTGTGTGCTCTTGTCACAGGGGTCACAGGCTCTGCTGGGAAAAGGTTCTGGTGGGGAAAAGCTTTTCCTGGGGGGAAAGGGGGGACAGGGCAGGGCTGGGCGGATTTTGGGAGGGAATTCCTGGCTGGGAGGGGGGACAGGGCAGGGCTGGGCGGATTTTGGGAGGGAATTCCTGGCTGGGAGGGGCAGTGCCCGGGCTGGGCATGGGGTCGGAGCAGTCGCAGCTCCTGGTTCCCCAGCCCTGCTCCCCTGGGATTTTTGTGGTTCTGGGGTCAGGTGCTCCCCAGAACCGTGTGTGGGACTCCCCAAAAGTGTGACCTCTGTGACCTCTGTGACCTCTGTGTCCTCTGTGCCCCCTGTGTGACCTCTGTGCCCTCTGTGTCCCCTCTGTGACCTCTGTCCCCTCTGTGACCCCTCTGTGACCTCTGTGCCCTCTGTGCCCCTCTGTCCCCTCTGTGCCCTCTGTGCCCCCTCTGTGTCCCCTCTGTGCCCCCTCTGTGACCTCTGTGCCCTCTGTGCCCTCTGTGTCCCCTCCGTGACCTCTGTCCCCTCTGTGTCCCCTCTGTGCCCTCTGTGCCCCCTCTGTGGTGCCAACTGAAAGGAGCCAAGTGTTCTCTTTGGAAGTTCACTTTATCAGTGTTAATCTTCTGTGTGGAGTAAATTTTATTAAAGTTCCCCAAAGAGCAAATTGCAAATTCATTAGTGCCTCTTCTTGGACTGCACCTTCCCTCATTTTGGGTAAAAAGGAGATTAGAAGTCATCTGGGCTCTGTGATAATTAAAAAGAAGATGCTCAAACATAATTCTTAATTAAACAGTAATGAGATAAGAACTTGTGCAGTCTGTTTTTGGCCTGTTGGAAAGATGCAGAGGTTCCCATTGTAATTATGTGATTTATGATCTTCCACACAAAGATGTAATTAGTTTTTTCTCCCCCCTTTTTAAAATTTAAACATTATTTAGATAAAAATTTGCACAGCAATTTGGATCTGCCTTTCCTGGGGGAGCAGTAAATTGGTTTGATTTATCCTCAGGTTTCAACCTAAAAAAATATTTGTAGCTAAAAGGGGATACCCTAAAACGTGACCCCTCCTGCAAGTGCAGGGGCTCTGAGGAGAGGGGGAGGAGAAATTGTGCAAACATTTAAAAGGTCAGGTTTGTGTTTGCAGGTGTCACCTGTGGGAAGTTTCCCCCGGCACTGGGGTTTGTTTCTGCCCCTCCCCGGGGCTCTCCCAGCCCAGCTGGAGCTGCCGGGCCCTTCCCAGTTCTCCTCGCTGCTCCTCAGCCCCGGCAGGGCTGGGGGTCCCTCCCCTGTGCCCGGGTCAGGAACCAGGGCTGGGGCAGCTCCAGCTGCGGCTCCAGCTGTGCCCAGAGCCCTCCTGGCACCTCCAGAGCTCTCCTGGCACCCCCAGGGCTCTGCTGGAACCCCTGAGCCCTGCTGGCACCAGGGACACCCCCAGAGCCCTCCTGGCACCTCCAGAGCTCTGCTGGAACCCCGAGCTCTGCTGGCACCAGGGACATCCCCAGGGCTGGGGCAGCTCCAGAATGGTTGGGGTTTGGGTTTGGGTTGGGGTTGGAGTTGGTTTGGGTTGGTTGGGTTGTGGTTGTTGGGGTTGTTTGGGGTTGTTGGGGTTGGGGTTGGTTGGGGTTGGTTGGATTGGGGTTGTTTGGGGTTGTTTGGGGTTGGGATTGTTGGGGTTGGGGCTGGAAGGAGCCCTGAAGCTGCTCCCGTTCCCTGCAGACTCCTCCTCTCCCAGCCAGGCTGAGCCCCAGGCAGGTGTTTGCTGTCCCAGAGACATAAAATCCATCTCTTGGCTGGCTGTGGGTCGCTGTTTGCCCCAGGAGCCCCCAGTGCCACCCCCCACCCGCACAGTGCCACCCCCACAGTGTCACCCCCACCCTGTCACCCCCACAGTGTCACCCCCACCCCTGTCACCCCCACAGTGCCACCCCCACAGTGTCACCCCCACAGTGTCATCCCCACAGTGCCACCCCCACAGTGCCACCCCCACAGTGTCACCCCCACAGTGTCACCCCCACAGTGCCACCCCCACAGTGCCACCCCCACAGTGTCACCCTCACAGTGTCACCCCCTGTCACCCCCACAGTGTCACCCCCACAGTGCCACCTCCCCACGGTGTCACCCCCACGGTGCCACCCCACAGTGCCACCCCCCACCCCACGTGTCACCCCCACAGTGTCACCCCCACAGTGCCACCTCACCCCTGTCACCCCCACGGTGTCACCCCCACGGTGCCACCCCTGGCTCGCGCTCGGCTCTCCCTGCCCTGGGGCCGGATCCCGACTCGCCGATGTTCAGCGATTTCCTGAACACCTGACACGGCTCAGGCACAACGTTGTATGTTTAAAGAGAAGAGATTTTTTTTTTTTTTTAATCACTCGGACACAGTTTTTTTGTCCTGAGGGGTTTATTATCCTCAGGGATAAAGCCTTGTGTGACCCGCTAATCCGGGGCTGCCATCTGCCCCCTGCCCAGACCCCCGGGCTGGTCCCTCCTGCTCCGGGTGCTCCAGGTGGGCTCGGGGACCCCGAGCTCTGCTCTGCAGGGCAGGGATGGAGAGCAGGGAGCTAAAGCTGGGCTGAGCACCGCTGATGCCGGTGGGGTCTGGGTTCCCCAGCCGGTTTCACCCCGGAATTGTCACGCCCTGGCTCCTCCGAGCTGATGCTGAGTGGGAGGGACTGAACCCTCCTGGGGAAATCTGGAGCAGCTCCCTGTGTCCCCTTCCCAGAGCATGAGCTTGTAGCAATAGTAAGACAATTTTCCCAGCACCTCTGAGGGTATTTACTTTTTCCATTTCAGTTCTACATCTGTTCAGTTGCCGACGTGGAATTTGCAACCATCTTACCGAGGAGCAGGAATTGATTTCTCGGTCTGTTACTGCTGCTCTTGGTATAATTAAAGCATATTGCAACGTGAGGAATTTCTCCTGGCCTGGGAACTGCTTTGCCACTTGGGTAATTCCGTAAACCAAGAAAAGCTTTTCCTTTTCCTCTGGAATGCAAATGACAGTTAGAGCTGCTCTAAAGCCTTTGTTCTGCTGCAGGGCACTGGGGGCTCTGGGTTTAGGGCTGTGCAGGGGCCTGGGGGCTTTTGCAAATCAATCCCTCTGGGATTTGGCATCCAGGCTGCTGCAAATTCCAGCTGAGCACAAACTGGGTTTGCCCAGTAAATGGAACTGGGACAAACCTGAGCTGGTCTGAGCTTCATGGGGCAGCCCTGGGGTGGCCACTGGGGTCTGGATGAGCCTTGGCAGCTTCCAGACACACTGATCAGACCGAGGACAATCCAGCCAGGGGATTCTTCAGGGCCCTGGAGATGGGAGCAGCTCTGAGTCCTGCCAGGGATGTTCCTGGTCCTGTTCCTGTTCTGGATCTGCCCTGGACACTCTGCAAGGAAAACTGAGCTGGAGGGTGGGTTTGGCTCTGCTCTGTGTCCTGCTCACCTTTAATGAAAGAGGGATCTGAGTCCCCTGTAAAACCTGTCCATGATCTGTGGGGAACCAGACCTGGAGCCCTGTGACAGCCCTGCCCTGAAATCATTCCCTGCAGTGATTGACTCCTTCCACCCCACCCACATCTCCAAAAAACTCCCTGCCAAAGCTGTCATCTGGTGAGAGACACAGAGGGAAAAAGCCCTGGGATCAGTAAGGAAGGAGCCCTCCCCCTGCCCTGCTGTAATCGGGCACTAATGGGCCATCACTGGAGTTTAATTAAAACCAAAGTCAGCCCCGTGCCAGGTCTCAGGCTGGAGCTGCCTGGCACAGCCAACCTGGAGAGACTGAGCTCCGAGCAGGAATTCCTGTTTCATTTGCTCTTTGCACCTGGGACGGGCACCAGGGTGCCCTGTGCACATCCCAGAGCCTGGAATAATTTGTGTTTATCATTTATTCATCCCTATGCCAGGCTGTCACATTCAAAACCTGCAACTGGGATTTAATTCCAGCAGCTCCTCCTGGGACTGCTCCCTGTGGCCTCACTGCTGCTGGGCACTGCCCAGGTCTCAGGGATGCCAGAGCTCCAGGGGTGCTCAGGGTGGATTTTGGGCTGTCTGTGCAGGGATAGGGGCTGCCCTGGATGATCCTTGTGGGTCCTTTCCAATTCAAGATATTCCATGATTCTGTGAGAAAATTTCATCCCCTATTTGCTTCCCTAACTGGCTTCCTGTGGAGTTGGTTGGGATTTTTTGAAAGATTTACTTAGTTCCCAGCTGTTGTTCCAATTCTCTTTGCCACTCACCTTCCTGTGCTCCACGTGGAATTTATTTCAGTTCTGTGAGGGGTTTGCATTTCAACCCAGGGGATGGTCACAGCAGCTCAGAGAGGATGGAGCCAGAACTGGAGCCTGGAGAGCAGTGATGGGAATGATTATCATCACAGAGACAGAACAGCAGAGCTGGGAGTGCAGGAGGGAGGGCTGAGAGAGCTTAGAAGAAGAATCAGTTTTTCCTTTCTACTCTTCAAGGATGACACAAAGTGAGCATCAAAAATCCCTCCCTGATGTGAGGCTGCTGAGGTGCCTGTCCTGTGGCTCGTGCTGCAGGTTTCCTTTGAGCCCAGATTCTGCAGTTTCTGTTCCCAGGCTGCCTGGAGGGACTCACGTCCATGAGATGTGGTTAGAAACCAGGAGATTGCTGGGTTTTATTCCTTTCCCTTTTTTCCTGTGCCATCCTGTGCTGCTGTTTGATGTGTGCTTGGCTCCCTCCCTGCCCCAGCTCTCTCATGGAGTAACAGCATTTTGGAGGTGGTGGCATTCCCTGGGACCTCAGCTCACCTGGTGTGAGCCTGGCTCTCTGTCAACCTGCTAATTAATTTTTGTTCTTTTCTTTCAGCTGGTGTCAGGCTGCTGCTGCTGTCAGTGTAGCAGGGAGAGGGAGACCCCAGATCCCAGATCTGCTCTTCCATCACTCTCCAAACCTGCCTGCTCCTGGCTCAGGTGGGTGGGTGGGGTGGGAAGCTCAGGCTGGACTGGGCCCACCTGAGCAGGATTCAGGCTTGGGAAAGGCTCTGCTTGGCTCAGGCTCTGGATCAGTGGGACAAGGGGTTTTCAGGGGCCCAGAGGACCTTACAGCAGCAGCTTTGTGCCTGCACCTGTGAGCCCAGAGGAGCAGCTCCTGTGCAGCCACGTTTGGCTTTTCCAGGCCCTGCTTTTGGGACAGCAGCAGGATGGATTTGGGGGTCCCTGCCCCAGCAGAGCCTCCCCTGCCCCTCCCACACACACAGGGCTGCAGCACGTTCAGACAATCTTCCTTTAATACAAAGTCAATATATCTACATACACCGTGGTATGAAAACCACTTACTGTTTCAGTTTGAAATAACAGTGTGAAAGCAACAGCACTTTGCTCTCATACAAAGAAAAAAACCTCCCCCCTCCCCCCAACTTGTCCAGTAAGATTTTGCTGCAACATACTTAGAAATTTGGGCAACTTTCACACAAATAAGTAAAACCTCGAAGAAGCCTTTCAGTCGGTTCTTTTTTTTTTCTTTTTTTCAGTTAAAGACAGGAAATGAGTTGTGTGGGGGGTTCTGGGCAGCACTTGATGGCCATGATTACCCCTTCTAGAAAAATAAAAAAAAGGAGAGGGCAGAGGTGAGCAGAGTTTGGGGCAGGGTGGCTTTTCTCAGATTTGCTGTGCTCTGTGCAGGGCTGCACTGGAGCCACAAGCAGCACAGAGCCAGGCCAGGCTGGGCTGCTGGAACACCTGGTGGGTGTCAAGGCCCCACAGTCACATCTCTGTCTCCAGCCACAAAAGCCACTGGTGGTGCTGGATCTCCCAGTTCAGCCCCGGCCCTGAACGGCCACAGCTGAAGGGGAGGGAATTGGCACTGCCACCACCCCCCACCTGCTGCTGCCCCACCCTTCCAGGACCTGGGATATGTCTGTGACTGAAAACAAGACAACCAAAAAAATTAACAATAATTAAAAAAAAAAAATCCAGAAAGGACATTTTGTTCTTACATGAGCAAGTTAAACCTTTTAAATGGTAGAAAAGCAATATGTAGAAGTAGCAATTTGCACTGCATTTTTATATATCACAGCCATTACACGTAACATTTCTACAGTGAAAAAATAGACTGTCTTTGAACATAATATGAACAAATAAGCAAATTTTTCTTTTAAATTCATTGACTGATATTCTTTGTCTTTAAAAAAAAAAGGAAAAAATACACTATTTAAAAAAAAAGGTAATGTCACTTGTTACAGTTACATCGATACTTTAAAGAAAGCCACTCACAGTATCTGCCATTGGATGCACCTTCCTGGATCTTTCCCAGTTCTTTTACAGCTGGGGCACGGTGGGGACACTGGGATGTGGGAGATGTGCAAGGAGTGCTGTGGTGCTGGGCCAGTCCTGAGAGGAGCTGCTGGGTTCAGAGGCCAGGGGCTGGCACCAGGCCCTGCTGGGTGTGGAAATCAGTTCCTGCAGCTGTTCTGGGGTCCTGGCAGGGGGATGTGCTGGCAGGGGAGGGGGACACGGCTGCCCAGGCTGTGGGTGTGCAAAGAGCCCGGGCAAGGGGCTGCATTCCCCCAGCTGCCCCAGGGGAAGGGCCCAGAGCCAGCACAGAGACCCCACCAGGGCAGGGGCTGCCCCCCACAGCCAGCTCGGGGGGTTCTGACTCTCTCGATCCTTTTAAATATCCTAAAAAATAAATTTTGGAATTAGAAGAAATGAGGAATGTTCCAAGTATTCAAAATGTGAGCTATAAAACCTCTGGTGTGGCAGGGGCATCCCGTGAATGCTGTTTGCAAGGTGCCTGCAAGCCCAGAACCATCCCAATGCTGATACTGAGGTTATTGAGACTCCAGCTAGAAGAACTCCTGACCCTAAGTTTGCCTAAGTGTTGAGATTTCCTTCCTTTTCTTTCACAGAACACCTTCAATCCTGCAAGTGACTTCCTTTAAAGACTGCCAACTATATTAGTAAATAAACTGAACTCTAATGATGTAACCAAAGTCGGTTTTTCCTTCCCTTCTCCAGCAGAAGCAGTTCCAAGGTGTGGTGGAGCTCTGGGATCAGTGTCTGTCCTCCCCAGGCCAGAGCAGCTCTGAGCAGCTCTCCTGAGCTGCCCTGCAGGGCCAGGTTACAACTTGGAGTTCCCCAAGGGCTGTTCCTTCCAATCCTCCCCCCTGCTCCCGATGCACTGTCCAGATGAAAAGGTTCTTCTGAGTCAGTTTTGTAAGTTCAAGCTCTCCTCCTGGGTCAGGAGAGGCCTTCCAGGGCTGAAGTGGTTGGTAGAGTCTGCACAACGATGGCTTTTTATGTTGCATAGTGATCAAAACTTCCCAGATACTCCAGAGCTGCCTGGTAACAGAACTGGTATTCATCCTGCCAAGAGAGAGAAGCAGCCTCAGAGCTGGGATGGGCTCCTCAGGGTCCTGTCCCCTCCCCAGGACACAGGGCTGGGCAGGAGCCTCTGACCCCAGGGCTGGCAGCTCCTGCAGGGGAGCTCAGCTCTGCCCTTTCTGCCTGTGCTCTCAGGCTCTGAGCATCCCCCACCTCCTGCCAGCCACAGCCAGACCCTGCTCATTCAATTCTTGGAACCTGTAAGACACTTTCTAACAATAGGATTTTTTAAAAATATGTATTTTGTATTTCCTAGGTGAAGTCAGCACTGCAGCCTGGGCCTGCTGAGTGAGCTCAGGTGAGGGTTTGGTAATGGTTAATGGTTAGAAACCATTAGAAACCATTTCCAACTCAACCAACCCAACCCAACCAACCCAACCTAATCCAATCCAACCCAACCTAACCAACCCAACCAACCCAATCCAACCCAACTCAACCCCAACCTAATCCAATCCAACCCAACCTAACCAGCTAATCCAACCCCACCCAACCCCACCCAACCCCACCCAACCCAACCTAATCAACCCAACCCAACCCAACTCCAATCAACCCAATCAACCCAACCCAACCCAACCCAATCCAACTCAATCCAACCCAACCCCACCCAACCCAACCTAATCCAACCCAACCCAACCTAACCAACCCAACCAACCCCAACCCAACCCAACTCAACCCAACCCAATCCAACTCAGTCCAACTCCAACCCCACCCCACCCCACCCATTCTATGGTTCCTGGCACAGGACAGGCCTCTCACCTCTGTTTGCACCATTGCAGGTCGTTGTGTTCGCAGCATCTTCACTGTCTGGAAAATATCTACAACCCCCTCGTAGCGCATCCGCTCCAGCACGATGCTCAGGGTGATGAACACCCCGGTCCTGCCCACGCCAGCACTGCAGCAGGGGGAACAAACAGGGAATTGGGGGCTGCAGGGCCCAAATGCTCCTGTAAAGCTGCTTGGGGTGAGCTGTGCCCTCTGAACGTGTTGGGACTGAAGAGCCTGGGTCAGGCTCCAGGAGAGATCCCCAGAAATAACCCAAGTGCCAGAGTGTGCCTGTGGGTAAGGAGGTGCAATTCTTGCTTCTAGCAGCAAACACAGCTCAGCAGTGCTGGAGGTGTAAATTGGGCTGAGACTGGTAAAAAATACTTCTAGTTCTGCAGGTCAAATATTACAGATATTCTACAGATAGGCTATACATAACACTGTGGGTCCCATCTCCTTCAGAGTATTTCAAACCTCTCCTGTAAACATAAAGGGTGAAAATTCTTGTGGGCAGGGCCAGGGCTGAAGGGAGATGAGTTTGGCTGGCAGAGGAAAGTGTTTGGCACCAACACTGCCAAGAAATCTCCCTGCAAGGACGGGGTGGGAAAGGGGGGATGGCTGGACTTTAACTCCTTCCATGCCATGGATGAGGGGTGTCCATGTGCCTACCTGCAGTGGACAGAGATGGGGCCATCCTGGCCAAACTGCTCCTTGGTCTTGTGCACCTGCCCAATGAAGTCGATAAAACCCTCTCCTGACTTTGGCACACCTTGTTCTGGCCAGTCAGTGAACTGGAACTGACGAACAGTTCGTGACTGACCATCCTGGGGGACAAAACAGCAACAGTCAGACACCTGCACCCTTGAGGACAGACAGGAAAGGCAGAAAACTCCCCTGCTTTTGCTGCTGGTCTGGTAAAGGGCATGGAAAGTTGAGGCAAGTGAGTGTTGCAGTCGAGTGCACACGTATTTCTTAGGCAGCCCCACGGTGATGGAGCTGCAGCTGACGTGCCTGGAGTCAGCTGTCAGCACAGATCCATATCCTGGCAGGTGCTG
The DNA here is from genome assembly GCA_034336685.1 of Luscinia luscinia. Taxonomy (NCBI): domain Eukaryota; kingdom Metazoa; phylum Chordata; class Aves; order Passeriformes; family Muscicapidae; genus Luscinia; species Luscinia luscinia. Next base: position 472,544 of record CM067634.1, on the reverse strand, counting down.
AAAGCTCTGACCACTGCAGACAGCACAGATGGAGTCTTCAGGAACGTTCAAGGTGAGGTGTTGGCCTCTCTAATCAATCTTCACAAAGAATTGCCACAGTGTCAGAATTACAGCTGACAGGAAGATAAATCTTGTTTTACGAGGACTGATGAGGCATCCTCCTCCTCAACCTTGCAAATTGAATTATCAGGTTCTGGAATACTTTGGCAACCTCAAAAGCTGTGCTGTGACAGGAGGGTTATGTTTGCTACAGAAATTTGAGAAGGGATTGAAATGTTCCTTTGGATGAGAAACCTGACATTGAATCCAAGATTATTGGAGTGAATTTGTCCCTTTGGACATGACTGACAGTGGCTCCTCTCCCAGCCACAGCAGAGCTCATTTTCTGTACGGTGCACAGAAACCTTTGCAAGATTTTTATCAGCTTTTGGGGGAAGATACTTTCTGCTTTCACCTCAAATAAGCTGCAGCTAAACCCCAAACCCAGGCACGTCTCTAAAGCAACTCAAGGCAGTGAGAGAGGTCTGAAACTTCTTTCAATTTGTAAGAACAAATGTTCCAGTACAATCTGTGTGTGTGTTCTGTTCCTCATCACAGCTGAGCTCTGGGGCACACTGACCCCAAACCTCCCTGGGCAGCCCCTGACCACGCTCTCCTGGAAGAAATTCCTGCTGATGTCCAACCTGAATCCCCCTGGCACAGCCTGAGGCTGTTTCACCTTGTGCTGGGAGCAGAGCCTGACCCACAGCTTGTTCTGGGCAGGGCTCAGTCCCCTGGTGGGTCCTTTCCAACCAGGATGTTCTGAGCTCTCCCCCAGTGATGATCAAAGTGTGGGATCAGCCCAGCCCACCCACCCCTGCCAGCCCAGCCCAGCCCAGAGCAGCACCTACCCTGGCATCTGTGACCTTGAACTCCCTCAGGATGTACTGGGGCATGTTGTACTCAGCCATGGGATCCACCACGAAGTACTGGTACCGCGCCGAGCGCTCCGCCGGCCAGTACTGGTGGCACTTCTCCTGGGGAGACAGGCTGTGAGCCAGTGGCAGCCCCTGGGAGCCCCTGTCAGTCCCTGGTAGCCAATGTCAGTCCCTGTTAGCCCCTGTTAACCAGTGGTAGCCCTGGTAGCCCCCATTAGCCCCTGGTAGCCAATGTTAGCCCCTGGTAGCCCCTGTCAGTCCCTGGTAGCCAATGTTAGTCCCTGGTAGCCCCCATTAGCTCCTGGTAGCCCCCATTAGCCCCTGGCAGCCCCTGTTAGCCAATGTTAGCCCCTCGTAGCCCCTGGTAGCCCCTGTTAGCCAATGTTAGCCCCTGGTAGCCCCTGTTAGCCCCTGGTAGCCCCTGTTAGCCAATGTTAGTCCCTGGTAGCCCCCATTAGCCCCTGGTAGCCCCTGTTAGCCAATGTTAGCCCCTGGTAGCCCCCATTAGCCCCTGGTAGCCCCTGTTAGCCAATGTTAGCCCCTGGTAGCCCCTGTTAGCCCCTGGCCTGCAGGGCTCCCCTCCAGCCCCCTCAGCCCCACTCACCCGCCCCATCTCTCGCAGCTTGGTCAGCATCACCACGATGGTGGAGTTGTTTTCCCAGAGCATCCTCCAGAAATCCTCGGTGGTCTCGGCCAGTGGCCCCTGGGTGGCAATGTAAGCCTTCTGCTTCCTGGGGAGCCCAGAGCAAGGAGGGGTCAGGGGGGAGCTCTGCACAGGCAGCAGCTTTGGAAAGGCTGGAGAGTGGGGAAGGACCAGAACTGCACGGGGTCTAAAGGGGCTGGGGTGTCTTTGGTGCCAGTGGTCAAAAAATAAACTCTCCTTAAATATCATTTCCAAGGGGTAGATGCAACCTCCAGGCATGGAGCTGCCCCAGTCCCCTGGTCCTGGACTGGAGGAAATCCTGCACAAGGAGTTGCTTTGTTCCCTCCAAACTCACCTATAGGGGGCTGCAGCTTCCAGGGCTTCGGGGATTGCAATGCCCCCAGGCCACAAAGGCAAGAAAAAGGCCAATCCATATTTAGAGACCTCCCAACAGCAAAATCCAGCCCTGGCGGACCCTCAGTGTTCAGGAGCAGCAGCTGAGGAAGGGCTGTGCTCCTTTAGGGGATCAGTCAATTTAACCACAGGGGAGAATCCTCTCAGCAGGCTGGATTTGGGGTGGGTGGGGGGTTTATCTCTGGCCTTGTGTGCAGCTGATGCCCAGCAGGGCCCAGCCCAGGGGCACAGGGTCACACAGAGCCCAGGGGCACAGGTCACAGGGGCACACAGGGCACACAGGGCACACAGGGCACACAGGGCACACAAGGCACAGGGCACACAGGGCACACAGGGGCACACAGGGGCACACAGGGGCACACAGGGCACACAGGGCACAGGCACACACAGGCACACAGGGCACACAGGGCACACAGGCACACACAGGCACACACAGGCACACACAGGCACACACAGGGGCACACAGGCACACAGGGCACTGTACCTGTAGCCGTCGATGAAGCTGGCGTTGATGTAGTCGGAGCCCTCCACGCCGCGGATGGGCTGCAGGCACACGCGGGTGCTCTCGTAGGGCATGATGTTCACCAGGCGGTTCTTGAACTTGTTGCAGGGCAGGTTGGCGCTGATGAAGCGCGAGGTGTGCGCCTTGGAGTTGGCCAGGCGCTGCGGGCAGGGACAGCAGCCCCTCAGCTGGGCTCTCCTGAGCCGTGCCAGCCCCCTCACCCACCCCAGCCCACCCTCCAGGGGCTTGTTTGTGGGCTGGGGCCTTTCCCTAAGCCAAGCATTCAGAAAATAGCACTGCCACCAAAAAAGTTAAATCTGGATCTGGGATGAGCAGGGGTGCTGCCTGTGGAACTGCATAAGCCAGCAATGGAACCAGCTGCCATGTGGAAGCAGCAAGGTGCCTCCCAGCCTGGCCAGGCCCTGCCGCCCCTCCCAGCCCCAGGCTCACCTTGAACTCCAGCTCCATGCCCGTGACGTGCTCCCGGGCCTCGATCTGCGCCAGCTTCTGGATGTAGCTGTAGAGGTTGCGGGCCGGGACCTCGGTGTTGCCGCAGGCCACGGCCTCCAGCAGGGCGTCGTGGATGAAGCTGTACTGGTCCTCAGTCTGCACCATGTAGTTGCGCTGGGAGCGCATCAGGGTGACGTGCCCGTAGATGTCCACGGTCTTCTCGTGCTTGATGCGCTCCAGCATGGCGTCGATGACGATGAAGCAGCCGGTGCGCCCCACGCCCGCGCTGGGAGGGCACGGGGCAGGGCTGAGGGCCTGTCCTTCCCTGGGCAGGGGCCACGGCCCCTCCACTCTGCTTGTGCCCCCTGCACTCTGCTCTGTGCCCCCTGCACCCTGCTTGTGCCCCCTGCACTCTGCTCTGCCCTCTCCACTCTGCTCTGTGCCCCTGCACCCTGCTTGTGCCCCCTGCACCCTGCTCTGTGCCCCCTGCACTCTGCTCTGCCCTCTCCACTCTGCTCTGTGCCCCCTGCACCCTGCTCTGTGCCCCCTGCACTCTGCTTGTGCCCCTGCACTCTGCTCTGTGCCCTCTCCACTCTGCTCAGTGCCCCCTGCACTCTGCTCAGTGCCCCCTGCACCCTGCTCTGTGCCCCTGCACTCTGCTCAGTGCCCCCTGCACTCTGCTCTGTGCCCTCTCCACTCTGCTCAGTGCCCCTGCACTCTGCTCAGTGCCCCCTGCACCCTGCTCTGTGCCCCCTGCACTCTGCTCTGTGCCCTCTCCACTCTGCTCAGTGCCCCCTGCACTCTGCTCAGTGCCCCTGCACTCTGCTCTGTGCCCCTGCACTCTGCTCTGTGCCCCTGCACTCTGCTTGTGCCCCCTGCACCCTGCTTGTGCCCCCTGCACTCTGCTCAGTGCCCCCTGCACTCTGCTCTGCCCTCTCCACTCTGCTCAGTGCCCCCTGCACTCTGCTCTGTGCCCCCTGCACTCTGCTCTGTGCCCCCTGCACTCTGCTGCTCTGCCCCTCTCCACTCTGCTCCTGTCTCTCTCTCCACTCTTGCTCTGTGCTCCCCTGCCACTCTGCTTGTGTCCCCTGCACTCTGCCCAGTGCCCCCTGCACTCTGCTCAGTGCCCCCTGCACCCTGCTGTGTGCCCCCAAATGCTCTGTGCCCCTGCACTCTGCTGTGTCCCCTCTCCACTCTGCTCAGTGCTGCCTGCACTCTGCTCTGTGCCCCCTCCACACTGATCTCTCCCCTCTCCACTCTGCTCAGTGCCCCCTCCACTCTGCTCTGTGCCCCCAGATGCTCTGCCCTGTGTCCCCTCCCTGGTGACACCCAGGCCTGTGGCAGCCCGAGGCTCCAGCGAGGGGCTGGGAGGATCTGAGGGCTGAAAAAGCCTCTTTAATCTCTCAGATCCCAGCGGCTGAAAAAGCACTGGTGCTGTAATGAGTAACATGCCTCACCTCTCTCCCCCAGTGGTTTTGTGCATCAGGTAACAGCAGACCTGTGTGTAATGGCATTTGTGCCTCAGCAGGGCTCTGTGCTCTCTGGTGCCATGCTAATAAAGGGCTGCCTCTTACCATTCCAGTGCTGTCCCTTTCTTCATCGAGCCCCCTTGATCTCTGTTAATTAGACTGCCTAACACCTGAACCAAGCAGGTGACTGGAGCTTTGGCAGGAATTTAACAGCTGATCTGGGAGCTGGTTGTGAGCTGACAGCTCTTTATTCATTTTCTGAGGTGCACAATAATTGCCATCTGCAAGGGTAGTGATAAGTTGCCCACTCACAAAGGCTGTTTAAATGGCATCCTCCAGCAGAGGCAGGATTAGCTTCCCCAGCAGCCTGCACAATTCAGATCTTCCCCCAGTGCCCAGGAACCTGCAGGCTCCTCCACACCCTCCTGAGGAACACAGGGATTTATCTGCACTGAGGCTGCAAGGATTCCTCGCTGGGTTGTAAATTGAATTAGGGAATGTTACCTGCCTTCAGCCTGGCATTCTCAGAGAGGCTGCAGAGCTCAGAAACCCTCTGTCAATCACTGTCAGCTCTGCCTCCCTCTGAGGCCACACCTGATCCTCCTCCTATCTCACTGTGACCAGAGGCAACCCCACCACACAGAGCCACACACTGGGACAGCACCAGGCACCTCCCATTGCTTAACCAGATCACCAAATCCCAGAGTGATTTGGTTTCAAAGGGACCCTAAGCCCATCCAGTCCCACCCCCTGCCACGGGCAGGGACACCTTCCTCTGGAGCAGGTGGCTCCAAGCCCTGTCCAACCTGGCCTGGAACACTCAACCCAAGAGATCTGGCACAAATTTCACCCTCATCATCCCAGGAAATGCTGTGGCCAGTGGAATCCCCAGGCTTCCCTCTCGGATGCTGCCTGGCTCCACCTCTGTCCCCAGGTAAAGCCACGCCCTCGCAGGTGGGTGCCAGGGGAGGGGAGCTGTACCTGCAGTGCACCACGATGGGCCCAGCATCTGGGGGGTTGCAGGTTTTCACCCTCCTGAGGAAGGCCAGGAAGGGGGTGGGGTACTCGGGCACGCCGTGGTCGGGCCAGGCCGTGAACTGGAACTGCCGCACCTCGCGCTTCTCGCTGGAGCCGTTCTGCAGGGCCGGGGGCAGCAGGGTCAGGGGGCAGCAGGGTCAGGGGGTACAGTACAGGGGGCAGCAGGGTCAGGGGTACAGTACAGGGCCAGGGGTGCAGTACAGGGCCAGGGGCAGCAGGGTCAGGGGCAGCAGGGAGGGGCAGCAGGGAGGGGCAGCAGGGTCAGGGGTGCAGTACAGGGTCAGGGGGCAGCAGGGAGGGGCAGCAGGGAGGGGCAGCAGGGTCAGGGGGTACAGTACAGGGCCAGGGGGCACAGCAGGGTCAGGGGTACAGTACAGGGCCAGGGGCACAGCAGGGTCAGGGGTACAGTACAGGCCAGGGGCACAGCAGGGTCAGGGGTACAGTACAGGGCCAGGGGGCACAGCAAGGTCAGGGGTGCAGTACAGGGTCAGGGGGTACAGCAAGGTCAGGGGTACAGTACAGGGTCAGGGGGCAGCAGGGTCAGGGGGTGCAGTACAGGGCCAGGGGTGCAGTACAGGGCCAGGGGCAGCAGGGAGGGGGCACAGCACAGGGTCAGGGGTGCAGTACAGGGCCAGGGGCACAGCACAGGGTCAGGGGGCACAGCAGGGTCAGAGAGTACAGCAACCCAAAGCTGCCTGTGCTGGGGGTGCACAGGTGCCTGAGCCCAGCCCCAGGGGACAGCAGCAGCAGCAGCAGCAGCAGCAGCAGCAGCAGCAGCTCACCTTGTGCAGGGAGAAGGTTCTGACACAGAACGTGGCCAGCTCGATGGTGTCCAGCAGCGTCACCTGGATCATCCCGTAGGTGTCGGCGCCTCGGCCTGGCCAGTACTGGTCACACTTGATCTGCAAGGCACCAGGGGTGGCTCAGGGCTGGGACAGACCCTTCACTGCAGGGCAGGCTCATTCCCAAACTGCCCTGCTACAGGGGAAGCTGGGCTGGGGGCAAGGGGAGGTGCAAGGAGAGTCTTTGCAGAGCACCAGGACAGGGACAGAGCCATCAGAAAAAGCTCCCACTGACTAAGCACAGACTCTGATGCTACATCAATCCCATAGACAACAGACTGGAATGATCCTGAAGATTAGAGGGAATGTACTGGGGCTTGTTAAACAAGAGAACTGAATGTGAAACTTGCCACATGATTAACTCCAAGACAGACATCCAGTGGGATCCAGCAGCCTCTTCTGGAGTTGCCAAGGAGGCTGCAGCTTTCCAGGGTGAATGGTTTGTATTTTTGAAAGCAATGAATCACTGAACTTTCAGGGTGTGCTGGCAGAGCAGGCAGAAATCCCCCCCTGGCTGCACATCAAAGGGATTTGCTGTTCCCCCAGCTCTCCCCTCCAATCCCCCTGGATTATGACTAACCAGTCATCCCTCTCATGCCTCTCACCCGTGATTTCTCCTCCAGTTTAGTCATCATGACAATGGTGGCCGAGCGCTGCTCCCACACCATCCTCCAGAAGTCCCCGAAGGTCTCGGGCAGCGGCCCCTGCGTGGCGATGTAGGCGTTCTGCTTGCGGTACCCGTCGATGTAGTTGGCGTTGATGTAATCACTGCCCACAATTCCTGTGGCAAACCAGCACAAATCAGGGCACTGCACAGGACTCCACACAGCTGGAGGCTCGAGGAGATTTTTGCAGGGATGCTGTTAGAGAGGAGCCCCCTGCAGAAACACCAGAGCCTTCGTGGCTGGGCGGGTCAGAACCACACGGGCTCTTGGCAAGGCTTCCCCAGCTCGAGCTCCTGCACTGCAGAGAGACACAAACTCCTTGCAAAAGGCATTAAAGAGATGAAATATCAGGCCTTGAAACCGTGGTGTTTTTACTCATGTGCTTAACAGGGGTAAAGTCCTGGCCCAGGGCTCCTGCTGCATCAGTGTCCAACCCGAGTCCTTGTCCCCAGCTGCCCCAAGCCCAGGCAGCAAATGCACCTGGTCAATGACTGTGTGGTCCATAGTCTGATCCCAGGCATTGAGCTACAGCTGGACAGAGGAAAGAATAAAGCCAGGCTTGATTTAGCCAATGAAGGCTTTGAAATTACAGGTTTTGACTGGCTGTAAATTGCCCGCTGTCATTTTTAAGAGTGTTTTTTTTTTCCCTACTTATGAGTTACAGGCTATTGAGTTGCAGCTGCTCGCCTGGTTCCCTGCTTGAGGGTTTGGGATGAGCAGGAGGCACTGCCAGAGTGAAGAGGTTGATTGGGACATGGCAGGAGAAAGCTGCTCTGAAGTCTGAGCAGGCCTGGCACACGGCGCTGCCCAGGCTCCGCTCCGAGCCGGCGCCTGGCACGGGCTGGTGCTGCTGCTCCAAGCACAGCGAGCGCCTGGCAGGGCTGCAGAGCCTCAACTGACTCAGTGCAGAGCCCTTCACTCCTTCTGCAGGGCAAGGCTGGGGGGCAGCACCAGGAGGGAACTGGGCTGCAGCAACCAGGACTGCTGGTGGTGCCGCTGCTGCACCTCCTCAAGGGCACTCGGCAACTTCAGCTGCTGGGGAAATGGCTTTTGGTTACATTTCTGGAGGGTTCCCTACCCTTGCTCCCTCCCAGTCTGAAATTTCAGGAGGCAGAGAAGGTGGCTCAATGGCAGCAGTGTGTTCAAGGCTGAGCCTCTGGAATTAATCTCCTCTCCAGCCCCTGGGGTCCACTCTGCCGTTTGGAATGGTGGCCATGAGCTCCTGCAAGGCTCAGCTTCAGACAAGTCACAGAGCTAAAGCCTGACCAAGCAGCAAGTGACAACCTGCAGCCTTGACAAATCCAGATTTCAAACAAAGAGCAAGCAACAAAACTAATTCCTCCAGCTCCTTTCATCTTCCAGCCTTGAGCATAAAACAGAGCCCGGTAGGAAGGAGCACACCAGCGGCCAAGATGTGTCAGAACCTCTCAGATGCTTGAAAATTCAACCTTGGCCCCTCATCCTCGCACTGCTGGTCCCTCACAGAGCCCTGGCAGAGCTGGGACTGCTGCCTGCATCCAGCCCCAGGTCCAAGACCAGCCCAAGTGTCCTTCACTCCCACACTTGAGCTCTTCTCCCTTCCCTTGAATGACAAAGCAACTTTTTAAAGCCTCTGCTTTCCTTGGCTCATACAATATTAATCTCGGAATTAAAGCAAGGCAGAACACAGTCAGCTTCACAGGGAGAAACATTTAAAGCCCTCTAATAGCAGACCAGAGCAATCCAGATTTGTGCAGTTTTTTGGCAAATCACCGTGCTCTGCTGCTGCCTCAGCTCTCCCCCTTCCCCTCGCAGCTACTGTGGCACAGGGAGATTATTTTAGCAATTCCCTGGTCTCAAAGGCTTTGGAATTAACCTCTGCATTCACCAGGCAGTTACCAGGACATCCCACATCCTCTCTGCTCCGATGATCAGCTCTTGGCAACGCACGCCTGGCACTGAAGGCTTTATGCACCAGGCACAGCCACATCCTGAGCCCATGGAACTCCAACATTATCTCAGCAGCAGAACCCGAGCAGGTGCCCTGTTCAGCTCCATCCAAGCCCCTCTTATCCTGGCGTGCACTGGAGCAGCTCTGTCAAGAGCCACGAGTTGTGAAATTTAATGTAAATTTTCTGACTGCACCATCGCTCACATAAGCAGCTCAGGAAACAATTTATGACCTGCCAGGATCTCACTAACCCCTTCTTGCCCTGAGCCTTTCAGGGGCCAGGGCTGCAGCAGGGGCTGTGTATCAAGTGATCTTTGTGCCTGTAGAGCTCAGCAGCCACATCTCTGCTGCCTCTCACATTTGTACAGTCAGCCCTGGGCTTGCCTCGCACTGCTCCCTGTGCAGCCCCACTCTGCACTCTGGCCACCCTGCTCCTGCTCCCTCTAGAGCACTGTGGGGTCTGAATTCTTCCTCCTAGCCAGAGAAGCAGCAAACAGGCTTCTCCAAGCACAGGGAAGGCAGTTTCTTGACAAACCAGCCCTTGATATGAGGGATTGCAGCTCGGGGAACATGTCAGTCACCAGAAGGTAACAGATGCCTGCTGTACAGAGGTATGTCCTGCTTGCCAAGCTCCCAGGCAGAGAAGGGCACAGACAGGTGAGAGGGGCGAGGGAGGTGCTGCTGCAGGAGCTGGGGCTGCTCCTACCTTCGATGGGCAGCAGGATCACCCGCGAGTGGTCGTAGGCGATGACGTTGGCGTAGCGGTTCTTGGGCTTGTTCACCTCCAGGTTGGAGTGCTCCCAGGTGAACTGCTGGCCAGGGTCGATGGACTGCAGGGATGGGGACAGGAAGGGGGGTCAGTGAGGAGAGGAGCAGCAGAAGCAGCTCTGGGCTCGTTCCCCTGGAGCAGGAGCTCAGCTGTCACCTCTGCAGCCCAGAGCAGCCCAGCTCTGGGGACAGCCCGGCCCTGGAGCAGCTCCTGCCCATCTCCCTGGGTCATTCTCCCCCTGGGCTCAGCACTGAAGGTTTCCCAGTGCAAACGGGCAGGGAGCCCCAGGGGAGCCTGGCAGGGACAGGAGTGCAGCCCCCAGCACAAACCAGGGCCAAGGACCCAGCCCTAGGACACTCAATCAATGTGGATTTTTCCTAGAAGGGATGAAGGAATAAACAATGAAATGCACCGGGGAGAAAAAATCCCCTCTGCCCGTCCTAGTGATTTATGCCAGGTTTGGTGGTTGGGTTTTTTTCTCTCTAAAGTCCAGCTGTCCCAGATATGGAAATTAGGTTAATTACGTTTACCTCTAAATCCTCAGCCAGAGAATTAAATAAAACAAGGGCTTAATTCCTTCATCATTTTGCAGAGCCCTTGGGGTTTGCCTCAATTGAAGGCTTGGCAGGAACGTGCCAGGCCGTGTTTGCTGCTGCCTGCTCTCCCTCTGACTGCCACCCTTTGGGGACGGGGTCCCAGACCCCAGATCCGCCCCTCTGGGCTGGCCCTGCCCTCCCTGCCCGTGCCCAGCCGAGCTCCCCGGGCACAGCTGGCACAAAACCTCCCGGAGAGCCAGCCCGGGCTCGGGCTGCGGAGAATTCCTAACTAATGGGTATTTATACGATTGTAATGTGTCTGTTTGCTCTCCATCCCTCTAATCACGCCTCGCCTTCACTTCATTAGCGATGTTTGTTCAGCTCTGGCTCCCCCTCCGAGGAGGATGCTCTGGCTGGCAGCCAGGGCTCAGGGATGTGGCACCATGCAGATCAGCCCCTGGAATGAGGATGGAGCACAGAACGAGCTGCTGCTCGTGGGGGGAGAGACCCCGGCAGAGCAAAATGAGCTCCTGCAAGGCTGAGCCCTGCCCGGGTGCTGCAGATCCCGGGAGCCAGGGCAGGGGAAGAGGAGAGATCCCTTTGTTTGGAAAACACCCCCTGCTCCCTGCCTGCGAACAGACCTGGCCAGTCTAGACTCGTCATCAGGCTAAAAATACCAGAGCGTTTGATGGCTTTCACCAACACCACCGAGAGTGGGGAGAGGCTTTTACAAGGGCACTGAACGATAGGACAAGGGGCTTTCAGCTGAAAGAGGTTCTAGATTGGATGTGAGGAAGGAATTCCTGCCTGGCAGGGCGGGCAGGGCTGGCACAGGTGCCCCTGGACCCCTGGCAGTGTCCCAGGCCAGGCTGGGCACGGGACTGGAGCAGTGGGACAGTGGGAGGTGTCCCTGGCAGGGCAGGGGGGCACTGGGCGGGATTTAAGGTCCCTTAAGGACCAGTCTGGGATCAGGTAACCAAACACCACCAGGATGGGGACAATGTGCTCAAACCCCTCAGACATGACAAGGAAGCACAAATCACCCTGTTTGCCCTTCTTCAGCTCCCTGGCTGCTGGTGGCTGCTGGTGGCTGCTGGTGCTGTGGAGGATTCTCTGCTCACCTCCCTCAAGCTCAGCTGTACAAACCGGGTGTCACAGTCCTTTGCAGCAAGACATGGGCACCCCCAGGACAGCCCCATCCCACCCCAGTCACCTCCCAGGACTGCATCCCCTTCTGAGGGAGCTCAGCCTCTGCTGACCCAACAGGGGCAGCTCATGGACCAACCTCCTTCTTTTTGTGAGCAAGAACTGGACCCAGCAAAGCCTTCAGCAAGTACTTAATTTTCAATATATAAATAGCTTTTAAATTTCAGCTAACCAGATCATTAAAACAAAGCTGTTCATTTGGATGAAGGCCTGTCTGAATTCCCTAATTCCTGGCTCTGCAAACCCATGCACAGCACTCACTCTTGCTCATACCTCATACTCTTGGGATAATTTCAGGTTATCATTAGCTTTGAGATGCTCTGTGTGTTCAGCCAGCTCGGAAACGGGGATGGGTGGGTGGCTGAGCATACCTAAAAGACAAGATAGCAGGAGAAGAATCTCATTTAATAATAACTAAAATTCACAACCGTTGCGCATTTTATAAGAAAGAAGGAACAGGAAAAGAAAATAAATTACAATGTAAGATCTGCAATGAAAGTAGGGAGGTTAGAAGAGAAGAATTCAGGGCTCGAAATTGTGTCCTTGGAAGTAAAAAACAAAAATCAAGGAAATAAAAAAAAATAACAGTAAAATGAGAGTGTTCCCGTGATGGCCCCATTTTCAATGTGGGAATCAGAGCAAAACAAAAAGGAAATCCGAGAGCAGATGCGTGTTAGCGATTCCAAAGTGGACTTGGAATGAGCAAACGCTGCCAGGAACCCACGCAGCAAATGGACAGCCCCAGGACAGGAGCAGCTCCAGGAGGGGGGCAGGACCCAGCAGCCATGGATGTGGGCAGAGGGGATATGCAGATGGGGCAAGCAGGGGAGGCTTTTCAGGACTGCCCTGGATGATCTTTAAGGCCTTCTCAGGGATTCTCTGGGCTCTCTGCTGCACAACATCAGCTCTGCAGGTTCTTGGTGTGCTCGTGGCCACTGAGCTCTGAGCTCCAGCACCCCAGAGTGCAGCCAGGCCTGGGGACAGCTGACTGCTCCTGTCCCAGCCACGGCTGGTGCTGCTCCCCAGCACAGCCCTCCCTGCCCTGGGCTGCCTCGGGCTGCCCAGGCCCTGGGGTCACCTTTAGGGATGGACAGGCAGATCCTCCTTAGGCAGGGATTTGCTGCAGGTCCTGATGCCCCTGAGCTGGTTCAGCTGCTGCCCCTGCAACCCCCCAGCACTTTGGAGCTGAGGCAGCAGAGCTGCCAGGAAACTCACTGCAGCCACACTGGGAGGTGCCACTGGGCCAGACTGGTGCAGCTGGGGCACATCTGAGCCCCCACCGGGCTCAGTTCCCAGCCTGGGACTGGCACACTCTGCTCTGAAGGGGCAGCTGGAGCTCTGGGAAGAGCAGGGACCCTTCCCTGGCCTCAGTCCCTCAGCGCTGGGCTACAGCCCAGGGAAAAGCGCTCCGTGCTCTGCTCATCTGCATGGGATCATGTTTCCCAAGGCTTCCCGTGCTGCCTGCCAGCCCTGCACGGGCTGCAGAGCAGCAGCTGAGGAGCCCCGGGCAGTGCCCGATGGGAGGGACGGGGGTGGAGAGGAGATGGAAGCCAGGGAGAATTTCGAGCCCCGTGGGTGTTGGTGGGTGACAAAGCAGCGGCGTGGCAGCAGCGTGGTCAGATACTCTGAAAACTCAGCACAGAGATGGCAAAGCAAGCATGACATCCTCAGTTTTACAGTGCTTTGGGAGAGGTGCTGCTTCCCCAGGCCTGGGCACGGGGTGAGCCTGCCATACCTGCACAGGGTTCTCCTAAGCTCACCACACAGCTATTTTCAGCACAAGGAAATATGGCTGAAAACAGAAGAGGGGAAATATACCCAAAAAGCTCACAAAAATAACCCTGAACTATCCTGTGCTGACTCCATTCCAGTCTGCTGGGACCAGGGCAGGAAACCTCTCTCAGCTCATGGATTAAAAACTCCCATTTAGTCTCTTGTTGTCCTGTCCCATCACACCTGGGGGATTATTTCTCCACCTGGATGGAGGGGCTGCCTCCAGCCCAGCACCAGCTGCAGCCTGGGGAGCTGGGAGAGCTGGTCCTCTCTCAGGGTGGGATGGAGAGGCCACCCTGGCTGAGATCACACCAGAGCAGTTTAACAGCACCAGCACTCGATGGACAGGCAGGTTAAAAGGAGAAAATAAACATTCTGAAACCCCAGTAATAACAAGCAAGTAAAACCCCAGAGTGTCCTTGGCTCAGAAATCATGGAGCAACACGTGTGGCAACCTCTGAGCTGGGTGGGAAGCACCCAGTGTGCAATCTGGGATGAGGAGCCCCATTCCCCTTGAAGGAATTTCAAGAGTTTCCTTCATGAAAGCTGCAGGAAGAGCCCAGAGTGTGACAGCAGCTCTGCCCTGGCTGGGCTCAGCCTTCCCCCAGCCCCCCAGCACAGACCCTGCCTGGGAGCCCTCGGGAACTCGCCCTGCTCTGCTGCTGCCAAGGACAAAGCTCCTCGTGGGATCCATTTCCAGGGCTCTTTGGAGTAAAATAACCTCTGCAGCCATAAACACTGCCCTGGTCAGAATGCCAAGGGCATGGGGTTTCCAGGGGGATCCAGCAGTTTGCTGTGAAACCAGGCAGGAGTGGCTCTGCCTCGGCTCAGCTGCTCTTCTCTCCTTTAATTCAGAAACTCATCTGGGGCATGAAGGGCTGAGATCAGCCAGGAAAATACCCACAACCCCTCTGTTACAATGAGGGGGTGGAGGGGCAATTGTGACATATTCCATACCAAAGAGACCAGTACTTGGATTAAACGACTCAGGGAAATATCCCAGCCCTCACATCTCCGAGCACAATCAGCATCTGTGACTCTTCACGTTTGTCAGCTGCAACCTCACATCCTTCCCTGCCCAGCATTAGAAAAACTCCAAGCCCAAGCCACCCAGCGAGGCTGGGATCTTGGCTCCTAATGGGATGAAATCTTTTCGAGCCAGTCTCATCTAACATTTCAATCACTTGAATCTCTCTAATCTCATCACAAAAGACTTGATTCTGTGTGCAGCAGCCAGAAACGTCACCCCAACATCTGCTCCGTGGCCAGAGCCCGTTTGTCCTGCAAACCCCCTGGAGCTCTGCTCTGTGTGCTCCTGGCACAGCTCAGGGCACCCAGCAGCTGCCCCAGCTGGGATGCAGGTGCCCCTGTGGCTCCTCCAGGGGGGCAGCAGCAGCTGCAGCTCCATTCTCTCTCTCCCTGCGTTGCAAACACCAAAGCACAACCCCAGTGACACCAGGGCACGAGCACAGGGGACACCGAGGACATGGAACATCTTCCACAGGGGGAAGGAGCCCTGGGTGCTCCTGGGGACAGCAGGGGAACCCAGCTGCTCCCCGGGCTCGGAGCCCCAAAGCCTCTGGCAGGAAACTGTAAAACTGGAAGCGCAGTTCAGACAAACAGATGGCACAGAAAAGGGATGGGATGGGCAAACACCGCAGGAACACGGAGAATTCGGCAGAAAATCAAAATATAGTAACAGGAACGGAACAAGAATTGGAAAGGAAAAGTGGCAGAAGAGGAAAATAATAATGGGGGGAAAAATGAAACCAACAGGAACAAAAACACACAGGAACTAACTTTCCAAGTCAAACTCAGGGTCACTGAGAGGGCTGCTCAGACCAGAATCTGCAGAAAACAGTAAAAAATAAATAAATAAAAGATACACTTTTGTAAAAATATCATGCTAATTAAAAAAAACAAAAGCCAACATAAATCTAAAGAGGAAAAGAAAGGTATTTTTTGTGCTGATTAGGACAGGATATCTAAGATGTGCTATGCTTTCCCCTCTCTGAGCTGCACATCCCCATTCCCATGTCCCTCCTCTGTTTCACTGCTGGGGACATGATGGAGATTCTGCACGGGGTCACCTGTGTGGAGAAGAGCCCACAGGCCCCTTCTGAACCACAATAAATTGAATTTAAATGCCTTTACCTCAGAGAGCAGCTGTGGACTCTTCCCCTGCAAACTGCACCAAAACCCCTCCACCACTGCCAACACACTCCAAGCTCATTTTTGCATCCATTTCAATTTTCACTCAATGTTTCCAAAATTCTGTGGGAGGCAGGTGATCAACTCCCCCAAACCCTTTAAAACCTTTTAGTGCTTCACAAACCCTAGGGCAGAATAACACCAGGCAGGTCACCTCTGGCCAGATAAACTTGGAAAGGAAGGGCAGCATCTCCTACAGCCAGACTGGGGCAGGCAGTGCCTTTTGGGATCTGCAGAGCCCTAATGCAGGTTTTGGTGTCCCAGCCACCCTCTGGAATCCTCTGAGAGCCAGAGCCCAGAGGCACAGCACGACCAGAGCAGAGGAAGCCTGACTCCCTCCTCCAGGATCCCACTGCTGATGGAGGCACCCTCAGCTGACTCTGCTGCCCTGTGAGAATCTCCCCTCAGCAAACACAGGCACCAGCACTTCCAGCTGCTCCCTGGCACCAAGACCAGGCTGGAAAGCCACAACTTCTTATTTTTATCTCAGCACAGTCTCTTCATCTGAGGGAGTGCATCTCCTTCTCTTGGGTCTCCCACCTCCCTCCACCTGGAGCACCCCCAGAACACTCCTGAAGGAAGCACCAGACAAGGACAAACTGCAGCTGGGAGCCCCCAAAAAATCTCCAACACCCTCAGACCCTCCTGCAAGAGCAGCACTGAGGGCTGGACTGCTGTCCCTGGAGGGAACCTGCTGCCATTCCTCAGCTGAGCATCTCCCAGGCCTGGGCCGATCCCAGCGGGTGTTTCCCAGCTCATTTTGGTAAAATTCCCTCAGCTCAGCTCAGCCTTCCTGCTTCCTACAAACCCCTGCCCCGGGTCCCTCTGCCAGCCCCACCCTAAGGAAACAGCTAAGGACAGGACTGGGATGGGAAGGGGAAACAGGAGCTACAGAAACATTACTAACGAGCACAAACAGCAAAACAAAACAAAAAAAAACCAAACCAACAAACTGAAAACAACAGCCAGCCCCCAAAAAGCACAATAAATTCCCTTGCAGTCCTGGAGCAGCAGGACCCTGGAGGCAGAGGCTGGACAGGCTCTGGGCAGCGTGGCCGTGGTCCTGGGTGAGGCTGGGTCCTGGTGGCTGCAGAGGTGCCATGCAGGCACAGGGGACACTGTGCAGGGCCAGGCTGGCCCAGGAACAGGCTGCACACAGCTGGGAGCAGCCTGGGGCAGAGGAAGGTGCCCTGCCCACGGCAGGGGCTGGAACTGGGGGGGCTGTAAGGTGCCCCCAGCCCAAACCAGCCTGGAGTTGCACCAGGCCAGGGACTCTGCCTCCCTGCACCAAGCAACCAGCTCCTGTCTCCTGGCCCGGCCCAGGGCCAGGCCTGGCTGCAGCAGGAGAGCTTTGGCACACACAGCCCCATTCCAGCTGTGGCTGGAGCACTGGGTGCTGGGCAGCCTGCCAGCTCCATCTCCCCACCCAGGAGCTCCCAGCTGGGGCAGCACTGGTGCTCTGGCGTGTCTGGCTCTTGCAGCTCAGCCCAGAATGCACCAATTTATCTGGAAATCCAGGAAAACCCTTCTTCTGCCTTGCCAGCACTGGGCACAGCCCGTGCAAGGCTGGAGGATCCCAGCAAAGGCTCCTCAGCACAGACAAGGCTGGGGTCCCTGGGCTGTGCCAGGGGTGCACGGGGGGTCCAGGCAGCTGCAGGCAGGGCCCAGGGAGGGGCAGCTGCTCCCCCCTGCCCTCCCAGCACACAGGCTGCTCAGCACTCCTTACCTGGAGTCTGGAAGTTGATTCTCCTCATTTCCACGGGGTCCTTGGGGTGGTGGGGGGCGATCTCAGCGTTGTTCAGCAGGCACTTGGTCCGTGGCTCTGAATCTTTCCTTTTGCTTCACAACAAACCCCAAAAGAAACAAAAGAGAAAAAGCAAAGAAAGAAAAAGCAGATTAATTCTGGGCCTTGTGGTCTCAGCTACTTCTCAGCTACTCATGTTCAGGCAGCAGCAAAGCTCCCACCGAAAATCAAAGGTGCGGCCAAAGGTGTGAGTACATAAAACACCAGGAGAGGGGTGAGGCTTGGAGGGATTGCCAGTGCAGTGTTTTGGGGGCTGGCAATGGCCTGGGAGCCCCTCAGCAGATTTCAGGAAAGTCCCAAAGTTCCCCCCTTCTCCCAGCAGCACAGACTGGCAGCCAGGAGCAGCTGAGGTGCTGTGAAATCACACCTCACCCTCCCTGCTCAGAGCAGCCTCCACTGAACTCTGCAGAGCAAAAATGTTCCAACTCTGGCCAAGCCATTTCCAGCCTGAGAGAGTCAGAGCCAGCAGAATCATTTGGAAAAGTACAGAATCTCCTGGCTGTGACCTTGGAAGTCAAGCTCTGATATTGCTGTTGGCTTGTTCAGGAGCTGCCCTGCTGCAGACAGAGAAGTCAGAGCAGCAGTTTTCAATCTTTCCTGAACTGCAGAACCCTAAAAATCTGGGTTCAACAAACAGTGTAGACACATCCTCTCCCAGCACAGCTGTGCCTGCTGAGATCCACCTCTCCTTGCCAGGAGCCAGAGCCTGCTCCAAGCTGCCAGCTGAGCTGCACATGGAACTGCTTCCTCATCCATTTCCTCCAAATGGCTTAGGTTAGCTCAGGCAGTTGAAAAAGTCTTTGCTGACCTGGCTCATTCTCCTTGAAGAGAATTTAGAAGCAAAGCCCAGAGCTGACCTGAAGATGTGATAACTCCTTGCAAAGAAGCACTGATGAGCTGCTGGGAGCTGAGAGCGTGGCCCCCACCCTTGGCAAGGGGGTCCAGCCCTTCCCTTCCAGCCCGGGGCTCTGGAGCTCCTCACCTCTCCTGCCTAGGGTGCACAGGAGCCTCCAGTAATTTGTCTGCAGCAGCAATGGCAATTACTTAGGCAGAGAGGAGGTTATTCAGGACATTTTTAGCTGTCTCTTGATGTCATTAATAGCCAGAAGAAGTGGTCTGAGCCCTGCCAGCACTGCATGGGGCAGCATTTTGGAATGACACCACTCTGCAGTTTGGGAGCAGTTTATTTTTGCTGCAGTTCTGAAACTGCTGTTAACAGTTCATGGACTGAACCCATCAGGTACTTGCAGTGAAAGCTCTTCCAGTCTTGGAAATGGTTGGGAAAAGTCTCATTTCTGCAGCCATGAACAGACTCTGTCAGAAGCTCTTGGCTCAGGGGCAAGAGCAGCTCCTGCCACGGGACAAGGGCAGCTCAGCTGACAATCCTGCTGCAGGGTGCCAGGGGCTCAGGGACACCCCTGAGGAGCAGCCAGGCATGCAGAAACCACTGCCACCTCTGCCTGCCACACAAATGAGAGCTTCTCTGCTCCATTAACCCAACACTTTATCAGCCATTTACTGTCACTGCTGCTCAACCTGAGAAAGAGTTTTACTTAGGAATGGACAAACAGGACAAAACTGGGCTTGCTTTGCTTTTTCTGCCCCAATTCAAACATGGTCCCAGCTAGACTGACATGTCTGTGAGGACAGATCTAGAGGTGGGAACTGCACCAACAAAGTGCCAACACCACACAGCAAACACTGCTCAACACACAGCAAGCAAGAACCTGAATAAATGGCAAGTCTGGTGCTCTTACCTGTCTGGTTTGCTGTCCAGGAAAGCAGTAAGTGGAGAGAAGACAAGACAAATGTTCAGGTTAGAAAGGACTTGCAGAGAGAGGGGGAAGCATTTGCCACCTTTATTCACTTCGCTCAGCCCTGCTTCCCCTCCTGTCCCCTTCCCTTGCCCTGTGTGTGCTCAGGGGATCCCCAGCTCTCATCCACACACCAGGAGCTGCTCAGGAAGCCAAGGGAAAGGGAGACACTCCCAGGGGTTTTGCCTTCTCTCTCCTGAAGACTCACACCCAGCTCCAGCAGAAAACCACTCTGAGAGCAGTGGGGGCTCAGGTGCCTTCCCTGCCTCCCTCAGCACCCACAGGCACAGGGAGCATGGAAAGGGGTGCCTGAGGCTGTGAGCAGCCAGGCTGGAGTCCTGACACTCCCACTGCACACTGGAGTGTCTGTGGGGCTGGCACAGCTTTCCTGGCAGTGCCAAGGGGCAGAATCTGCAGCAGCAAATCCCTGCAAGCCCCTGCTGATCCCTGCTGTGCCAGCACCTGTGCCTCAGGGCTCCCCTCTGCTGTGCCCAGCTGACCAGGACAGAAGTGCCCTTCAGGGAGCCCTGGGGACACTCAGAAGCACCTCAGGTGTGGGCAGTGAGCAGCTCTTACTTTTTGTAGAGCAGGATGGCGATGACGATGCAGATGATGAAGACCACGGCCAGGACGGGCCCGATGACCCAGATGAGCCCCTCCTCCCCATCGATGATGGGCTGGGGGTCAGGGTTGTCCAGCTGGATGGGGTCAGAGAAGGGACTGGCAGCATAGGTCTGCAAAACAGGGACAGGGTGGGGCACAGCTCAGAGGTGGGATGGGCACTGAAGAGGGCAAGCACAGAAACCCCACAGGAGGAGCTGCTGGAGAGGATGTGAGCTCTCTGCAGCACAACCCAAATGGTAACAGGGAGAAGGGAAAATGCCCTCTGCAGCCTGCAGAGAATGCCCTGCTCCTGAGCCTCCACTTGAGGGGTGTCTTCCCCTTCCAAAGCTCCAGTGAGACAGAGCACAGAAAGATCAGAGCCATGTGAAGCTGTAGCTGCCCTGTGCCTGTGGCTCAGCTCTTCTCATGCTCTGGGCAGGCTGGAATGCTGCTCCACACCCAGGAGCTGCTGTGGATCCAGGCCACTGGGAGTGAGTCTGCAGCACCTTGTTCTAAAGCAGAAATTACCTCAAGCTGCAGTAATCCGATTGAGAAACCCATTCAGGAGCATGTCAGCCTAATCCTTTAATATCAAATACACAACTAAATATTTATTTGGGGGAAAAACCTCTGAAAACCCTTAATTTCCAATAGCTCCCTGCTACAATTCCATAGGGGGATTTAAAAACAACAAAGTATTAGGCTGTTTCCCATTGTGTGTGAGGGATAAGGCAGGTAAATATTAAAACAGTTGTTTTCATAAAGCCAAACACAGCCCCAGTGAAAACAACAGAGATGCTGAATTGGTAGAGAGAACTTGTAGTTTTCCATAAAACAATGCAATGCTTCCCTCTGTGCTTGGAGAGGACCTGAGCAATGCCCAGAGTGTGACATGCCTTGGAGCAGGATGCCTGGGTCACTGCTCTGAGGAGTTAAAGAACAGCCTTTAAAGGAAATCGTTGCTCAAAAAGGGGTTTGAGCCCAGGGCTCTCTGAACCCCTGTGCAGGCCTGAGGGGACAGTTCAGTGCCCTCCCCAGTGCACTCCAGTCTGGAGCCACGAGTGGAGTTCTGCCCACGAGGACCGGGACAAGCCCAGGGCCGGCGCCGCGGGCGCAGCGCGGGCAGGAGCAGCTCAGGGAGCACAGGGCGCAGGCAAGGCCTGCAGAGCAGAGGGGAGCCGGGGGGCCGGGCACAGGCAAGCCCTGCAGCGCAGAGGGGAGGCCGGGAGCACAGGGCACAGGCAAGGCCTGCAGCGCAGAGGGGAGGCCGGGGGCCGGGCACAGGCAAGCCCTGCAGCGCAGAGGGGAGGCCGGGGCCGGGCACAGGCAGGCCCTGCAGCGCAGAGGGGAGGCCGGGGCCAGGCACAGGCAAGCCCTGCAGCGCAGAGGGGAGGCCGGGGGCCGGGCACAGGCAAGGCCTGCAGCGCAGAGGGGAGGCCGGGGGCCGGGCACAGGCAAGGCCTGCAGCGCAGAGGGGAGGCCGGGGGCCGGGCACAGGCAAGCCCTGCAGCGCAGAGGGGAGCCCGGGGGCCGGGCACAGGCAAGCCCTGCAGAGCAGAGGGGAGCCCGGGGGCCGGGCACAGGCAAGCCCTGCAGAGCAGAGGGGAGGCCGGGGGCCGGGCACAGGCAAGCCCTGCAGAGCAGAGGGGAGGCCGGGGGCCGGGCACAGGCAAGCCCTGCAGAGCAGAGGGGAGCCCGGGGGCCGGGAGGGCGCGGGGCCGGGGCAGCACTCACCGCCTCGGGCTCCTGCAGCACGGCCAGGATGAAGAGCACGTATCTCTGGCCCGGCTCCAGGGCTCTGTTCTCGAAGTGCTCGTAGTGCCTGGCGTCGCCCAGGACGAAGTGCGAGGGCAGCGAGCGGAAGCGCGCGGCGATGTAGGGCCGGGGCAGCTCCAGCTGCCGCGAGTGCCGCAGGCTCCGGCGCCGCAGCCGCGCCAGCTCCTGCACCAGCTGCGGGACAGCCCAGCTGCGGCGGGGACGCAGCCAGCCCTGCTGCCCTGCTGCCCTGCAGCCCCAAATCCCCCCAGTCCCCCTGCAGCCCTGCTGCCCTGCAGCCCCAAATCCCCCAATCCCCCTGCTGCCCTGCAGCCCCAAATCCCCCAATCCCCCTGCTGCCCTGCAGCCCCAAATCCCCCCAATCCCCCTGCTGCCCTGCAGCCCTGCAGCCCCAAATCCCCCCAATCCCCCTGCAGCCCTGCTGCCCCTGCAGCCCTGCAGCCCCAAATCCCCCAATCCCCCTGCTGCCCTGCAGCCCCCAAATCCCCCCAATCCCCCTGCAGCCCTGCTGCCCTGAAACCCCAAAACCCCCCAAACCCCCTCCCAGCCCTGCTGCCCTGAAACCCCCAAAACCCCCCAAATCCCCCTCCCAGCCTGCAGGTATCCATCCCATCCCATCCCATCCCATCCCATCCCATCCCATCCCATCCCATCCCATAGATCCCATCCCATCCCATCCCATCCCATCCCATCCCATCCCATCCCATCCCATCCCATCCCATCCCATCCCATCCCATCCCATTATCCCATCTCATCCCTGTATCCCATCCCATAGATCCCATCCCATTATCCCATCCCATTATCCCATTATCCCATCCCATTATCCCATCCCTGTATCCCATCCCTGTATCCCATCCCTGTATCCCATCCCATCCCATCCCATCCTGTCCCAGCTGTTCTCTCTCCCCCTAAGCTGAGCCCAGTTTCACTCACTCACCTCCTCCAGGTCCATCTCCTCGGGGCTGCCCAGGGGGTTGAGGAACTGCCCTCCCCGGGACTTCCTCAGAGGCACCACCACAATGTAGAAAGCTCTGAATGTTGGGAGGGATAAGAAGAAACAGAGGGAATCAGTCATGGAAGAAGGGAGCCCACACACTGATGTGTTTGCCCAAACTGCCCCACTGGCTCAAGCCCCTTATTTTTCATTCAGCACAGCTGTGGAATGCTCCACAGCTCCTGGAATGAGCTGGGTTCAGTGGCAGCCCCATGTCTCCCTGTGTGCTCCCTTCACCCTTCTTTGGCTTTCCTTGTTAACTGGGATGTGCCTCCAGAAGGCAACAGTCAGGAAGGTGGAAATGCAGGGACCCCCTCCTGGCACTGCCCCTGTCAGGGCTGACCCCCAAGCAGGAACTGAGCACCCCACCCCTGCAGCTAAACAGAAACCTACTGGACAGGCACAGAGCTCTTCACGTCGGGGAGAATCACCACCACGTTGCCATCAGCATCAGGCTTGTGGGTCACCTCTGGCTTCTTGGACAGCATGTCAGCAGCAGTCCAGGCTGCCACGTTCTGCTGCAGCCCCCCCATGCTGTTGCCCTGGCTCATCAGCACGAAGTTGTAGAAGGTGCGGGGCCTCAGGTGGGTGATGAGTTTCTTGGTGGTTCGCCCGTCCACGTCCACGTGCAGCCCGTTGTACTGGATCTGGGGGAGGGGAGCAGCTGTTCCCTGAGCAGGGCTGGCACTGGCCCAGCTCCCCCCTCCCCACCCCTCTGGTTTGCAGGGCACAGGACACCCAGCCCTGCAGAGCTGGGCACACAGGAAATGCTCCTGCCCTCCACTTGCCTTGTACGGGGTAGGAGAGTTGTAATTCTCAGGGAACTCCCAGCTCAGAAGCACAGATGTCTTTGTCACCATCTTCACCTTGAAGTTTTTGGGTAAAACTGCGGAGAAAAAAGTGAGGAGGAAGGGGAGAAAGGAGAAGAGAAGGCAGCAGAGGGAAGGAAGAGCAGGAAAGAGAAGGAAGAGAATGTCAAGTGCTGGAAGAGGGGCTGCCAGGCTGGGTCTGGCTGCAGGAACAGAAGGGATTGCTGCCTCTCCACACTGTGCTGAGTCCTGCCAAGGTCCATGTCCCAGTGCTCCCTGTCCCTGTCCTAACCCCAGCAGGGCACGTGGCTTTGCCCCCACGCTCTGGGCCTGGGTGGCTGCTGCAGGAACGAGGTGCTGCCTGGCTGAGCATGCTCAGGTGAGGAAAAACCCATCCCAGCTCATGGCTCGAGGGTTCGCTTTTTCAGAACCTTTGCTCTTTTCTTTTGGCTGTTTGCAAAAGCTGAAGAAAACGCTCTTCCCACCTGTACAGCGACTGGCCCCCCCCTTCAGGCGCCAGAGACAGAAGGTGTCCGGACTTAACTTAGAAGAAGCGGTAAAAGGGACTTACCTGGCACAAGGCAGAGAGGAGCGGAGGGACTGAGTGTGACACCAGAGTGCTTTGCATTTACTCACGAGCCTGGCTGAGCCCGGCCTGACCTCTCCAGCTCTCTTGCCTCCCCGGACACAAGGGGACAGAGGGAGCAGAAACCGGTGAGTCCTACCTTGGTCCAGCTGGAACGTGCGATACTGGACGCTCGGGCTGTAGGGCCCGGGCCCTTTACTGGTGTGAGCACGGATTTTAACGTCATAGGCGGTGTTGGGCTTGAGGCCGTTGAGGGTGTAGGAGTTCTCCGGGGACGGGGGCAGCTCCCTCTCCAGCAGCTTCCCGGCGGCCCCGGCCTCCCGGTAGGCCACGGTGTACTTGACGATGGCGCCGTTGCGCTCGGCCAGCACGGGGGGCAGCCAGCCGAACTGCACCGACGCGGCCGTGACGTTGCCGGGCCCCAGGATCTGGGGGTACCCCCGGGGCACGTCCTCGGGGGTGCTGAGCTCCTGCACGGCTTCCTCCCCAAAGCCAGCCCGGCTCTTCACCGCCAGCTTGAACACGTACGTGGCGCCCTTGTGGATGCTGCCGGCCACGTACTTGTCCTCCAGGGCCGAGAACTCCAGCGTGGCCAGGGGCTCCACGTCCTTGCGGCCGAACTGCAGGCGGTAGCCCAGCACCTGCCCCTCGGCGCCCGGCGGCGGCGCCCACGTCACCAGCAGCGTGCTCTCCTCTGTCTGCTGCACGGACAGCACGGGCTTCCCTGGGACTGGACAGAACACAGACGCTTCAGCCCAGGCTGGGGCGGGGCACAGGAGCTGCAGAGACTCCTCAGCTGCAGCCACAGGCTCCTCAATGCTCCAGCTCGGCCCCCTGGAACCCAAACTGCTGCCTCTGCACAGCTGGATGGGCCCTGAACGGTTTGGGAAATGAGGAGCACTGCCAGTGTGCTCAGAGGTGCTGACACATCCCTAAATTTGTTTTCTTCCCTTTGTTCAGGATGGTCCCCAGACCACTCACCCTCCCACTGCTGGGAAGAACAGACCCGGCAGTCCTGACTCCAGCCTCCTGTCCCAGCTGCTTCCCAGGGCAGGGAAAAACAAACCTGCAGTTCCCAAATCCCAACCTCCCTCCCTCCCTCCATTACACAGCCCAACTCATGCAGAAAGAGACTGGAACAGATTGGCCCAGGCTGGGAAGTCCAGAGCAGCTGAGGGTGAGGCAGTGAAGGGTGGAAGGAAGCCTGGGCAGCCCCAGGTCCCGAGCAGCAGGCCCAGGGCCAGCTCCCTCGGCTGCCAGCAGCTCAGCACCCGCTTGGGCGCAGAAGGCAGCACAGGCAGAGGAGCCAGAGCCCAAAAGGAGTGTGAGGCAGAGGGCAGGGAGAGCTGCTGCTCGCTCTGTGCTGCTCTGGAGGAAGGGAACTCAGTGCTGCTGCATCTTCAGTGAGCTCCTCTCACCTGCCAGGAGCTCCCCCACGTTTGGGGGTCCTGGGGAGCTCAGCAGTGCCATGTCTCTGCCTAATGAGCCCTGGCACTGCCTGGCTGCTGAGCAAGCCCTCAGCCACAGTTAAATGACACGTGCAGGCGCCGAGATTCCCAGGGCCAGAGAGAGCAGGGCGTTAATTCCAGCAGCTCACGCGCCACTGACGCTCAGCCCCACCACCAGAGATCTCATTTCCTTCTCCCTGCCTGGGCATTTCTGCTGCGTGGACAGGAGAGAAATGGAGCTGGGAGAGACCCAGCCACTCCCACACCTGAGCCTGGCCAGGGCTGGGGGAGCAGGGCAGGCTCTGAGGGGTCACACCGGGGAGCCTCTGCTGCTCCTCCAGCAGAGCCGAGAGGGGACGAGGGGCTGTCTCTGAAACAAATGCTCTATTCCTTCCAAACTGCCAAAGCAGAGCCAGCCTCCTCCCCTGGGAATGCCTGAGGAACACATTAAAGAGAAAAAGAGTGCCATTACCTTTACATTTCAGTTTTTATCACAAATGTTACTGTAATCAGCTGAGCTTGAAAGCATTACATCTGCACAACAAATATTGTTTAGAATAAAGGTGAGAAGAAAGTGCAGAGAGGGGGAAGTGTTTTATTTTGCAATTGGCTTGGACAGTAAAGGGGAAAATTAGATGTATTACTGTATTTAAATTCAGCCCCCAGCCCTGAATGATAAAGAAAGAAATCTCTCCTCTCAGAATGTGTATTGACTCAACACTGCAAAGAAGGTAAGAATGTTACAGAGACATTTGAAAGATTTTTTTAAAAATAGCTATTTCAAGTCGGGGGAAATTAAGTTTTGGGTAATAGCTGCTGTGCTGGAGAAAACATCCCTCTGTGACTGATCACCTGCACTGAAATTCGAATGGGAAGAGATGAGGGAGGGTGACAAGTGAGGCAGGGAGAAAGGCTCCAGGAGGACCAGCAAGGGTGGAGAGCCTTGGGAAGAAGGCAAGCAGAGAACCAGGGAGGAGGAGAGCCATGGGCAGAACTGGAGGGGAAGGAGCAGAGGGTGAGTGAAGGGAAAGGCTTTGGCTGGAATGTGCAGGCAGAGCCCAGCCCCCAGAAATGGGGCCAGGAAAGGTCAGTTCTGACAGAGCTTCTCCCTCCAGCAGTCCTGAGCAGGGATGCACACCCAGCCGTGGTACCACAGGACAAGAGTGGGCAGGACAAGCTGCACTGCCTGCCTGCTGCTCTCAGGTCTGTGCAGGCACCACCCTGCCAGCAGAGCTCTCCTGGCCCAGGGCACCTGCAAAGCTGCACTCACACCAGGCAGAGTCACTTCCCTCCTGATGCACTGCAATTCACAGCCCAAGAGATCACAAGTGACAAATTCATCCTCTGTTGTGTCTGGGGGTCTGTCTGGGCTTTCTGAAGCACTGGACACAGAATGGTGACATTTGGTAAGGGCTGCATGAGAGGAATGAAGGGGTTTCTGCCTTAATAAATCTAATTTTCTTTTGGGGCAGCCTGGCTCTGCTGCAAGTCTGTCCTTCAGGAAGGGAGTGGGATGAAAGGTGAGTCTGGAGAAGCTCCTTGGCTTTAGGAAATGGGTGAATCCCAGTGGCTGGGTGTCACTGGATACTGCTGGGAACCAGGGAAAAAGCAGCCTTGAAGCCTTGGGTTTCTCAGGCTGCTCAAGGACAAGAAATTATAGCAATGATTAAACACCTGCTGGTGACGTGAGAGACGTGATGCTTTGCACAAAGCATGTTTTCAAAGAGCTGCTGCCTTCTTGGACCAACGAGCCTTTTCCATTCTGTTTTGCACGAACTGCCCTATGTGTAAGTGTAGTGTTTCTTTAGATAAAGCTCTCTCTTGCTTCTCCATTACATGAGGAACTATGTCTCCCACAGCTCAAGTGCAACAGCTGAGGGAAAGGCTCTCACCTGCACCCTTGGTGGTGACCACTTTGGGTTTGCTGCGAGCTCCATCTCCCTTCATGGTGTAGGCAGCCACGGTGATGGAATAGGCAGTCTCTGGCTGGAGCCCAGCAATGATCATTTCCTGGTTGCCACAGGCCAAAGGGAAATGGTGTCAGTATCCAGACCCACACCCAGCAGCAGCTCTCTCCTCCTTGCAGAGTCTCAGCCCTCTCCAGCATGCAGGAGCACAGACTCCAAGAGCAGGGGACCCTCTGGGGTGTGTGTGGGAAGGGCAGAGGGCAGAGCCCCGTTCCCCTGGGGGCTCTCCCAGCTCTGCAAACACAGGCTGGCTCTGCAGGGCCTGTGCAAGGCACCCTCCTCCAGATCTGCCTCTCACACATTCCCGTCTGCACAAAACCCACTTCAGCATCCAAATGCTGTCGCTCCCTTCAAAGCTTTCCTCTCCACTGTGAGGCCTCAGAGGAGGCTCAGAGGTTTCAGGGAGATTACATTTTTTTCACCATTACTCCTCTCTTCTCTCCTCAGAGATATTTTTAATGCCTTCATAATATTAAAGGGATTGCTTGAATGCAAAGTGCAAGACGACACATTCTGCTCACGCTAAAGCTCCTGCTAAATCCCACCCCCTCCTTCCCATCCTCTATCAGCCTCCCCACACCTGGCTCCCAGGAGATTCTGTTGGAACACTGGCCTCAAGAACAGCCCTTCCCCAGGAGGGATGCAGCCTTTCAAAGGGCTGTGCTGGAAAAGGAACACCCGTGCTAAATCAAACAGGATGACAGCACATGCAGCAGGGTTTTCCCCAAGGCCCCAGAAAGGAGGGAGATGGAATGTTGTGCATGTTTTATGGCTTTCCCCCTCTCCTCACCCCTTTGTGCTTTCAATATTAAATCTCAGGGCAGCACTTGGGAAGAATTGGTTAGTCCTGGAAAGAACTGCTTTCCCCGATGGTGAGCTGGGAGTGGAACAGCAGAACTTTGGAACAGAATTTTGATCAGTGACTTTGCAGGGACAGGTTTGGATTCTGGAAATCAAAAAACCTGTTCTGCTCTCACACCTGCCACTGAGTTTTATTAAGATTTTAGGTCTTGCCTCCCATGAGACTCATTCACCACCCCTCAAAGGGAGGCCCCTCTCTTGTGCAGGGCCCTTGGCAATCCCCAGAGACACAAACACAACCAGTTTAGAGTTGTGTTGTCTTAGGACCTTGTCATTCCAAGGAGAAACTGCTTTCTCCTACTGATTGGTAGCTGTAGGATTTTGGACAACATTTATCATTTTAGCAGAAATAGCAAATGCCAAACAGCCAAGCTGACTTTGAGGTACTTCAAAGGTAAAAGCACCAATAATGACTCAATGCTTTGCATCAGTGAGTTTCTAAGAATCCTGGCCCTTTGAGAGTACAAAGCATTTGTTCATGCCCTGATAGCTCAGGACTCATGGATTCTGTACTCCCAATGCTTCCCAGGCTATCTTTTCCAGACACAGAGGTGTTGCAAAGCAGCCCATCTGAGTCCCTGATCTGGCTGGGAGTGGAACAAGATGGCCTTTAAGGCCCCTTTCAACCCAAACTATTTTAGGATTCTCATCTGTTCAAAGCAGTCCCAAATTCAATATTCCATCTGCTTCCCCATGGAGGAGCAGCAGCTCCATGTTTCCTTCAGAGCCAAAGGGAAAACCCTGTGGGATTGCTGCGTGCTGACGAACAACACGGTCACAGAGGGTCACAGAGCAGTGACAGGGAGGGGACAGTGCATGGGAACACCAAAAACAGGCTCTAAAACAGGCACACTGGCACTGCAGGGAAAAAAAAAAGGGAAAAGGAAAATATCACACCACAAAAGGAAGTGGGAGAAGGGAAGAGGCAGAACCAGCACGGGAGGATTTGAGGATTTTTATGTTTTTACTTACGTATTCAGCAGTGTCATCTGTTTCCCACTGGGCAGAGAACAAGAGAGGTTTGGCACATGAGAATACAAGAGGAGAAAGAAGGGAAAGACAGAGACACAGCATGAGGAAGGAGTCCCTGAGCAAGCAGCCACACAAGGTCAGAAGTTACCAGGCAAGCATGAGGGAAGAAGTAGAGTGGGAGAAATTAGTAGATTCCACTGTGGCCTTGGCCTGGATGAAAAGAGTTCCCAGACACAGTGAGGATGGATGGATGGGTTTTTATCCCAGTGCTGGGACAGCAGTTCACACTGTTCCACAGTAATACTGTCTGGGACACAAAGGAACTGCAGAGAGACAGCCACACCTGGTCACACGGAGCGTGTCCCCACGCCCCCAGACCTGTCACAGGCCCCGTGTCCCCCCTGCAGCCACACTGCCCGGCCAGCAGGAGCCCCTCCGCTCACCTGGGCGTCAGCCAGCATGATGTCCTTGATGTGGGGCAGCCCCCTGGCCTCGCCGTTCTCCATGCGCACGTAGTGCACCTGGTAGCCGCGGATCTGGCCGTGCTGGCGGCTCGGCAGCGGCGAGCGCCAGAACACCTGGATGGCCGAGGAGTTGAGCACCTCCACCTCCACCTTCCGCGGGGGGGCGCTGGGCACTGCGGGCAGGGGACAGGGCTGCAGTCACTGGGGTGTGGGTGAACTGTCCCTGATGTGCTGGGACATCACACACACAGCCCTGAGCCCTGGGGACAGGGGGACAGGGGAACAGTCACTGGGGTGTGGGTGAACTGTCCCTGATTGCTGGGACATCACTCACACAGCCCCGAGCCCTGGGAGCAGGGGGAACAGGGGCTGCAGTCACTGGGGTGTGGGTGAACTGTCCCTGATGTGGTGGGACATCACTCACACAGCCCTGAGCCCTGGGGAGCAGGGGGCTGCAGTCACTGGGGTGTGGGTGAACTGTCCCTGATGTGGTGGGACATCACTCACACAGCCCTGAGCCCTGGGAGCAGGGGGAACAGTCACTGGGGTGTGGGTGAACTGTCCCTGATGTGCTGGGACATCACACACACAGCCCTGAGCCCTAGGGAACAGGGGCTGCAGTCACTGGGGTGTGGGTGAACTGTCCCTGATGTGGTGGGACATCACTCACACAGCCCTGAGCCCTGGGCACTGTGGGCAGGGGACAGGGCTGCAGTCACTGGGGTGTGGGTGAACTGTCCCTGATGTGCTGGGACATCGCTCACACAGCCCTGAGCCCTGGGAGCAGGGGCTGCAGTCACTGGGGTGTGGGTGAACTGTCCCTGATTGCGCTGGGACATCACTCACACAGCCCTGAGCCCTGGGAGCAGGGGGACAGGGGAACAGTCACTGGGGTGTGGGTGGAACCTGTCCCTGATGTGCTGGGACATCACACACACAGCTCTGAGCCCTGGGAGCAGGGGGAACAGGGGCTGCAGTCACTGGGGTGTGGCTGGAGTTGTCCTAGCTCAGCTGGGACATCACACACAGGGAGAGCTGAGCACCTGAGCACCCATAAACTGTCCCCAGCCTCCCAGGGAGCAGGGGGGAAGTTCTGTGGGACCTGATCTGCATGGCCTGGACACAGGGATGGGAACAGCCCCATCCCATCTCTCAGTAGGGATGGGAACAGCCCCATCCCATCTCTCAGTAGGGATGGGAACAGCCCCATCCCATCTCTCAGTCAGGGATGGGAACAGCCCCATCCCATCTCGCAGCTTTCCACAGGCTCCCTTGTGCCCAGTTTGCTCAAATGGAAGGAACCATTACAGCTCCAGATCTCCTTCTGAGGGCAAAGCCAAAGTCCAGGGAGCCAGAAAAGCTCTGGTCCTGCCTGTGGAGAGGATCAGAGAGGGCTTCTCCTTGGAGTTCCCTCACCTCTCAGGACAGGGGCTTGGTGGCTACAACCACTGTGGGATCTCAGGACAGAAAACAAGAGATGTCTTGGATGGAATTGGCTGAATCTTTGGAAATACTACTACTACTACTACTACTACTACTACTACTACTACTACTACTACTACTGCTACTGCTACTGCTACTGCTACTACAGGGTATGACAGCTTCATCTACCAGAAATCACACTTTCTGATCAGGGTACTCTGAGGTACATTTGGATGTGGGCAGAGGCTCAGGGAAACAGGACCAACACTGGGGACAAACCTGTTGCTTTTTAAAGAATCTTTTTATTTGGAATAGAAACACCTAAAAAATTTGGGATTTCCATATATTGTTTACTTGACCTATATTATTTGAGGTCCTGCCCTCACAGTGAGGGTGCTCTTCTCCCTTCATGCATACTTTCCTGTTTTTTCCTGGTTTTATTTTACTGTAGAAATACCAGGAAAATTCTGAGTGGGGCCACTGAACTGTTGTCACTCAAGATTTCTGAAACTTTAACAGATTCCTCCTTTCTACAACTGACAAAAACTCTGACTTAAGGAGGAGGTAGTAACAAGGAATGTGTGGGAAGAGCTCTCTAATATTTTAAAACATGTGCTCTCAGGCACAGGGTGGGATTCTTGGGGCTGTCCCATGCAGGACCAGGAGCTGGACTTGGCAGATCCTTGTGGGTCCCTTCCAACTCAGGATGTACAACGATTCCAGGAAACCAAGTTCTGGCAGCAGAGCAAAGTTTTGGTGCCTTGGCTGCTCCTGGCTCAGTGAGAGCATCTTTTCAGGGGGAGTGGTGCAGGCAAGACTCAGAGCTATGAAGAAAGCCCCATAAAGCCAGGGAATGCCCTAAAGCAGGGGCCTCAGAGGGCTCAGAGGGCTCAGAGGGTTTGGGGTGATGGCACCAGAGGATGCTGCACAGTGCAGACCTCGGATCCTCCTCCAGCTCACAGGAGGGGCCTGGCTGTGCCCCCCAGCACAGAAACCCCCAGGAGAACAATAAAGCCAGGAAATGCTCTAAAGCAGGGGGCTCAGGGGGCTCAGGGGGCTCGGGATGATGGCACCAGAGGATGCTGCACAACACAGACCTCAGATCCCCCCTCCAGCCCACAGGAGGGGCCTGGCTGTTTCCCCCAGCTCAGGAACAACCCCCCCAGGGCCAGGACCCCCAGCAGGAGCCCAGGGCTCACTGACATCCTCATCACCCCAGGGAGCCCAGGGCTCACTCACCATCCTCATCCCCCCCAGCAGGACCCCAGCAGGGCTCACTCACACCCTCATCCCCCCCAGCAGGACCCAGCAGGGCTCACTCAGACCCTCATCCCCCCAGGACCCAGCAGGGCTCACTCACACCCTCATCCCCCCAGGAGGAGCCCAGGGCTCACTCACACCCTCATCCCCCAGGAGGAGCCCAGGCTCACTCACACCTCATCCCCCCAGGAGCCCAGGGCTCACTCACACCCTCATCCCCCCCCAGGACCCAGCAGGGCTCACTCACACCCTCATCCCCCCCCAGGGAGCCCAGGGCTCACTCACATCCTCATCACCCCATCAGGACCCCCAGCAGGAGCCCAGGGCTCACCTCACCCGGACCCCTCATCCCCCCAGCAGGAGCCCAGGGCTCACTCAGACCCTCATCCCCAGCAGGGCTCACTCACATCCCCCCAGGACCCAGCCGGGCTCACTCACACCTCATCCCCCCAGGACCCAGCCGGGCTCACTCACCCCTCATCCCCCCAGGACCCAGCAGGGCTCACTCACCGTCTCGTCCGTGCGCACCACGACGGGGCGCGCTCGGGCCGGGCCCCACCTCGGTGTGAGCCACCACGGTGACGCGGTACTCGGTCCACTTGTCCAGGGCCTCCAGCAGGATCTGGCTGGTGCTTGGGGGATACCAGTCACCTCCTGAGCTCCGAGTCCTCCGAGTCCAGCGCGCGGTAGTGGACGCTGTAGCCGGCCAGGACGCCGTTCTGGCTCTCGGCCGGCGGCGGCCGCCAACTTACCAGAATGGCGGTGGAGCGCGTGCTGACACATTTTACATCTTGAGGGGGGCAGACGGTTCTACGAGGGGGGAAAATTCAGGAGCGGGAGAGGGAAAGAAAGGGAGAGGGAAAAAAAAACAAAAGATGGGAAAGATAAAAGAAAAAAAAAAGGAAAATGATAACAAAAAAATCTAAAATAAAACGTACGAAAGTTTGGTTTAGGAAGATAAAATTAAAAGAGAAGAGAGCTTTTTGTTGTTGTCTTTTTTTTTCTCTCTGAAATGAAGAGTTGTTTTTTTCCAAAAAAAAAAAAAAGCCAACAGAAATTAAATGGGGCATCAAAACTGAAATGGTGTAAAGCAAAGATGAAAGCAGCAAGCGGGCCAGCCAGAGAGGTCCTGCTGCTTCCACTAAGCTGGCACCAGCTCCACCCCCAGCTGCACCCTAGCAAAGCCCTTTCCTTTGGCTCCCTGCTCTACAGCAGCCTGGCAAATGCTGCTCTGGCTGGGAAAGCACTTCTTTCCAACCTCAGTCTCTGGGATCTTGAATTTCTTTGAAGTTTCTGTGAAAATTAAGTAAGAAAAGCAACTCTTTTGCCAGGAGGCTTAAATTTAAGAGTCTGTACCTCCAGATGGAAGTGATTAGTTGTCCCCAGACTGGAGGAGGCCAAATCCCACGGTGGGAATGCCCAGGACACTGCCAAGCCATGGTGTTTAAAGAGGAGGGTTTAGAGAAAACACTTGCAGAAGGAGGGAGGCAGTGGGTTTGGTGAGGTTTTCAGGCATCCAGGGGATTTTCCAAAGCAGCAGCAGGTCTAATTCCCACTGCACTCTCTGCCTGAACTATCCCAGGGTGGATGCCCGAGGGTGACCAGGGGAAGGTGGAACCCACAGCTCTCCCTTGAAGCTCCTCTCACTCCATCCCCTGCCCTGGGCAGGAGCAGCTTCCCCCGTCCTGGCTGCTCCTCCTGGCCCTGAGCCCTGCCAGGGATCAGATCCCACTGCTGCCAGTCACTAATGACCACTGATCAGCCAGGGAAGCAGAGTGTGACACATCCTCAGGGCAAATCAATAAATCCAATACCACCCAACTGCAAGAAAGAGCTTTTAACTCTCTGCAGACTGGGGTGAACTCACAAGCCCCCCAAGCATCGCCTGCAAGGAGCAGCACATCAGGGCTGCTCACTGCTTCTCATTCCTCTGATGCTTTTTAATCAACAAAAAGCTCTTTTAGTGAGGAATGATTGTTCTCAAAGCTCTTACTCCCATCCTTGACTCAAGCCCAGATGTTCAGGCCCAGTTTGCCTGGAGGACCCTGCTAAATCCACTCTCACTCAGCCCAGCTGGCACTGGAGTCAGAGGCTCACACTTTCCAGGAGCCTCCAGGAGACAGAGGGAAGTGGCTTTTCAAAAAGGGCAGAGATAATGAGATAATCCTTCCACTGCTGTCTGAGCACCCTGCCCAGTAGGACATTTCGGGTTTCCCTTCTATTTTTATGCACTATTGCTGTCTTTAAGCTGGCAGAATGACCCCCTTCTCCCAGCACTCCCAGGGAGGAGGCTGGCAAGCCCTGGCCATGGCTGGCCACGCAAAACAACACAGAAGATGTCAAATGAACCAAACCAAAAAGAACAAACTGGAAAATAAAACATAAATCAAGCCAATAATTTGAAACGAAAAAAGAAAACACCAGAAAGGAAATCATAATAATAAAATAATACTGATATAAAAAGTGACTCCTTCCAGAACATTCCCAGTCTGTTTACCTACCTTCCACGCTTCAACTGCTAACTTATAAGACTTTCTTACAAGAGAACAAGAGGAACTGAGCTACGAGGCCAGACCAAGCTCCTGGTGGGTTTCTGCTCATGACTGGCTTTTAAAATGCCACTCTGCTCATGATGAGTCCCCCCCAGTCCTCCCCCAGCAGCAGAACCCCAGCTACTGCAGAAATGGCAGTTTTGGACCCCAATCTGTTCTCTTTTGCTAAACTGTCAGCACGGAGAGCAGGACAGCACATTCCCAGTGACAGATCTGTTCCCTCTGGCTCTCTCCATCTGCTGTGACTGCTGCAGCACCTCTCCAGGACAGAGGTGCCCTGTTCATGCCACGTCCCAGAACCAGCTCAGGGATGGTTTCAGGGTGTGGAGGGGCAGACTCGGCCCTCTCCCACTGCTGCCATGGAGCCATTCCCTTCTTTTGCCATCCTCATTAGAGGCTGGGCATATTAAAATCCACCCTTCCTGCTTAGTTCCAGCCAAAGCCAGCAGAGCTGAGAAACCCACTGCAGAGGGGGTCTGACCTGACCTACCCTTCATCCTGCACCTCATTCTGAAAGCCCCAGGAGGCCGAGCTCAGCCCCAGCTGGCACTGGGGGCACTGGCTGCGCTGCCACGCTCGCTCACTCACCCTGCAGCTCCAGCACAGGGACCTGCTGACAGGCCCTGGGGTGAGCCTCCTTTTGGCATGGTTCTGCACTTGCTCTGCTCAAAAAGGTGGGGTGGGGGGTGGGTGATGGGGAGAAGGCCCAGCTCCTGCCTGGCCCCCTCCCCGCCAGCCCTGGAGGGAGGAGAACAGCCAGGGCTGCTGGCTGCCCACGCTGGACACGCCTCTGGGAGCTCATGGCACGGATTCCTTCACAATCCAGCCCAACCTGTGCGACCCTGGGGACAGCCTGGAGCTGTGGCAGGAGCCCAGTGCCACCAATGCCAGCTGTGCCAGCCCAGCTCTGCCAGCTGCCCTTCCCTGGGCAGGGAGCCAGGCACAGGCAGAGCCCCGGGCAGGGCAGCACTGCCTTGGCACTGCCTTGGCTGCTGGCTGCTTTGGGACCCCTCCCCACCCTCCCAGGGCTCCAGGAGTGTCTGCAGCCACAGGGTGGACTGTATTTGTGAATCTGCTTGAGACCAGCCAGTACTCACCTGAGCTGCACCTTTTACATGCTTTAAAGTTGACTGTCCAAGCCACAAGAATGACCCTTACTGACCTTGCACAATATCATGTTTTTTAACCCTTAAGGTACCATAGACTTTGGGTATTTCATTCACTTCACGTACTGTGAGGAGGGGGCAGGAGGGAGAGCGGAGCTTGTGGGGGAAATCCTTTCTTGGGCAGGAACAGAGGGTGAGAAAGCCTCACTGTTCCTCCACACCTGCACATGCACCCCAGCACCCACCCTGCCTGCTGACCACACGCTGCCCTCTGGAATTTCCCAGTGGGAGAGATGCCAGGGAGCCTGGGAAGGTGATGGCTGGCCAGAAAGGGCAGACCAGCTTCTCCCAGCCATGAGTCTGTCAGTTTGACAAGCTATGTCTTTGGTACTTGAAGAGTTAAAACCCAGCTACTTCAAGAAGAAAAAGATACTTTACCTTTAGTTTAATGGATTTTACTTTGGTTATGATGCTCAGGAGGAGCCACCCTGGCAGGGAGGTGCAGGGAGGGGCTGCCACATGCGGGTGGGCGCTGGGAGGGGACAGCAGGAGAGGCTTTGTCACCCCAGAGACAAGGTGCCCTCGGGGTGTGACATGGCCAGGAGGGGCAGGGAGGGCGGGGAGCTGGCTCAGCGGGTGCAGGGCGTGCAGGCAGGCAGGCAGAGAGCAGAAGAGAGAAGAAAGAAGAGGCATGGAGCGGGCCAAGGAGCAGCTGAACGGAAAAGGAGCTGAGGAGGGAAGACACAAAAGCCTGTCCCGAGGCAGAAGGTCTGTGAGCCGCAGGATGTCACCCGGACCAGCGAGAATTGACTCGTTCCTCCAACAGCCAGCCAGGAAAAAATGTTTCGCCGTGTTACAGGACACTGACAGCTCCCAGCTGATGTTCTTAGAGCATTAAATTAATGAGAACTCTCCCTATGAAAGCTGAGCTACAGAGAGAGAAACCTGTCCGTGTTCTGGGCAGGTGCCAAGTTAGAAAAAGCCCCAAAGCCTTCCCTTCTCCCAGATCCCCTTTCCTCACCCTTAAGGGACAGATTTTCACTAAGCCCTACTGCCACCAGCTCCCACACCCCTCTTCCAGTGTGAATAATTGAACCAGAAAGCACAAATCCCAGACCATCTTTGCCTCCCATCCCCACAGGACTCAAGGAGAGAAACCCCTTGGAAAACAGAAGCAGAGTGTAAGTTTAACACTTATTTTTCAGGTCCTTTCAGTTCATTTCTCCCACCCCACAGAGATGCTCCCTCTGACAGTACCACACTGGGATCAGAACCAGCAGATGTGCAGCAGAGTCAGGAAAGGATTTTCCTATGAAACGTAGAGAGAGTATGGAGAAAAAGAAAAAGAAGGAAAAAAAGGGGGAAAACATTTGAAGGAAAGAAAAACCAAAAAAGTCTTTGAATGGAGTGGAGGCCTGAGAAAGCCCCAGTGAGGAATTCTGTCTGTGCAGAAACAGACTCCCCTTTCTTCCCACTCCTCAGGGGACAGAAAGAGAAGGAGGCAGGGAAAGGGAGAGACAGCAGGATGTGACAATTACAAAGCCCAGCTGAGAGCCTGCTGCTCCCCCTTGTTAGGCACTGAGGGATGGGAGTAGGGCTCTCCCTCCTCACACTGGTGACCAGAGCCACTTCTGAGTTAGTTCTGCTCCTGGCTACTCCAAACTGCAGAGGAGTGATTTAGTAGAGATGAGAGGAGACAGAAAACACAAAGAACAGCTGCCACAGCCACTCATGCAGTGAAAAAACACCTCATTTAAAAGCAAAGATCTGTGAAAAGCCCAGGTTGAAATATTGCCATCCAGGGTTATTGTCCCCAGGGCAACAGCGAAGGGAGACAATCCATTAAACTAAAACCAGTTTTGGTTGCATACACTCCATCCTGGTATCATCAATATCCCCTCCCAGCCTCCACAGGGCTCCTCTCTCCCGCCCTGGGAGCCCAAACGGGGCCATTCCCAGAGCTGCAGGCCCTCCTGCCCTGGCTGTACAGTGCTCATGGCACACAGCACGGGGAAAGCTTCCCAAGGGCTGGGGACAATCACCTTCCCTTCTGCTCCTCCCCGGGTGTCCCTGCTCCTGCTGTGGGGACAGTGGGGACAGGCTGTGGGGACAGGCTGTGGGGACAGTGGGGACAGGCTGTGGCTGCCGTCCCCTGAGCATGCTCAGCACCGGCCAGCGTGGCCACCACGAGCCCTCACGGCTCCCAGCCCGAGAGGACGGTGCTGCCAGACCCCCAAAAACCCAGCTCACACTGCCAGCCCCCAAAACCCAGCTCTGCTCCCAGCTCACACTGCCAGCCCCCCAAAACCCAGCTCTGCCCCTGGCTCACACTGCCAGCCCCCCAAAACCCAGCTCTGCTCCCAGCCCCCCAAAACCCAGCTCTGCTCCTGGCTCACACTGCCAGCCCCTCAAAACCCAGCTCACACTGCCAGCCCCCCAAAACCCAGCTTTGCTCCTGCCTCACACTGCCAGCCCCCCAAAACCCAGCTCACACTGCTAGCCCCCCAAAACCCACCTCACACTGCCAGCCCCCCAAAGCCCAGCTCACACTGCCAGCCCCCCAAAACCCAGCTCTGCTCCCAGCCCCCAAAGCCCAGCTCTGCTCCTGGCTCACATCTCAACTCCTGGGCAGGTGAAGGGAGAGGGGAGCAGGTCCCAGGGGGGTCCCCCCTCCCCGGAGCCAAAGGGCAGCTGCGGGTTGCACACACAGCACCACAGCTCCCGCTGGAGCACCCAAGGGAGGAGGAAAATGGCTTTGCCAAGGACAGGGCGGGCGAGGGTCCCTGGGGAGACAGGCGGTGTGGGCTGAGCCACCCTCGGGTCCCCACCCAGGCTGAGCTGCAATGAAGGCCCTAGCAAGGAGCTGGTCTCCAGCCCGTCCTTCACACCCCTGCCCCGGGCGTTTCCTGGCCGGCCCCTCAGAGAAGGCGCAAAGCAGAGACACCTACTGGACTGCAAGGTGCGCTCGCGCAGCTCCGGGGTGAAGGCCCCGAGCCCCAGGGCCGAGCGGGCGGCCAGCCGGAACACGTACTCAGTGTTGGGCTTCAGGCCTTCCACCGTGAACGACGTCGTGGGCTCGAAGTTCTTCAGCACCTGCCGTGGGCGAGGGGGGAAGAGCAAAATAAACCCAAACAAGAGGCGGCAGGGCGAGGCCGGGCCGGGCGCGCCGGGCCTGCTGCCCTGGCACACGGGGCCTGCTGCCCGGGCACCGCGGGGAGCGCGGCACGGCCCTGCCCGCACTCACCTCCTTGCTGTGCTCTCCTTCCCTGTAGAGCAGCTCGTACTTCACTATGATCTCCTGCCGTGGCGGGCTCCACGACAGCACAATGCTCGTCTCGGTCTTGGCCTCTGCTCGGAAGTTCATCGGCTGCCCGGGAACTGGCACGAGCAGGGAGCAGAGGAGGCGAGATGGGAAATAGGAGAAACCACATTAACTTGGCTAATTAGGAGGCTCTTGCCCTGTTTTCTTCAAAGCCTGTGTGGGAAGAGCACGTCAGCAGCAAAATGCCACACTGCAGCGTGGGCAGGTCCTGCTTCTCAAGCTGTGGAGCTACATCCCACTGCAGGATTCCAGCATGGCCAGAGCTGCTGGAGATGGAAGAATCCCAGTGGGATCTGCCTCTTTCCCAGCAGTGCAGAATACAACCCTTCCCATCAAGCCCAGTGCTACAAGATTCTGGAAGTGGGAAGCCCATGAGCAGCCCAGTGAGGACACAGGGTTTCCTCCCATACTCCATGCCAAAAATGTGCTGGGTGACAGCCCATGACAAAACACCTTGTGTTTGCAGCTCAACACACAAAGCTCATTCCCCACTCATCTCTGAGAAAGCAGTTCCTGGGTACTTCAGGGAGAGTTAAAGTGTCACCACTGCCTGGGCAGTTTTACATCTGTTAAAGACATTTAGAATCATGGAATGGTTTGGGTTGGAAGAGAGCATAAAGCTCATCCAGCTCCATGGGCAGGGACTGCTCCAAGCCCCGTCCAACCTGGCCTTGGACACTCCAGGGATCCAGGGGCAGCCACAGCCAGGGCCTGCCCACCCTCTGAGTAAATAATTCCTTCCCCCACGGACTCTGAATCCCCAGATGTAAGCAGCAGCCCTCCCTCCCCAGCCCAGTGGCCAGCAGGCGAGGGGCGCTCACCTCCCTGCTGCGTTTTAACCTGGATGGGGTCGGACAGGGGCCCGTCCCCCACGGAGGTGAAGGCCAGCACCCTGACGGTGTAGGTCTCGTCCTCCAGCAGGCTGCCCACGGTGGTCAGCAGGCTGTCATCCACGTTGTGCTTCTGCCAGTTGCTGACGGGCTGCTCGGGCTCCATGGTGTAGTAGACGCGGTAGCCGCGGATCTGCCCGTTGGGCTCCACGGGCTCCTCCCACTGGATGATCATGGTGGAGCTGCTCAGCATGCGGCCCTGCACGTTGCGGGGGGCGCTGGCCGGGGCCTGCTCCCCGGTGCGGGTGACCACGGACTCGCTGGGGGGCCCCTGCCCGATGCTGTTGACGGCAGAGACCCAGATCTCGTACTCGGAGTTGGGGCTCAGCCCCCCGATGCTGTAGCGCGTGGTGGTGATGTCCTCCTTGATCTGGTAGGGCCCGTCCTGGCTCTTGGACTTGTACTCAATGACATAGTAGGACACGGGGTCTGGATTGCCAGAGTCCCAGGTGATGGTGATACTCGTTGCTGTTGTCTCTGTCACCACTGGCGTCCCAGGAGCCTTGGGAAGTGCTGAGAATCAGGAAGAACAGGCATTTAAAAAAAATCACAGATGCTGAAATGGTGCCTAATTGGTCTGGGTAGGGCTGCAGGAGCTGGAGGCACAGCACCAATCCTGGCAGCTCAGGAAAATGCTGCTGGAATATGATAAACCTAGTTATCCACCCTATTATCCTCCTTAAACTGCTGCATCAAAGGCAAAGTGTTCAGCTAAACATCTGGAATCATTAGCACAGGCTTCAGCTGCACATCAGCTCCCGGGCAGGGAGGGACAGCAGCTCCTTCCTCAGCAGCTCCTTCCCAGCACATCTCTCTGCTGAGCCCCCACGGGCAAGGAATGGCACGGAACAAATCCCCAGAAATGCTGGGAGGGCTTCCCCTCCAGCCACAGAGCCGAGTTAATCCCCATCTCCCCTCTCCCTCAGCCTGGGAGTCTGCTGGGGACTGCACGCTGCTCAACACTTGGGCTGCACCTGATGTGCTCTAACTTCACCTGTTCTCAAGCTTTATGTCCTCACTGCACACTTTAGACCCTTTCCAACCTTCCTTTTCAACCTCTTCTTATCATGGAATCCCAGAATGTTTTGGGTTGAAGGGGCCTTAAAGCCCATCCAGTGCCACCCCTGCCATGGGCAGGGACACCTCCCACTGGCCCAGGTGGCTCCAAGCCCTGTCCAAGCTGGCCTTGAAGCCAAACTGCTCTAGGCCTGATCACAGTAAAGCTCCCACTTTACCTTCTGCCCAGGAGAGCCACAGGTGCTCACACTTAGAACAGAGCAGGGAACAGGATCCAAACAAATTACAAAAGACAGAAGGTACCAGAGATTCCCCGTGTGAGGAGGTGGGAGAGTTGGAAGCAGAAGCAATCTGCCCTACACAGCAGCTTTTCAGATTGGCAGAGTAAGACAGGGAGAAAAGGGAAGGAAGGGAAGACAGGAAAATAAAGGGACGTGAGCCCAGCCCAGGAGTCCTGCTGCTGGCACGAGAGCCCCAGTGCTGTGCAGGACTCAGAACGCTCATGCTGAGCCTCTCCAGCCCCTGCTCGTCTCTCCTGTCTCCTCAGACAGGGCACTGGTACAACACGGTTGTTTTTCCTCATCCCTCCCTTTCTCCCAAGCGCTTCTCCTCTCCCCCACCCACGGATTCTTTCCCACCCTGCCTCTCCCAGATCCCTCATGGGCAGCACCAGCACCTGGAGCAGACCCCAGCTCACACAGAGCTCTACACTCACCCAACCTCAGGGGCTCCTGCTTGGTTTAATACTCCCCTGCTGAGGACAGAATAGATTGAAGATGGCCCCCGTGCTCCTCTGGGGGATCACTAGCTGGAAGCTGGGCTCATCTTGCTGAGGCAACAACGGCCACTAAGAGGCTGGAACTAAGCTCTGCTGCAAGGGTGCACATGCCAGAGATCCTCAGGGCCTTGGCTGAGTCTCAGCCTTGGAACAGGATGGCATGCAGGCTCCAGGCCATCAAGGCTCCTGCACAGTGCCCAGCCAGCCTCACATGTCAGGACAGAGCCAGCATGCAGGGATTCCTTCATAACAACCAGCTCAGGTGTCCTAAAGCGAGGGACGGTCTTCAGCCATCAGCTTCCCCTCCACTCTGGGTTTCCCTGTGTGTGGGATCCCCGAGGACACATGCACAGATCCCAGCTCAGGGCACTCCTGGCGCACAGGTCAGTCCTGCTGCTCGTGCTCACAGAGCTCCAGGTGCACACAGGTAAGGACAGGGACTGAGACTCCTGCAGCCAGGTGCCCACGACACAGCCACGGTGTCCCTGGCCATGCACACACACACACACACATCCCACTTGTGCAGGAGCACCTGGACATGCAGGACTGTGTCCCTGGCCATGCACACACACACATCCCAGTCAGGCATGAGCACCTGGACATGCAGGACTGTGTCCCTGGCCATGCACACACACACATCCCACTCATGCAGGAGCACCTGGACACAAAGAGCTGTGTCCCTGTCCATGCACACACACATCCCACTTGTGCAGGACCACCAGGACATGCAGGACTGTCCCTGTAAACACATCCCACTCATGCAGGAGCACCAGGACATGCAGAGCTGTCCCTATCCATGCACACACATCCCACTCGTGCAGGAGCACCTGGACATGCAGAACTGTCCATGCACACACACATCCCACTCATGCAGGAGCACCAGGGTATGCAGGACTCTTCCTGCCCATGCACACACACATCCCACTCATGCAGGAGCACCTGGACATGCAGAACTGCCCATGCACACACACACATCCCACTCATGCAGGAGCACCAGGGTATGCAGGACTGTGTCCCCTGGGCAGGCCAGGCAGTCCCAGGCTCTCCCCATGCACACACACGGGGACACAGGCACAAGCCATGGGCCCCTCCCTGCCTGGTGACACTCCCACCAGGGCTCCCATGCACGAGCAGGACACTCCCCTGCCCTCATGCTGGGACACTCAGCTCTGGCCGTGCCCCTGCCCCACGTGCAGGCAGAGCCTGCTCCCCTCCCTTACATTTCACCGTGATCTGGGCCACGGCCTCGATGACTCCCAGGCTGGACATGGCCACGCAGGTGTAGTTGGCAGAGTCCTTGACGTCGGTGAGCTCCAGCACGTTCCTGCCCACGGGCATGTCGTCCTCGGGGGTCAGGTCCTCTGCTCCCTGCATCCACTTCACGTAGGGCATGGGCGAGCCCACGGCCACGCAGGTGATGTTGACGTTGCCCCCGGGCATGATTTCATGGCTGACAGGGAGGATGGAGAAGCGAGGGGCCACACGGCGAACTGTGGACGAGACGCACAGAGGTAACAAAAAAACAAAAGGGAAAACCAAAGCAAAACAAACGAACAACAAAAAAA
Source organism: Luscinia luscinia (assembly GCA_034336685.1). Taxonomy (NCBI): domain Eukaryota; kingdom Metazoa; phylum Chordata; class Aves; order Passeriformes; family Muscicapidae; genus Luscinia; species Luscinia luscinia. The sequence continues at coordinate 429,169 of CM067634.1, read as the reverse complement.
ACAAAGAGAAGGAAACAAAACGAAACAAGAAAAAAAAGGAAAGAAAAAGAAAGGAGAAAAAAGAAAAAAGAGTAAAAGATAATTTAAATATAGATGGGGTTTGTCATCGTTTATTTTCTTCCTTCATTAAAAACGAAACAAAAAAACCAAAGAAATTAAAAAATCAAAAACCAAAAGCCAAAAAAATAAATTCCAAATAAATTTGTACTTCACAAACAATATATAGAATATAGACATAAAAGCGATATTTCATAGCAACAGGGTTCCATTGATCAAGATTAGACCCATCACAGCACAGATAAATACACAAAAATTTATTAGCAATTTCTCATCTTTACTGGCCAGAGCTGGCATGGCGAGCGCCCAAACTACAGCCCCCAGCTCCCCTGTCAGAGCCCAGAGCTGCTGCTCCCTCTCCCAGGGCTCTGGCTCTCCTGCCCTCCCCCAGAACAGCCCAGGTGCCCCTCCCAGCCGGGGCTGCTGCACACCTGGGGGCGCCAGGAGAGGGGGGGATGGAGATGGAGACTTCTCAGCCTTTCGCCTTGTTGGACCCAGAGGATCCAACAAAGAGAGAAGTGTCACAGCCCCGAATTGCAGACGCTCCGCTGGAGAAGCGAAAGGCAAAAGGACAAAGGAGGGAGGAGAGGGAGCCCCCGGAGCGGGGCAGAATTTAGTTGTGTCTGCGTGTGAGGAGCGTCCAGGGGAACACAGCCCCCCTGGAGCGAGAGACAGCGTGGAAAAGATGAGAAACTCTAATGAAATTTTTGTGGTTTTCGGGTATAGAAACCCTAACGAAGCCTCTTTAAGATCTGACACGGTTCCATCGATAGATGCAGCTCTCAGAGTCACAAACATCATGCAAAATAGGTAAAAAAGAGAGAGAGAGAAAGAGAGAGAGAGGAAAATGCAGAGAAATATAATTTCTGGGCGGCAGCAAATGCCCACATGGATACTGGATAGAAAGTGAGCGACAGAGAAAGGAAGGAAGACCAGGAGAAGGAGAACAAGAGGGGAAGGGAGAAAGAAGAGAGAGAGAGAGAGAGGGAGGGCAGGGGGAAACCCACTTTAATGCTGCATACTTTTTCTAGCTGATGTGACTCAATGTGGTGGCTCACATTGTCACATCTCAGCCCTGGCGGAATAATAAATAGAATAGAATTAATAAGAAAAACAAGGTAATGAAACTTTTAACGTTGAGAAAACAGTGACATGTTCTGTGCATCTCCTTAGCAGAGAGGTGGATGCAGCTTCCAGACCTTACACAGGAAGAACATGGACGCAAGGGGGAGGCTGTGGTTTCCATGGCTCCATTTTCTGAGCTCCCTGGGCTGGCTGCAGGGGCGGTGGGTGCCCTTCCTCGGGGCACAAAGCAGGGGAACGGACAAAGGAGAACGTGTGTGCCTCAGGGAGGGCCTGGGGGGGCTGAGGGCAGGGCCTCATCCCACAAAAAGGCAGAAGGATGCAGGACCCGGGGAATGCAGGAGCAGCAGCAGCTGGAGGGGAGTGCAGGATTCCTGCAGCTTCAGGGACAGCCATGCAGCAGCTCTGAGGCAGGGGGGTCTGGGCTGCTGGGGGCTCAGAGCTCCCTGGCCCTGCTGTCCGTCCCCAGGTGACCTCTGCACAGCCTCTCCAAAGCTGGCTGGGGCTGCCTCATGCCAAGCAAAGCAAAGGACAGCAGAGCTGAGCCTGCCATTGTCCCTCCCAGTGCCTTCAGTGTCCCCTGGACTGCCCTGGGGCTCGCCAGCATTTATCTTCCAGCTTTGTGGATCTTTTCCAAGGGGAAGGGCACTGCCAGCAGAGGTGGAGGCTGTTTGCCTTCTCCTGGGGCTTTGGCAAACAAAAGCCAACTGCAGCCCCTGCATCATCCTGCAAGGTGACAAGGGACATTGCCACAGCAGGTCTGCCCTCCCCATCGGGCTGCCAGACCCTCTTCTGTGGGAACCAGCAAGCAGCACTGGGAGGCAAGGAAGAGATTTCCAGGCTGGTGGCATCAGGAGCTCGGGGGTGGCAGAGGGGAATTCCTGCATGCACAGATCTGCAGAGAGAAGGGGGCATGCCCTCAGCTGGGACAAGGCTGGGGATGGGGAGGGAGGGGCTGCCAACTCACCTGGCCACTGCCACTAGAAGGTGATTTTCTACCTGCAGAAAGGTGTAGGGGGCACCACGGTGTTTGCTCCACCTCAGGCAGCAGCACTGGCTCCAAGGATCAGGCAAGCTGCTCCTCCCTCCCTCCTGCACTGGGGAGAGCACTCTGCCCTGGCCAGAGGGACATCCCTGCCCTACCCCATCCTCCTCCCACTGCTCCCAGGGGTACCACACTGCAGAAAATGGAGCCAGCTGGAAACCACGCCTGTCACAGTCTGAGACAAGATGGAGAGAACTCGGAAAGAAACGAGTGGGGTCAACATGCAGACAGATCTGGGGTGGGGATGACTCTTCTGAGGGGGGCTGGTGACCTTCTGGAGAGGGGGGCAAGGTGGGAAGGGTGAGGAGGAATGGGGAGACACGTCCGGACAGGATCCGGCCAGCAAACAGCATCAACAGCAACAAACAACGGCAGGTGGGATGCAAACACTGAGTTGTCATGGGAACAGAACAAGACAATTAATCCAAACCGAAGCTAATCGCAAAGAAATGAAACCCAACTGAAAGAGAAAAGGAAAAAAAACCAAAGAAAAGGAAAGAAAAAGAAAGAACAAACCAGAATTTAATAACTGAAAAGCATCATCGGATGTAGGGCGGAGTGCTGAGAATCGGAGTCTGAAGGGAACCCACTGTTCCTGGCTGGGCTTTGGGCAGGGAGGAGAAATCCACTCACAAAACACAACCCAGGCTGTGCAGGGCACGTTCCCCAAACACTGCAGAGCAGCCCTGCCCTGCTCCTGACAGCTCCCAGGGCTGCAGGGATCCTCACTTGGGCATTTGGCACCCTCCAGCACCTCTGGGTGCCAGCCCTCAGCACCACCCGCTCCACAGGGAGGCAGAGTTTGGATCAGGGCTGGTAGAGCCCAAAACAGGCAGCAGCACTTCCTTGCTGCATCCTGGTTTAAAAAAACGAGACTCTCCTGTGTGCACAGATATACCAACATCCACACACGGATCTAGGATGGGAAAAGAACTCCAATTAAATGTTGGGGACCTCAGAGAGTTCCCTGGACAGAGCCCTGCAGTGGCTCAGGGCTGTGACAGCCACAACAGGCACAGGGTTCATCTCTGGCTACCCAGAGCCATCAGGCTGCTGTTTATTTTAATTGCTACAACATTTGCATTTGGCTGGAGACAGGGAATTTGTCAAGCTGAGAATCTCTGGGTCAGCCTTTAGGTCAAGGCCCAGGAGGGAGAGAGCTGTGGTGGAAAGGAAGCTGGAGATGAAATCAAGCCCAATTTCAGCTCTGGGTCCAGCTCCACAGCAGCTGCAGGAGACGAATTTTACAAGAAAAAAAATCTGGTGAAGAGATTCCTTCCATTTTTCTATCCAACACATTCAAAGAACAGAACTGCCCTCTCTGAAATGAAACACTGGGATGGGGCAGGCAGGGCTCTGCTGCATGGACACTTGTTCAGTGCCACTTTCCCAGCCTCTGGTGCAGCTCCGGGGGTGCCTGGTGCCAGGCCAGCTCTGGCACAGCCCGCATGCGTGCACGGACATGCTCCATGTGCAGCAGCCCCACAGACACACAGGCAGGCACACACAGACAGACACTGGCCACGGCCAAAAACTCTCAGGAGCTTTTTTTCAAACAAGGATACAGCTTGTTAGAGACAGAACCAGATTCCAGGACTGGAGCTGGACGTTCGGGATGCAATTAAATTATTTCAATGCAGAGAAGCCATTTCAGAGGCACAGGAAAATTTCTGAAGTGCAGCTAGTTATGAGTCTGCTCAATTGTTGGATAAGCATTCCACACTGCAAATCTGCAGCCCAAGTTGTGCTCTTTTTTACAAACAGGACAGATCCACAACTTTTCACACCCTTGGGAAGCCAATTGGTTTTGCTGCTGCTCACGGAGGCAGAGGTTGGCCCAGTTTGTGTTCTGTGAGTGGCATTTTTGGCTTTTTTGGTCCCAATCAGCACAGCTCAGGTTCCTCAGCACCACTCAGGGTCCACCAGGTGAGAGGTGGTTTTTGCAAAGATTTACAGACCTGATTGGAAGAGACACTGGGAGATCCAGGGTTGACTTTTGCAACACCAGAATCCATCCTTCAAATGTGCTCCCATGATGCTGCTAATGAGAAACCTGAGGACCAGCCAGTTTGTGCTGAGGAACCCCACCAGCTGCTCTGTTCAAGCCCCTTCCAGATCCCCTCAGAGAGAAAACATGTTGGAGGAGGAGCGAGGTGGGGAAAGGAGAATGTCCTGGACAAGAACCTGTCACTTCAAACCCCGATTCACATTAAACCAACTCAAAGAGAAACGCATCTTATACCTTAAAGAAGAAATTAATTGAAAAAGGAAACAAAAGTGAAGTGACTGGTTGAAAGCACCAAACAAAACCAAATGGTATTAAACATTTTGACACTCAGCAAGCTGCTGCTCCGAATGAGGTGAGAAGGCGGACATTATTGGCCATTTTGGGGAGACAGGATCATTCCGTCTTGCTCCAAAATGAGGAGGGGAGGGGAAGGGTGCCAAAATAATGTGCAGCCTCTACATTATTAGTGAAGCTTAGATTACACCTGTCCTCCCTCCCAAATGTGGTCTGGCCCTGGCCTGGCCGTGCAGCCGCCTCTGCCTCTCCCTCTCCCAGTTCCAGGCTGGTTCCTGGGCTGGGATTTCCCACCTCTGCCCCTGCACAGGACGAGAACTTCCCTCCTCCTGCCCAGCTCCTTCCTCCTTTCCTTCACAGCAAATAAAATCAATCCAGAAATAGGTAGGTAAATAAAGAATGAGACCAAGGCTTGGATTTGGTCTGGAGGAAATCCATTACCTTCCCAATAATTGTTACTTTTCACTTTAAAAACCACATTCGCTGAGCGACAGGCTGGCTGAACATCTCTGGTCTTTTTGCAATTCTTTTTTTTTTTTTCCTGTCGTTTTTTACAGGAGTGAACAGAAAATAATCAGAGTCCAATTGTTTTTGAAGCAGCTCTGTAATTTTAAACACAGACTTGACTGTTTTAGTTTTTGTTGTTTTAATTTGACAAGGTGTAATCTAATTTTTTCCCCTAAAACAAAGAGAACAGCGATGCAAAAGGTGTAAGAGACACAGGCAGGCAGAGATTTCGAGATCAGTACAGCACAGTGTTCCTGCAAAGTGCCCTCTATAGAGAGATAGTCATGTATATACATAGATATATACACAGTTTGGATTTTTTTTGTTTGTTTTTTTTTTAGGGGGTGGCTTTTTGTAACCATTTCCATTTCCTGATACCCTTGAGAAATCCTTCTGCAGAAACACAGTGAAGTTTTGGTTTGCTTTGTTTGGAACTAGAATTTCAGAGCTGAGGACACCCCAAACACGGACAGGGCGCTCCCCCACCCACAGAAGTGCTAAAATAACCCTTGAAAACCATCCCAGAACTCTCCATCCTCAATTTTACACCTGGAAGCTGGGCACTGCAGAGGCAGCTGCACAACCCAGTGGTGGTTCTGCCTCCCTCCTTCTCCATGAGAAAATTTATCAATCTAGTCTAGAAAGGTATTAAAATTGGTACAGTTTAAAATACCAGTGACTGTTTTGACTTTGTGGCTATTTGTTAAATCTCTAGTGCACGTGGAATTATTTCCTTCAACCTCTAAATGGGTTTGAAAGGGAAAAGTTCAGCAATGGTTCCACCTGGAACCCACCAGCAGCTCTGGTCAAATTACTCATGTGCCAAACTTAACCCAGCCTACAGGCTAAATTATTGCTTAAATTATTCCCATTTTAATCTACTTTGAAGCTTTATTTCCTGAGGTGCTCAGCACACTACCCCTGCCCTTTCTGTGGGTTTTATTTTAATTGATTGCCACTAGTTCAGCTCTCACTTGTTTTGCCCTGGCCTGGTTTCACCTTTGGTCTGTCAATGAGCTGAGGTTTTCCAGAGAGCCCTGGGAATGCTGAGAGCCTGGCTGGGTGACAAGGCTGGTGCTGCTGTGACAAGCAGCACAGGCAGGGCCTGAGCAGGGGCTGGGCTGCTTTCAGTGCCTGGGAGCCACTTACAGCTGCCTGGGCTGGAAAAGAGCAGAGCCAAGAGAAGCTGGAGCAGAGAGCAGCAGGATTATCCCTGCAGCATCCCAACTGCTGCCCTTTGTCCCTCCTGGCAGGGCCCTCTGTGCCAAAGAGGGGAAAACTCCTAATTCTGCTAAATTCTACCACGACACGTGTCCTGTGGCAGCAGCAGCAGCTCTGCACACTCGGGGTCTGGGCAGCCAGCTCATCCCTCCTGACTTTGGGACATGCAGGAGCACAGGGACACAGGGCCTGGCACAGGGACACAGGGCCTGGCACACAGGGACACCAGGAATTGGCACACAGGGACACCAGGGCCTGACACAGGGACACCAGGAATTGGCACACAGGGACACTGGGCCTGGCACAGGGACACAGGACCTGGCACAGGGACGCACAGGTGCTGGCACAGGGACACAGGGCCTGGCACAGGGACACAGGGCCTGACACAGGGACACCAGGACCTGGCACAGGGACACCAGGACCTGGCACAGGGACACAGGACCTGGCACACAGGGACACCAGGAATTGGCACACAGGGACACTGGGCCTGGCACAGGGACACAGGACCTGACACACAGGGACACAGGTGCTGGCACACAGGGACACAGGTGCTGGCACACAGGGCCACCAGGACCTGGCTCAGGGACACACACAGGTCCTGGCACACAGGGACACACACAGGTCCTGGCTGGGGGCACACACAGGTCCTGGCACACAGGGACACACACAGGTCCTGGCTCAGGGACACACACAGGTCCTGGCTCAGGGACACACACAGGTCCTGGCTGGGGGCACACACAGGTCCTGGCACACAGGGACACACACAGGTCCTGGCTGGGGGCACACACAGGTCCTGGCACACAGGGACACACACAGGTCCTGGCTGGGGACACACACAGGTCCTGGCTGAGCCCCCCATGTGATTCCAGATGAAAACACCACAGAGTGCTTTGGGCTGGAGGGACCTTAAGGCCCAGCCAGTGCCCCCTGCCATGGCAGGGACCTCCCCCTGTCCCAGGCTGCTCCAGCCCCTCCAGCCTGGCCCTGGACATTCCAGGGATGCAGGGACAGCCTCTCCAACACCACCCTGGGCAGACAGCTCTGGATTTGCAGGATTTTGAATCCATCCCTTCCTTCAGTCACTATGGGCCACAAGTTGGGTGCATCTGTGTCCCTGGGGATACAGAGAAGCTGGGTGAGCTGCATGGCTCCCACAAAAACCAGAACTGCACCGAGCTGCTGCCTTGCCCCTGGAGCTGCCTCTTCACCTGGCTCAGCCTGACCTGCCACACACCTGGGCTGGGCACAGGTCACCTCCCCTGCTCCTCCCCTGCTCCTGAGGTCCCCAGGCAGATCCTCTGCCCTTGGGCAGCCCTGTTAGCACTCTGTCGTTCTGGAGCATGGCAGGATCTGACCTGGAAGGACACACCAGGCAAACCCTTCTCCAGTCCCTTCCAGCCCATGCCCATGGTCTGGGCTGGATGCACCTCAGAGCCCATCCTGTTCTCCCAGCACACCTTCCACTAGACCAGGCTGCTCAGAGATTGTAACTTTAACCAACCACACAACCTCTGCTAGCCAGGTGCCAAGTCTCTGTTTCCTCTCCCAGTGTCATTCCAGCCTATCATGATTACATCCCATTTAGCTTTAGTGTATTGTTGTTGATATCATTATCATTATTATTATTTTTATTGGCTCTTAAGGAAGAATTTAATCTTCAAGCCTTCTCAGATCACAAGAGATTCTTAGCAGCAGCAGTGCAGTTTGGCCATGTTAGAAATATTTTATAAAAGAGAAAATAAACAAATAAAAAATAATGGCGTATAAATCCCTTTTTAATTGCACCTAAATCCTGAAACTCAAACTCCTAGTCATGAAGGAAAATCCTGTAATTAGGAGTGATTATCACCTTTTAGTCCTAGGCAGGAGGGAGGTGGGATGGGAAAACCTAATTTCAAATGCTATTCCTTTGTTTTCTGATAGAACAAGCATTTTTTCTTTCGTTTCTTTATAAAGAGCCTTGGGACTGGGGGATGTTTTTTGGCTATTGTTGGTGTCCTAGTCAGAAGAGCCACAGCTGGTCTCTTCCCAGAGAATGATCAGGAGTGCAGCATTTGGGAGGGGAACCCTGGTGCCTACGGGGAGGGGGAGACTCGGAAGGGGAGGGGAGAATACCAGCACTGAGGGTCCGAGCACTGAAATCTCAGCATTTTAAGAAAAAAGAGAAGGACAGACAGAGAGAAAGAGAGAGAGAGAGAAAGAGAGAGACAGATACTGTGTCAATACTGCACTGGATTTCTCAAAAATCACACAGCTTTAATACCTGTGCCCTAGGAAAGCCACTCCTTTGGCAGCAGTGGAGAGGGAGGGCAGAGGGAGAGGCAAGGCCAGGAAGGGCTGGCATCGCTCCCTGTGCAGGGAAGCACCAAGCACCACGGGCACACTGACACGGCACAGCTCTGCTCCCATGTGCCCCGGGCACACATGGGAGGCAGCAGGAGCTCCTTGGGGACGAACAGGGAGGTGAGAAGAGGGAAAAGAGGCATTTCCAGCTCCACTGTCACTGGCCAGATTGCTGGCTGCTGGTTGCAATGGCTGCAGCTGCCAGATGTGCCCAGCAGTGCTGCACAGCTGCATTCTCCTCCTGTGCTCCCTCAGGAAGGAGGCGCTGCCTTGGCCGTGCCTGGTGGTTTCAATGATAAATCCCAGGGAAGGGAGCAGGAAAACGGGAACAGGCAGAGCCAGGAGGCAGCTGCCCTTCCCTCCCAGCACTCCTGGGAAGGTGCCACCTTCTCCCTGGGGCGCTGCACTGCCTGGCTGCTCCAGGAGAGAGCAGGTGGGATTTGGGAGCAGCAGCAACTCTGCCAGAGCCCCTGCTGTTACTGGAGGGAACTGGGCAGCGACCAGTGAGAGCTCCCGTGGCTGGGGGAGCCCTCGGAGCAGGGCCAGGGCTTTTCTTTGTGTGCAGGAGGTGGAACAAGAGCCACACCTCAAGAAATAAATAAGAATTCGTGACCCAGGGTCTGCTCTAACTCTTGGAATGACCCCCTGGGCTCTCACCATCTTTTCCACTTCCCAGATCCCTCCCTCCCCCAGAAGAGAGGCTGGTCCCAAATAGCAGGGCTTCCAGGGGCAGGCGTTAGAGCTGTGTGACTCCCTTCCTCCTGCGGGGCTGAGGAGCTCATTACCACCGGGTGGGCAGGAACACTGGCTTCTCACAATGCGTTTGGAATCAACTACAGCACAGCATAACCAATCCAAACAGAAACAGGAAATCAAGAGAAAGCAAAAAACCCAACAGAACCAAAAATTTGGAAAGTAAGAGTAAATCCACTTCAAAGAAACCAGAATCGTGTAACGAAAAGAAACCATACATATTTATATATCGAGAAAATAATCCATAATTAATTTAAAAATGCATGCAAAGAAGATTGTTACATTCTCCTATCATGCATCAGGCCCAATGTCCAAACGGCAAGGTAACCATGACGACAAAGAAGTGCAAGAACTCAGCAACATTACCAAAGGATGCATAGAGAGGCCCACAATGCAACTCAACTCATCTCCGAGAGAGCCGGCAAGGCGCGGCTCTCGCTCATCTTAAAGATTTCTTGCTTTTTCTCGTTTCATTTTTTAAATTTTTTTTGTTCTTTTTTTTTTTTTTTTTCTCTTACGAATGTAAAAATGTGGGTAAAGAAAGTAAAAAGAAAAAACCACACCAACCTTCTCGTAGCTCTGAGGGATGTTAAGGGGGTTTGATGCGGAACACAATGACATGAGGAGAAGAGAAAAATAGGGGAAACACAGAGAGAGTAAAAAAAGGCCTTCTCAAGGCTGTCAGCTGCAAATTGATTGATTTTTTTTTTCTCTTAACCAAAATAAAAAGAAAGGAAAAAAAATGAAGATAGTAACGACCCTCTTTCCTGCCTTCCTGTGGCTCCCCCTCCCACCCCGTGACGCCCAACCGAGCTGTGAGGGAGGCCGGGCTGGGAGCAGCCTGGCTCAGAGGCAGCTCAGAGGCAGCTCAGAGCCAGGGTGCTGGGCCCAGAGGATTCTCCCTCCCTCCCTGCCTGCAGCTGTGCTCCTGGCAGAGGCTCCCCCAGCCCCACACCCAGCCCTGCTCATTCTGACTCCACCACGGGACTCCATAAGGAAAAAAAAAGAAATCATTAGAAGAAGGAAAAGAAAAGCAAAACCAAACCAAACCATTTCCTTGCAATGTTCAAACTTACAACTCCTATCCCAGGTGGTCTATAGAGACAAGCATGTTATGGGAGAAACAAGTCAATTGGAAACACAAGAGTGCTCGAGACTCTTCCAAAACAAAAAACGGGAAGAAAAATGTGCATGAACTCTCCCTCCCACCAAAGCAAATCCATTTCAGAAATTTGTTACCTTTCCACGATATTAACACACAAGAAACAAGGAATTAAACAGCATGAAAAGCACCCAAACCACAGGCCGAGCTGGCCCTTGCTGGTTTCTGCACTCTCTCGGCAGTTCTGCTGTTTGCAGGCAGGGCTGGCACCTGCAGCCCTCTCATCCAGGGGTGGAGACAACACCCACTTACAACCTTTGTCTCCTGGGCAGTTTCCGAGTGGCCAGAAGAGCAGAGGAAATTTATAAACAAAACAATAATGAAAAATCCCCACATTTTCCTGTTTAATTTCTTTTTAGTTGTTTTGGTTTTTTTGGTTTTTTAAAAGAACCCAAATCATTCCAGCTAAGCTGTCTGCAATGGATTCAGCCCTGAATTAGTATCAGATCCAGATTTATGTTCCCAAAAGCAGAATTTCGGGGCCCAGGCGACAGGGCAAATTTCAAACGCAATTTTCCAGCTGGCCACAAAAGGCTATTTAAAAATTTAGCTTGGAAGGATTAAATTATTAAAAGCCTTCTCTCCATGTGCATGTGATTTAGTGAGCGTGAGACACGAGAGAGAGAGAAAGAGAGAGAGAAAGGAGTGCACACAGGAGCATGGCTCTGCACTGGACTGCAGGTTCGGGGAGGGCGCCTGGGAGGCGCCTCCTCTGTCGATGGGATGGAAATGGGAACATTGCTGGGATGGAACTTTGGGTTTTTCCTCCCAATGGTATTTTTTTAATTTTTTTTTTTTAAATGAGAAGGACCAGCCCTGCTCTCTCGTTACCAAAAGGGTTTTTGCTGTGGAAAGATGTTAAAGCTACACACAAAATATTACAGATCAGAGAGATCAGAACAAGAGAAAGTGGAGAGGCTGTTGGCCCATGGGCTGGGAGAACATCGAGGGGCACCAGGCAGAAGCCAGTCCCCTGTCATGTGTTCCCTCTGTGGGGCAGGGATGGCTGGGGGCTGGGGCTGCTGGGGGCTGCTGGGGCCCCAGCTCTGTGCCCAGGGAGCCAGGGACAAATGGCTGCAACGGGGCAGAGGGAAAGCACCTGGGGCTGGGGGCACAGTGACAATGCACCTGACTGCAATGGGGCTGGGGGCAGCAGTGACAATGCACCCTGCTGCAGTGGGGCTGGGGAGAGCAGTGACAATGCACCTGACTGCAGTGGGGCTGGGGGCACAGTGACAATGCACCTGACTGCAATGGGGCTGGGGGCACAGTGACAATGCACCCTGCTGCAGTGGGGCTGGGGGCAGTAACAATGCTCCCTGCTGCAATGGGGCACAGTGACAATGCACCCTGCTGCAGTGGGCACAGTGACAATGCACCCTGCTGCAGTGGGGGCACAGTGACAATGCACCCTGCTGCAGTGGGGCTGGGGAGGCAGTGACAATGCACCTGACTGCAGTGGGGCTGGGGGCACAGTGACAATGCACCTGACTGCAATGGGGCTGGGGGCACAGTGACAATGCACCCTGCTGCAGTGGGGCTGGGAGAGCAGTGACAGTGCACCCTGCTGCAATGGGGCTGGGGGCAGTGACAATGCACCCTGCTGCAGTGGGGCTAGAGAGCAGTGACAGTGCACCTGACTGCAATGGGGCTGGGGGCAGCAGTGACAATGCACCCTGCTGCAATGGGGCTGGGGGCAGTGACAATGCACCCTGCTGCAGTGGGGCTGGGGGCACAGTGACAATGCACCTGACTGCAATGGGGCTGGGGGCACAGTAACAATGCACCCTGCTGCAGTGGGGCTGGGGGCAGTAACAATGCTCCCTGCTGCAATGGGGCACAGTGACAATGCACCCTGCTGCAGTGGGGCACAGTGACAATGCACCCTGCTGCAGTGGGGCACAGTGACAATGCACCCTGCTGCAGTGGGGCTGGGGGCACAGTGACAATGCACCCTGACTGCAATGGGGCTGGGGGCAGTAACAATGCACCCTGCTGCAATGGGGCACAGTGACAATGCTCCCTGCTGCACTGGGGCACAGTGACAATGCACCCTGCTGCAATGGGGCACAGTGACAATGCACCCTGCTGCAGTGGGGCACAGTGACAGTGCACCCTGCTGCAGTGGGGCTGGGGGCAATGACAGTGCACCCTGCTGCAGTGGGGCACAGTGACAATGCACCCTGCTGCAGTGGGGCACAGTGACAATGCTGGCAGGGTCCGCCCCCCTCTCACACCCACAGCCGAACCAGGAGCGGCCGCTGCAGGGCGGGGAGGCTCCGGGAGGGACGGGAACTCTCTCAGCCCCAGGGATTCGCTGCCCCGGGGGCTCTGCGGGCTCACCCGGGCAGGTTTTGGGGTGCCCTCTCTTGGGTCTCTCTTGACTCGGCCGTGGGGGCGCCAGCCCTGCCCTGGGGCCCCAGAAGGAGTTCGGGGTGCACCCCGGGAGGGGTGGGATGGGCTGGGGCAGGGTCCGGGCAGGGTCTGGGGGATGCTGATGCCGCTGACCGCTGTGCTCCCTACCTCTCACGTAAAGGTTAGCGGGGGACGAGTAGCGCACCCCGGCGCTGTTGCTGGCCACGCACTCGTACTTGCCCTGGTCCGTCTCCTCGCTGCTCTCGATCTGCAGCCCACCTGCGAGGGGAAGAGACGGCAGCACAGACACACGGTCAGCGCTCTGCCGGCTGGGCAGGCACAGCCGGAGCCCCCGGCTCGGGCACAGCCGGGCAGGAGCTCGGGGCTCGGGCTGTGCCCGCACACGGACCCGGCAGCACGAGAAAATCCAATCCCCCCCTCTATCGGTGTTGCTCTTTGTCCCCAACCCATCAGCAAAAGCACCAAGTTTTGTGGCTTCTGCAATGCAGGCGTTCTGCACCAGAACTCCCGAAATCAGCCTCAATAATCCATATTACTGTGATCCCCAGAAATCCATCAGCAGGCAGTTGACTTTCCCTTGCTCAATTTGAAGCAGTGACCATAAAAGTGAAAGGCTTTGTCACCCACTGCCTGGGGAATTTCTATCACTGCTGCCTTTGTTTTGTGCCCAATACCTGCTCCTCAGGAAGCCTACGGGAGATAAGAGCCCCTGTGAAAAGCACCTTACTGATAGTAAATATTCCCCAGGGAAAACCCTGTAAATACTGCACTGGAACTTCAAAATTGTCTGCATGGTTTACATCATCTGGGCCAAAAGGATTAAGGTTTTTCTTAAACTTGTATATTATTGCAGGCTACAAGAATATACCCAGAGCCCAAACTAAAGATTCCTGTCAGCAAATATGCAGAGAGATGCAGCATGGAACTACATGGAAGAAAATTGCCTCATTTACCTCAGAAGGCTTCATCCCTGCAAAACTCCAGTTAAAATACATACTACATAAATAATTCAACAGGCTCTCAAATGTTTTATGTATTAGGAGTACATGATTATACTACAGATATGGACAGAGCTCACATGTGGTAAGACTCCTAACTCCCTTCTCTGGAAAAAAACCCCACCTAAATATGAAAACCAAACAATTCCAGCTCAGTGTAATAGTATTGATAAAATCTTAAGTGAGAGGAGTGCAAATGAGATCATTGTTGGTTGCAGATACAGCCTTTTCAGGCAGGGAAAAGCAGTGTGCTCACCGAGGACACAGAGCTCACGTTCCTCTGCGAGCCTGGGGACGTGGGGCTGGGACAGGATTTGGGACAGGCTGGGCTGTGAGTGCAGTTCCCCACAGCACCCCCTGTGCCTCCCAAAGGCAGAACAGAGGGAATAAACCCCCCAAAAACCCCAGCCAGGCCAGTAAACCAAACAAAATCCATCCCAAAAGAATCTGTGGGCATTTCAGCATGACAGGAGTTAAACCCAAACTGGCTGGAGCTTCCCACTGAGCACCCAGCTGAGCATATTTCATATGGAATTACAGCTCCAGATCTGCTGCTGGGGAGCTCCACTTGGGTGGAAAGCTGGCTGGTGAGTTTTCCCAGAAATATCTGTTAATTTGGACAAATCTGTGGGTTGTTCCCATTGGCTCCAGATACATTTTCTGTGCTGCTCATGAGCATCACTGGTGTGAGAGTGCCCAGGGGAGACGAAGCCCCACTCCAGAGCAGGAAGGGAAGCAGGGACTGCAGGAGAAGCGTTCCCTGGGGAAGGGGGACTCAGCCCTCCCTCACCCCTGGTCAAGGCAATGGCAGGAATGAGGCTGCAGAGGGGGTGAGGAGTGTTCAGCACTTGTCAGGAGCCAACAGAGATGATGTGTGAACACGTAAATCTCACCTACAGCACCTCCTGTTGCTTTTACCAGCAGAGAATGATGGAATTTTAAATGTGCCAGTGGAGATAAAACCAAAGCAGGGTCTTCCAAGGGGTGCACACCCAACTCCTCCTGCCTTGCAGCTTGAGAGCAATTTTTGACTCCATTAAAGAGACAGAAGCTACTTACCATGGATCTTTCCCGAGAAACCTAAGGGTAAGAGAGTGGGGAGGAGGTGGAAAGAGGCTCTGGAGCCAAACAAATGAGTAGCTGAGATGGTAAGTGCTGGAGATCTGCCTGAGCAAAGGACTGGAAAACTCTCATCACCATCAGCAGCTCGGGAGCACTTTGCACCAATCAAGAGAAGGTCCTAAGTGTTTACCAAGCTTTGAGAGCATTTAATGCTCGAGATAAACTTCAGTCCTTCATAGTCCTGGAGAGATTAGCTCCTAAAACTCTGCCATAAATCTGAGGCAGCGCAGCTGGAGACGTTATTAGAATAACAGGATCAGTATTACCAAGTGCACCCAGCAAACAAAAAAGGACATTATAACCATAGATAAAATAAAGACAGGTATAAAAAAAGAAATATCCAGAGGTGAAGCAGGACAAGAAAACATAACAACAACACAAATCTGTATTGAGCACAGGGCAATGGGACGGGATCTGTGTGGAGAGAAGTGTTTGGAGAGTGGGTGAGTGAGTGAGCTGGGGGTGTCTTACCTCGGATCGGTGTACCTTCTGCAAAGAAAACAAAGAAAATGAGTGAAATGACTGCAAAACCCCAAACACCTGCACTGCCTGTGGGAAAAGGACCTGAGTCAAGGAAGACAGTTCCCAGTAGGAAACTTCCTGGTCTCTATCTCATCTTAAATGACAGGACTTGAATGAAGAGGGCTTGGGGTACTTCAGGTGTCCTCTGAAGCTGCCCAGTCCAGCTGGCTGCTGGCAGAGCCTCTGTGGCCCTTGGCTTCAAAAGGCTCAAGCCTGGCTCCATTTTGTTGCAGGAATGGAAAGAAACCCCTCAGGCTCTCAGCTGACATCACTGTTTGCTACTCACTGGACACATGAGGACCCTGCGTTTACCTTCCCCACTGCTGGGGCCAGGGCTGGCATCAGGGCACACATGAAGCTGCAGGTTGATCCCACCTTGGCCAGCAAACCCCAGCTCCACACTCCAGCTCTTGGCACAGATGTGAGGGGCTCAGTGCATGTCCTGCTGGGCACCCAGGGCTGTGCACAGGGACTGGGCAGGGCTGGGCACTGAAGAGGGGGCAGGAACCTGGAACCTCGTGCAGGAGGGGTGTGTGGGGAGAAGAGCCCTGCTGCCCTTGCCTGCCTCTGCCTCGGGCTGCCTGATCCCAAGCCCCTCCTGTGTCTCTCCGTGCCCAGCCTGGGGCAGGGCTCCCAGCTGGGAGGGAGTGACAGCCCCTGCTCCCCACCTGACCCCGGGGCTCAGCCAAACCATCTTCCTTTGAAAACACGGCAGGTCCTTTTGCTCACACGGCATTCAGCACTTACCACAGCAGGGCTCCAGCTGCTGGTTTTTACCCCAATCCTGAGAACAGGGCAGATCCCACAGCACCAATGCTGCCTCTCCCTAGGGAGAGATGCAGAGCTGCTCTGCCATGGTGACACTGCTGCCACTCTGCAGCACTCCCAGCCAGGGCTGCAGAGCACATGAAGTGACAAATATCAGCTCTCACCCTCTCCTCTCCCCTGGGAGGAACAGCAGAGCTGTGATCCTGCTTTACACACGGGGAAACTGAGGTAGAGGTGAAGCAACTTGCCCAAGGTCACGGAGGGAAGACTGGCAGAGGCAAGAACAGGAGCCAAAGCCTCCTCTGTGCCAATCTTCTGCCTTAATCACCAAAAACCCCTTCCCTCCTTATCCTTCAGCCCTGCTCATCCCTCTGCTGCGGTTCAGTCCTCCATTCTCAGGATAGAAGGTAAAAATACAGAGACACTAATTAGAGTTCACCTTTATTTTTCAAAGGAGCTAAGGGAACAGAGGCATTATAGTGTTAGGGATTAGACTCTAGTTAGACTCAGCTTCTAGTTATGAGGTTAGGTTATTAGCTAGAGAAAAGTTAGCATCTAGTTAGGGTTAGGAACTAGCTAAGGTTAATGAAGCAGGTTGTTAGCTCTCAGGACAAAGGTTGGAGAGACAGCACTTGGAAGAGGTGGGGGAGCGTGGACTTGGGCAGATCCCCACTCAGGAGGTGGCAGGAAGGTTTAAAAAGCAAGAGAGAGAGACATAAAGCAGCAAGAGGTTATAGATCAATTCAGTGGAAATAAAAACAGCCTCTGATACATCCTTCTGTCTCAAAATTGGAGTGAAAATCTGCCATCTGTGGCACCAATATGGAACAAGGCTAATGGGAAGAGGGTAGAGGAGGGGAAGAGATCCCAACATCACCCATGGCTCAAAAGCTTCTCTGGCCTTGGCTAAGCCTGGCAGTTTCCTGCAAAAGTTCACTCTAATTGACAGCAGAAACATGCTGGAAGTTGGAGCAGTGCAACGCCAGACACATCAGCATTACCTCTTGTGCCACGGCAGGTTTGTCACTCCCTGCTCCCCTGGGCACCAGCACTGCCCTGCAAGGGGTGCCAGCAGCTCTGGGACAGCCTGGCCTGGGGACAGGGCTCTGGAGAGCAGGCAGTGCCACCCTGGGCTCCCCAGCTTTGACTCTGGCCCACGGGGAGGGGCAGGGCAGCTTTGGGATAATGCCCCACACCTGAATTTGAGCTACATGAGCCCCAGCAGCACTTTGGGTGGGGCACAGACACAGATGGGAGATTTTCACTGTTGGAGTTTCACATCTAACCAGCTCCACGTTCAACACAGGGGCAGCAGGAGGGGCTGGAAGAGGATTTTCACTCCACTAGTTATTCTGAGCAACTCTGGCAGGTCCTGGGGGGTTTTGATGTGGGGGTGCAGGGGAGGCACCACTGGTGTCCTGCCTGGGGCTGCCAGGGTCTAGAGGAGGCCCACAGGAGGAAAAGCTCACACTGGGTGCTGACTTTTGGAGTGAAAAGCTGGTTTTGAGATGCTACGTGCAGACTTTTCACACTGCCTTGCACAGCCTCCCTGGATCTCCAGATCTGCCTATTTAGGGCAAATTTTGAGGCTGCATGAGCCCAGATGGCCAGCCCTGGGTTTAGCATCAGAGGCAAAAGGCAGCTTCAAGGCCTTGCCTCTGGATTAGAAAGGCCCAAGATGGTGCCAGGCAGAATTCCCCGTGCAGGTGTCCCCTCTGTCACTGAGGATGGGGTCTGCTCTCCCACCACCCCTTCCCTGGCTCCCCACAGGCCGAGCTGCCCACGGGCTCTCTGAGCCTGGGGAGGGGGAGAGGAGAGGGGACAGCCACCATGGCCATGGCAATGACAGAGCACACATCCCCACCTTCTGCCAGGCCCCGTGTGGGAGCACGTGTGTGCTGAGCTGCTCTCCCCGGGGCTGGAGCAGCTCTGGCTCCAGACAGGCAGCAAAGCACCGGGGTCCTGCAGGTCTGCAGTGCTGGCTCCTGGCTGGCAGGGCAGCCCCCCGAACTGGGAACTGGGGAGAACAAGGGGGGGAATAAGAGGGGAACGAGGGGGGAACAAGGGGGAAATAAGGGGGGAAACAAGGGGAGAAAAGAAGGGGGGAACAGGAGGGAAAAAAGGGGAAACGAGGGGGGAAACAAGAGGGGAAAACAAGGAGAGAAAAAGGGGAACAAGATGGAGAACAAGGGGAAAACGGGAGAAACAAGGGGGGAGTAAGGAGGGAAAAAAAGGGGAAACAAGGGGGGAACAAGGGGAGGAACAAGGAGGGAAAAAAGGGGAACAAGGAGGGAAAAAAAGAGGGAACAAGGGGGACTTGGCCCCGCAGGAATAGAGACGGCAGCTCTGGGCAGGTCCTGCCTTCCTGGGGCTGCAGAGGGGCTGTGGGGGCTCTTCCCTCCCCCAGCCCTTCCCCTCAGCCACCTGCGATTTACAGCTTCAGTTTGGAAATGCTGCACCCCCAATTCTCCCTCCTCGAAATGCCAATAACCCCGTCAGATGTGAAACTCCAAGACCTCCTGCAGGTGTGAACACAATTATCACAGTTCCAGGGTACAAGCTATTGTGTAACTGGGGAATTCCAGGACAACTGTTGCTAAGATACAAAAAAAAAAAATCTATCCAATGTTAGGAGGTTCATATTTGGCTGTTATCTCTTTATATAGACAAATTAATTAGAATTATTATTACTTTTTTTTTTTTGTAGCCTGCAATACCCCTGCAGAAATTAATTTAGAGGGGCAGAACATCCCTACTGAAAGAGTTAGTAGAAGAAATGCAGAGCATGCCTCTCAAGAAGCTGTTACAAAGGAATTAGTTTAAAGGGCAAGGGTTACAAATCTGCACATTAGCAGGTTTGGGGTTTTTTTGGTTTGATTAAAAATTTGTTTTTTAATTGAACAAACTTACCAAAGGTCTCTGAATGTTAAATAAAAAGTGAAAAAGAAAAGAAAAGAAAAGCTTGTTATAGCCAGTTATTTAGAAAACAGAAGACACACACAAGACACAAAAGGTTTTAGTGTTTGAGTGCTGAGGAAGGTGGCTGAAGGCTGCCTCCCCTGTCCCCCCTAGATGGCAGCTGAGCAGAGGACATTGGCTTTGC
The DNA here is from genome assembly GCA_034336685.1 of Luscinia luscinia. Classification (NCBI taxonomy): domain Eukaryota; kingdom Metazoa; phylum Chordata; class Aves; order Passeriformes; family Muscicapidae; genus Luscinia; species Luscinia luscinia. The sequence continues at coordinate 409,807 of CM067634.1, read as the reverse complement.
CCTCTGCTTTAAATGTCCCAAGACAAGCAGAAATATCCATTTTCCAAGGCCACTTAAACTCTTGTCCAGCCTGGACCTCTAGGGCTGAGATGTTCATGGTGCTATGGGAAGCAGGAGCCCAGACAGAGCTTCTTCCCATTCTCCTCTGACTGACAACCTTGCCCTCAGCCCAAAGCCCCAAGCATTAAAAGATTTCCAACTGCTTGGGCATTTTATCTGGAGAGAAAGGGGGAAGCAGGAACATCCGATAGAGGAAAACCACTGTGGTTAATGATGCATCTCCCACATTCCCACCGGGCTCCTGGGTGGTGGGAATATAATGCCCACGGTCTCAGAGGGCTGTTCTACTGCCAGCCAAGCACTCAGATTTCACACAAGTGAGAACCAGATCCGGGCCTGGAAGCCGATCTCGCAGAGCTCCTTGTCTGACATTGCACTTGTTCCTTTTAATGAGCTCATTACTTGCCACTAACTCATATATTGATAAAAACTCAGTTCTGAACAGCCCAGCCTTGTGCTGATGGCTGCAGGATCTGGGTCTGTGCTGTGCTCCCCCAGAGCCACCACAGCTCCATCATAATCCCCGACTGCTGTGGGCTGGGAGAGCCCTAAAATCCCTCCCTGGAGGGACACCTCCCGCTGAACCACGGCTCCAAACCCCAGTGTCCAGCCTGGCTGGCGATGTGGGGGCAGCCACAGCTGCTCTGGGCTCCCTCCCAGGGAGAATCCCTTCCTCACTCTTCCTGAAGCTGGCAGCACGACGTGCAGCAGTGCTGCCTGCTCCTGAGGCCAATCCCCTCGGCCGCCATGGGGGCCCTGAAGGCCTCAGCAGCGTCCTGGAGCTGCCCCAGGGCCCTGAGCTGTGCCAGTGCCACCCTCCTGGCAGCAGAGGGTGTTTTCTGCTAGCAGAGGTTGTTTTCTAGAAGATGAATGTGTTAAATGGAGATCTGGTGTTGGCAGCTCAGGCAGGCCTCACTCAATCCCACGCTCGAGCCTGCCTCGGCCTTGTCTCCCTCCCACACACAGGGGCTGACACTGGACATATCAACGCCAATAATTACATATTAGTGATCAATAACTACGTATTAACCACCCTCATGTCAATACTTTGCACTTCCTCAGGCCTTTCTTTGCAGAACAAGGTGAAATTGGAGAGCTGGGAAGTCCTGCTGCCCCAGGGTCGGCGCTCCTGCCACACAACAGGTCTGTGCCCTGCAGACAGCAGGGATGCTGCAGGGTTTCACCAGTTTGCTCATTTAAAGCAGCTGTAAATGAGATTAAATCTCAGCAGGTATCTTCTATTTATCAGAAGGGTCAAGGGTTCACTCTGAGGTTAATAAATTCACTGGAATAAAAAGGCAGCACTCAGGTGGCTTCAAGGAAAACACCAGATCAAACCGAGCTAAAGAGTAAAGGCATTCTAGCAAGATGATGAATGTATTAAAAATAATCTGCCTGTACATTACTCACACTTCAGATCATGGTCACAGAGCATGATATAATTCTAGTTTACCTCTCATTATTTATGCTGAATGATTTTTTTTATTTGCATTTGCCTCAGCTGTTATGATAAAACAGGGAGGTCAATCTCATCTGTGTTCATGGGATTCAACAAGCCATTCTAATTCAACAAAGCAGTTTAAGGATCTGTTTGTAACTTTGCTTCACTGAACAAGGAGGCATTTATGCAGGTGTGTAAAAGCTACATTAAACTGCAGCTATGCTGAAGCTTTTCCACTGGTGGCCCACTGAACTAAAAGATTCTTCTTTATGTAGAATCTTTGCTAAACTGAACAAGAGAAAAACCAGATGTTCCCATGCCTTGCTGTCCAGATCCAGCAGTACAGAGTCAGAACTCTGATTTCTCCAGGGCCAGCAAAGATCTGGGCAGAAGCAGTTGGTTATAACTTTACTGGAGAACTTGTGAAAGGTCTAATATGAACAAATCAACTCCAGTTGCCTCAGCAAAGCTTTTGCTTTTCCTGTGCCTACAATAATTCCTTTCTTTCACCAAAGAATACTTAAAAATGGACCATGGACACCTTTCCTCTAGGCTGGGTCAAAGCAGTCAGCCCCAGCAGTTTGTGAAAAGGATTATTTCTTGGGTTAGTTTTTGTCAAAAGGTGGAACTTGCAAAACTTGTTTCATTTTTGCAGCTATCAATGGAAGTATTTTATCAGTAGTACTCAGAAATAAATCCACCTGTGCCCTCCTTGCACACACTCTCACACAGAGAACTGGCAGATTTAACAAGTACAAAAACAGCTCCTGAAACGTGAATATTAAGAGATGTCACGTTGCCACACACACAAAACAGCAAACAGAAAACAAACAAGAGAGACAGATGGACAAGCAGATGGGGAAGGATGGAAAACTGACAAGAGCCACGGAGCTGGGGTACATCTGTTGGTGGAGATGGACTCCACGGGCAGAGGCAGCGCGGGGTCACTCCGGAACATTCTCCAGCCGTGGTGCTGGGGACATCCTGCAGGAGCTGCTCTTCAGCACAGCTCACAGAGGCTCTGTGAGCTCCTGCCCTACACCAGGTGTGTGTGCCCAAAAAACCGTGTCTGCCAGAGAGGTTCTTCCTTCCTCTGCCAGTTCTTGCTCTGAGGAGCAAACCCTCAGCCCCCATCCGGGCCCCAGTTTCCCCTGAGCTGCAGATACTGTGATCCAGGCAACTTGTCTGGATGGGCACCCCTGCTGTCATTCCCTTCGTGCCAGCTGGGCAGCAGAGACGACCAGGAGGGCTCCAAGTGTGGCTGCAGCCACTCTTGCCAAGCTGCAACACCCCAACCACAGCGGCAGGGCTCTCTCCTCTGCCTCAGGACCCTTGAGCGAGGCCTCTGGCTGCTCTCCCCGGAGCAGCAGCCCCAGCCCTTACCTGATCTCAGCTGCTTGATGCGGCCGTTGCTGGCGCTGGGGTCCACGGGCAGGAAGTCCTTGAACCAGGTGATCTCGGGGTCGGGGTTGCCGCTGGCCGCGCACAGCATGGTGGCCGTGCGCGTCCGCTCCACCACCTTCAGCTGCGGCCCCATGTCGATGTTGGGGAAGCCAGGAGGCAGCTGGTCCTCTGGGGGCAGCAAAGGCAAGGCTCAGACAGGGGCCAGGGCTCAGCAACAGTCCCAGGCACGGCCTTGTGCAAGCTCAAACACTGGCTGCTCCAAAGGACACGTGGCACAGCAGCATTCACCAGCTTGTCCCTTTTGTGTGACTGCTTCAACGTCCCACAAGGCTCTACATTGAAACGCAATCTTTTAAAGCCCTTGGGGAATAGCAGAATGGAACTAGAGAATCATTAAGCTTGGACAAGACCTCCCAGATTCCCAGGTCCACCTGCCCAGCAAACCACGTCCTCAAGTGCCACGTCAGCTCGTTTTTTGAACACATCCAGGGATGGTGACTCCACAGGCAGTCTGTTCTATGCTTATTCACTCTTCCAGTAAAGATATTTTTTTCTCATATCCAACCTGAACAATTTGGAGCAACTTGAAGCCAATTCCCCTTGTGCTGTCACTTGTTACCTGGGAACAGAGCCCAACCCACACCTGGCTGCACCCTCTTGTCAGGGAGCTGCAGGGAGTGAGAAGGTCCCTCCTGAGTCCCCTTTCCTCCAGGCTGAGCCCTCCAGCTCCTGCTCCTCACAGGATTTGTGTTCGAGTCACAGAACACTCTGAACACTCTGAGCAGTCACAGCTAAAAGGGAGCGCTCACCTTCCCCCTCCAAACCTGACAGTACAAAACACTGCACAGGAGAAATGATGGAGGAACCCACGTGGAAAGGGCTGTCAAAGACAGTGGGACTGGGAGACAGAGGAGAGGAAAATCTCCTCCAGCTGCAGTGACCAGAGGGGACACCCACAACAACAACAACATGCCAAGTGCTGTCAGCCAGGGTGTGATTTTTAGATTTATTAATTCCGAGTGCTGCTGCCCTCCAAGAACAGTGGCACCAGCACCCAGCAGAGAGGCTCAACTGAGCTGCAGCTGAGCTTCCTGCTCCTCTCATTCCTGCTTTTGCCTTCACTAATGAGGGTGAGGAGGGCAATCCCAACAGTGCTGACTAATTTGTGGCAACTCCTATGAAACCCTAATGCTTCCCCACTAATAACTGACACAGCCCCTTACTCCCGTGGGAGGGGGAGAGCTGTCTCATGCTGGCTGCCACAGCTCAGGAACATGCCATTTTCCCCCCAGTACATGTTTGGGGAAGGGCAGCTTGGAAGGAGGATGCCAGCAGCAGGGTGAGATTTGGGAGGGATCCTCTGTCATCTCCAATGAGCCGTGTCAGGGAATCACAGCCTTGGGAGTGTGAGGCATGGAATCCATCCCAAAAGCAGGTGAGCGAACAGAAGGGAAATAATGCAGGGAATTAAAAAAGGTGGGACTCTTAAAAAATGAACATCCATCACAAGCAGCCCCCCACTGACACTATGGGAGCTCTCAGTGGCACTGAGATGGGCTGACCTTGGCTGGGAACCACCCTGCCAACTGCAAACACACCCCGAGCTGCTTCCTAAGGCTGGCACACGATGGGGAAGGAGGAGTGGAGCCAAATACAAATGGCAGAACCCAGAGACAGCAGGACAAGGGAGAAACCCAGCAGCCTTTTCACAGAATCCCAGAATGGTTTGGGCTGGAAGGGACCTCAGAGCCCACCCAGGGCCACCCCTGCTACGGCAGGGACAGTTCTCACTGTCCCATTGCTCCAAATCCCAGTGTCCAGCCTGGCCTGGGGCACTGCCAGGGATCCAGGGGCAGCCCCAGCTGCTCTGGGCACCTGTGCCAGGGCTCCCCACCCTGCCAGGCAGGAATTCCTTCCTACCATCTAATCTCAATCTGCACTCTTTCAGTTTAAAGCCGTTTTGGTGCATCTGAAGCACCTCTGAACCAGAATTTTGTATCCTGAACTGGAGCTATTCACACACATCTTTCACTAGGGAGTGACCCAGCCCTCTGAGCTGCCTGGGCTGTGCTGGGGCATGCAGGACACCCAAACCCTGTGTTCCTGCAGCCCCCCAGGAGTGCTGTCAGGCCAGCACAGGGGCTCTGGGAATTGCTGTGCCTGAGCACAGCTTTCAGCCAGCCTTTAATGGTCCTCCCTCCCCTCCTCCCTCCCGGCAGCCGTGGGAGGGTGGGGAGCCGCAGCCGCATTGGCTGCAGATGACATCACTACTGATCCCTGCGCTCATCTGCTCCCTGGTGATGCTGCTCCACCTGCTGCAGCCCCTGCCCTTCCCTCATCAGCCACTTAATGCTCAGGGAACAGCCTGTGCCTGGTGGGGGGTGTGTGTGTGTGTGTGTGTGTGTGTGTGTGTGTGTGTGTGTGTGTGCTGTGTGTGTGTGCGTGCTGGGGGAGGCCGGCTACAACCATTATTACCGAGTGTTTCTAATTAAACAAAAATGTTAATCTTGCAGCACAATGTGCAGAATTCCTCTGAGTTTAATTAAAACAACTGCGACTAGAGGCGTGATCAGATTCGAGGATCAGATGAGCAGAGGAAGCATCTCTGAACATCACAGACTGCTCTGATTCAAGGGCTCAGATTTCCTTCCTGTCAGGGAAGTGAAACTCCTCCATGCCCTGACAGCTGGGTTCCCTGTAACAATGCAGTCCCCCAGGACAGGCACACACTGCCCTGCCACCCCCCCCATCCACCCAGGCCTGTCCCCGAATCAACAGGGAATGCTTCGGGTTGTGAGTTCCTTTCTGAAAGCAGCTCAGGCAACTGCAGGAACAAAAGAACCAGACACAAGCTGGAGATGCTTCAAGGGCACATCTGGGCAGCTGCTGCTGCTGGAATCGTGCTGGCTCACGAGGCAAAGCTCTCCCTGAGGGGCAGCTGCCACAGGGAGGGAGCATCCCAACACCTTGTTCATCCCTGACTTAGACCCAGCTCTCCACAGCCCCCCCGAGCTGGTGAATCACCTCAAGGCCTCACTGAGCAAAGGAGGGTGAGAAAGAACAGGGGAGGAGGGGTGGGGACAGGCAGGGGAAGAGGAGAGAGGAGCACTTTGGCTGTCATTTGTAATAAATCCCACCTGGGACACGTTCTGTGCCTGGGGACGTGCTGGACCCAGCTCAGGCTGCCACACACAGCAAGGTCCCCAGCCCCAGCCAGGGACAGGGCTGCTCTGTCCCCTTGTCACTCTGGAAGGTGGCACTCTGGCTTTAGCTAATTAGCTGTGCTGGAAATGAGGATGATTAAGGAAGATGAAGCGGGTGTTGCTGCTGCTCTGCTCCCCGCAGGGTGTACACAGTTGGTTAATAATTTAGAGGAGGAGGGTGTGAGCGTGAGCAGACGTGCCATGGAGTTGGTGCAGAAAGCCATGAGGATGCTCTGAAGGGAAGAGGAGGAGGGATTTTTCACTCTCCTCTCGAGACAGGGATGCTCTTCTGACTGTCCTCATTCAGGGTGGAAGAAGCAGGAGCACACAGATGGAGCAGCTCGAGTGACACAAGTTTTAATCAGGATCAAAATCAAAATGCAGCACTCTTGAACCCGTCCCTGTTCCTTTCGTTATGTTTGTGAACACTTGAGCTGCCTCTCCCCAGGCACCCTGGTGCTTTGTGCCTTGTGAAATCACACCACCAAGTCATTTCACCCATGTGTCTGTACCTGTGTCTCAGCTCTGTTACTGCCCAGCCAAAGACAGTTCTAGTGCAGGCAGGAGCCTCAGTAATGTGCTCTGTCTGTTGATCCCATTTCTTTGGAGCTGAAAGTTTCACTATGAAAAGAGTAATAGCCTGGCAATGTTATTAAAATTTGTGGGCTCACAGGCAATAAAAGCAGCCTTAGATATGTGTGCTGCACCCCAAAGCAGTGCAGGCAGTGCCTGTGTTCCCTCCACTGACGTGTCCCCACGTACCCTCCTTCCACAGGCATCTCAGTTAAAATTACTTTGATGTTATTCAGAAGCTACAGAATTAATCTGCTGTCAATGTCACCCAATTTTCAGGTCACTACAAGCAAAGCAAAGCAAGTCAAGTTTGAAGAAAGACTGCCAGGAATTTTCCAAATGGCAAGGTAACATTTCAGAGGGGGCAGCTTCCCTTTCCTGTGTGCTCCCCTGGGACTCTGCTGAGCATCCAGAGCTGCTGCTGCTTGTTTACCTTTTGTGATTTAAAGCCAATAACTACAAAAAAAAAAAAAAAAAACAACAAACCGCAGGGATCTTGCTAGAACTTTACACATTCCCACACCAGATGTGCTCTTGGAGTAGGAAATGTGTGAGGGGGATTTCAGGCTGGAATTGTTGAAGCAAAGTCTGAATTCTTCATGCAAGGAAACCAAGAGGGAAACACGAGAAGCTGTGAAAGTCTGTCCACAGCAGCCCCAGTGACAGTCCAGGAGGGAGTCCCACAACCTCTCTGTCTGTACCTGTCCCCAGAGACCCATACACAGACACAAACATCTTCCTTGGGAGTGGGCAGCTTACAGAATCTGCACCAACTGGGAGCCTGTGCCAGTGACCTTCCTCCCTGCCTAAGTTACCACGAAAAACAACAGCAGCTGGAGTGAAAAACAACTGGAAAACACTTCCCAAATCCTTTCTTTCTTTCCCTCCGAGCTCTGCAGGAGTCAGGTCTGCAGGCACTCTGTCTAGCCAGCTGTGGAAAGAACAGCCAGTCTGCACAGCCCCACCAAACTGGGATCCCTGGAGAAGCAGAGCAGGAAGGACAAGCAAGGCAGCAGAGCTGGTGAGCAGGGACTGTGTGAGTTGAGCAGTGTCCACCACAGCTCTGCTGCTCAGAGCTCCCCAAGGTTTTCTCTCCTGCAGTTTCCTGTTTTCAAGTGAAGGCATGTGGGTTTCTAGCAGGGTCTGTTCCAGCAGTAATCATGTGCATAAGCAAGAGGGGTTTATGCTCAATCCCTTCAGCAGCTGCATCTAGTAGGGAAGAATGTATTGCCTTCTCTTCTGGAAAGAGGAAATATTTTGTTATTTGCTGTTGGGAGACTGCACTGGTGCTGAGGAAATGCTGCAATGCTGCTCAGGAAGGTACCCAGAGGCACATCTGGGATCACAGCAGCACAGCAACAGGCTGCACAGCTACCCCAGAGCACCCCGTGCAGCTGCAGCAGCTGGGCCCAGAGTGTGCCAAGGTAACAGGTTCTGCAAATGACAGCTCCCATCCATCTCCAGGCTGGGAGCAGCCCCCTCTCTGCTCAGCATCAGCTCTGCAAGTGAGAGCAGAGACAGAGAGGAGGAGGCTGAGCAGGGAGAGAAAAGACAAACAGGAGAGTGGGTGGGTGCAGAAGAGGGGAGGAGCAGGAGAGGAGTGATGCCAGCATGCTCACTTTGTCATTGTGCAGATCAGTGCCTTTGGCTGGGTGCTTTCAACTTGCCCAGCACTTGAAAACGCAGATAAAGAGGAGACAAACTCTGCTGTGTGAGAGCTGAGGAGTGGTGAAGGATGGAGAAACTCCAGCTGGGCAGGGAAGGGGAGGATATGCTACAAAATCTGCTTCCTTGAGCTCTTTAACATTGCCTTGGCCCTCCCTGCAGGCAATTCCTGCTCCCTCAAATTCCATGGACAGGTACCCCAGTGCTCCAGGAGACTCCAAACCAGGCTGTGAGAGCAGAGCCCCAGCCAGACCGCTCTGCATTAGCCAGGCAGTGGGCAGATGCAGCCCCTGTGCTGTCAGCTGTCCCTGGCTGACGTGGGTGATGCTGATCCCAGAAGGAAGAGCTGTACCAGAGCCCAGGTCCCCCAGGACGGCCCCTGAGCTCAGTTCATTCCTATTTCAGTCTCTGCAATCCCTGGCAGGAGGCTGGGCCAGGTGGGGGTCGGGCTCTGCTCGCAGGCAGCCAGAGAGGAGCAGGAACAGCCTCAGGCTGGGCAGCAGGAATTTCTCCATGGAAGGGGTGGTCAGGCCTTGGAAGGGGCTGCCCAGGGAGGTTTGGAGCCCCCATCCCTGAAAGTGCCCAAGGAACAACTGGACCTTCCCCTGGCACTGCTTGCAGCTAAATTCGAGGGGTACAAACTTTAAATATGACTGCAGGGGCCCTTCTCCCAGGCTGTGACAGCTCCAAAGGAATTCATGGAATAAGTGTGAAGAATAAGGCTCCCACCCTCTGGGATAAGCACAGTTAGACTCACTCCTGTCACACTGCACTGTTCCAAGCTCCTGACAGCTCCATCCCACCAGGCTCCTCCAACAGAAGGTTAAATGCCATGCCAGGCGCAGGAGCTGCACACACATCTCAGGCACCTACACAAATCTGTCAGGCATGACTGGACCACGGGCCCCCACGCTGCCAGGCAGCCAAACTCCTGACAGCACCGAGCCCACAGCAGGGATATTCCCAGCTAAAAGGGAGGCTGGGGGCTTTGCCTTGTGCCCTTCATGCCTGTGTTAATCCCTGCTGCACACTGGGGAGCCCCACTCCAGTTTTGCTCTGCCCTTTGAAGGACAGGCTCGCTGCCTGCTCAAACAAAGGAGTGAAGCTGCTCCTGTGGGAAGGCTGGACTTGCTGCAGGAGAAGCAGCTGGGCCATAGGCACAGCTACCCCTTGGCCCTGTGGGGCTCCTGCCTGGGGCAGGAATTGTTGTCAGCCTGCTCACTGCAGAGAGAAGGGCTTTTACTGCCAGTGCTGCTCAAACACCCACGGCTCCATCCCCAGCCAGGCCAGACTCCCCTTGGGAGATCTCTCTCCACCACCCCATGCCCACAGGACCACCTGCCCTGCCCATGGAACAGAGAGCACCACTGGTGGCTGCCCCAAACCCTGCAATGGGTCAGTTTTGGCACCCAGCCCCGCTCAGAGCTTCACACACTGATTGAAGGGATCTCCAGGGCAGTAACAGCAAACATCCAGAGGCATCCAGAGCAACAGCATATTGTTCCCTCCCCCACACCCAGCTCAGGGAGCATATTTCAAACAGATGACATGAGGGAGGCATCCATGTAAACATCCTCTGTAACGGGGACAAGTGGGAAAAAGAACCAGAACAAAATGGAGAATGGAATTGTTTTGTTGGAGAGTGCACAGAGCCAGGGACCTCTGGGAGGAGGGAGAACCCCCACTAGGTGTCCTGCACAAGGGAAAACGTCTGCATTGCTACCAAATGTGTGCAAGCCCAGATCCATCACAACCTTAACCCCAGCCCATGAAGGCTTTCCTGGAGCCACATTTCTGTGTGCACAGGGGGGAGCTCCTGGTGCTCTTCCTACATCTGGGCAAGGAATTTTTGGAGGGGAGGAAGATCACAAGAATCATAGGATAATTCAGGTGGGAAAGAACCCCAGCACATCATCAGCCAAACCCCCTGAAGTGGGACAGTTTTACCTCTGCTTCTTACACAGCAGGTTTGTGTCTCTCTGGGGTAACAACAGCAAATGGATCTGACAGGTCAGACTAGACCAGACCAAACCAAACTAAACCAAACCAAACCAAAACCAAACCAACCAAACCCAACCCAACCCAACCCAAGCCAGGAGGACTTTGTGCCTCAGCATGGATCTGTAGCAGCCTTCCCACCCAGCTGGGGGCCCTGGGCAGGCTCCTTACCTCGGAGCACGGTGAGCTTGGCGTGCACAGTGACCTCCCCATGAGGGTTCTGAGCAACACACTCGTAAATGTTCTCGTCCCGGGGGGTCCGGAGGGGCTGGATCCTCAGAACAGCTCCTGCACTCTCATCAAATTCAATGGTCTGTGGGCAGAGGCACACACACAATAAATGTCCTTGGGCTGCTGTTTCTGGGGAGACCCCAGGCCCAGCACACACCCCCTGCCAACCCCCAGCAGCTCCCCTCAGCCCCACACCAACCAGCCTGGCTCTGCACTGAGCCCGGGTGACAGAGCTGCCACAGCCACCCTGGCAGTGAGCACTGAGCCACCAAACCCCCAGTGTGCATCTCACAGGCTCTGAAAGAAGCAGCCCCAGTGGTGGGTGTGGGGTGAAGGAGGACGAAACACACCAAAGGAAAACAAAATAAAAACCAACCCCCCCTTGTCCTCCATCTGCAGGGGCAGCTGACAGCACAGAGCTCCTCTCAGCACACAGCTGCCTGGCAGGGCTGAGTCCCACAGCAAATTCCACAGCATGACCTCCCAGTCCTTGCTCCTCCACTCTCATTTCTATCTAAACAATGCCAATTGCTTGGCTCTGGCTGCCAGCAACTGCAACGTTTGCTCCAGACTGTCCCAGGATTAAAATGCTGAGCCATGGGTGGGTATGAAAGGCACATTTACAGAGCTGAAGTACCACCAGCTTAGCTGGGGTTTCTTAGCAAAGCAGGAAGTTTTATTATATCCCAGGAAAGGGAAAACCCAACTAAATTAAATAAAAAACTTCAATAACATAACTGAGCCAAGTTCTCTCTTGCTTTGGAACAAACTCAGCTGTTGACACTGCCAAGAGCTTGCATTTCACTCCTCCTGCTGTTAAAACTCCTCCCTTTCCAAATTTCCCTTTATTATCAGGTCTGAGAGTGGCCAGAGAGGAGCAGGGGCTGCTTTGTGTCAGCCACCAGGTTTCAAGGGCATGTCTCACCTCGAACCTCTGAGAGTTCACTTTCTTCCCTTTCTTGTTCCAGGTGACCCTTGGCTTGGGGTCTCCAGTGGCTTGGCACACGAAGGAGGCCACCCCTCCTGACACACCAATCTGGTCCACAGGCTTTTTAATGAACACAGGGGGACCTTGAGGACAAAAGGGAAACATCATCAGTGGCAGTCACGAACACAAACTCTAATAAACACGGTTTGGAATTAATAGCAATGTTGTTGCTGCTATTCTTAATGATCCCAGTTGAAATTAAACCTCTTGGCCTTTTTCAGAACAGCCTTTACCTCCATTTTGCATATGAAGTAGCTCCAGCAGAAAATGATTAAGGGCCTGATCCTACAAAGAGATTTCAATGTTGCAAAGCCTCTTTTACTCCTGAAAAGTGGACTTTTAAATTGTTTTGTACAGGGGAAATTGCCCTTGCAAAACCCATCTAATGAGCATCACCAAAAGCTGGTAGAGCTGAAAACAGCACTTAGAAACAGTGAATTGCACTTCCCAGCTCCTTGGAGATGACCAAAGCACCAGGGAATGGGGGAGAGTTACAGGAATAGAGCCAGGGAAGGGAGAAGGTGGGAGAAGAACCACGAAGCAGCCAGAGCAGGACGTGGCACAGAGAGATTTGGGGACAGTGCTGTGGCAGAGGCTGGTGCCAGTGGCTCCAGGGTGTGGAATCCCCTCGACTGTGGCGCCTCTGCCTCCACCTGCAGGCCCTGCCCGTGGCCCTCAGGTACATTTACACAGCCAGGCAAGTGACCCCTCAGGACAACTGGGCAATTTGGGAGCTGTGCCCAGGGCTCAGCCCCCCAGCTGCCAAACCCCAGAGCCTGCTCCCCTTCTCTGCTCAGCACATGAGTTCCTGCTGTGCAGGAGGGAGCCAGGCTCTGCCCACTCCTCTCCAGGCAGCAGCAGGGCAGTGGTGCCCACACACCCAGGGGCTGGGTTTGAGCCAGCCCAGGCCCAAACCCATCCCCTGAGCCCAGAGCAGCTCTCCCTCAGCCCCTCTCTGGTTTCCATCCCTCTGCAAGGGAGGCAGCAGGCTGGGATGGGCTCCCTGGCCAAGGGGCTGCTCAAAAAGCCAGCAGTGTTTGTGCAGAGCCCACATTGCCCCCACTCTCTGGGGATCCTCCTTCCGTGCTCTAGCCTGTTTTCCTTGTGCTGTTTCCTCTCATCTCGTTACTCTAAAATTTATTGAAATATTTAAATCACGAGGCCACAGCTGTGTTCAAATAAAATCACTCAGATCATAAAGCTGCCGTCTGTTTTCTTGAGAAGAGCAGAGCACGTGACTGGAGTGTGTGCATTTATCCCTTCAGCTCAAGAGTCCATAAAACAAGGTGCAAACCTCCCCAGGGCTCGACAGGAGGGCAAACGGTGCTGGGGAGAAATCTCCAGGGTCTTTTAGGGGTCGAAAGACAAAAGGAAACTTCTCTCCCCTGCCTGCCTGGCGTGGCCAGCAGTATAGAAATAAAAGCTCATGTGATGCAATCAAGCATTTGTTTCCATGCTGGAGGTAAATACAATTTGCTGGAGCTGTTTATGTCCCCCCGAATGCTGTGTGTACAAAGCACCGCATTTATAAATACCCAAATCTATATTTAGAGGTCAGAGCCTTCTTTGCAATGTTACAGCTAAAGGTTATCAAGCAAGTCCCACTGGAGGAACTGGCACTGGGGGATGTGTCTTCCATCTGAGAAAGGTAAAACCCAAACTTTGCTCCAGGCTAAAATATAAATGCTCACTCTGCCCTGACTTCCTTCCTCCCCTCACCTCCGCTCGATATCTGAAGAGTTTGCAAAGTCAATTCTGAAGGTACAGCTAAAAACATCCAGGGCTTTTAAGAACACTTTATTGATGCAAGTTCATTTCCTAAAATAAAAGCCCCTAATAAACCTTAATGTCACGTATACATTTAAATGGGTGCAGGCTGCATGATGAGAGCTCAGCCGAGGAGGAAAACAAGGTTCTATTTCAGTCCTGAAGGAAGGGATGGTGCTCCAAAAACCACTGAATGTGGGGCCATTGCTCAGCATCCCTTTTTGGGGAGCTGTGGGGAGCTGAGCTGTCCATGAGTGGGGCTTTTCCTGAGCTCCTGCCACTCCCAGCTGCCTACCAGGGACTCATCCTTAGGCACAAGGAGCCAAACAAAAATCCAAACAAAGCCCACCAACAAAAAGTCCAAACTAAAACCACCAACAAAAAATCCAAAAAACACCATCCAACCCATTTGATTTCACTACTCACTTGGAAAATGGGTGAGAATCAGAGCTAAACTGTTGATTTGAACAGTGCCCGAGTGCTGAGCTGCAGATTTGATTCCTCCCCCCTCTTGCCTCTCCACCTCTGCACCCCCAGTCACTGCAGCACTCGTCTCCAGCCCACGCTGAGCACTGAGCAGCCCTCTCCCTCTGGGGAGGAGAGAGAGCCAGAGCCAGCACAGGAGAGAGAACTGGAGAGAACTGGAGAGAACTGGAGCCAGCACTGGAGAGAGAATGGGAGAGAACTGGAGAGAGCCAGAGCCAGCACTGGAGAGAGAATGGGAAAGAACTGGAGAGAACTGGAGAGAGCCAGAGGCAGCACTGGAGAGAATGGGAGAGAACTGGAGAGAACTGGAGAGAGCCAGAGCCAGCACAGGCATGGTGCTGGTGTTACAGGATGTTGGTGACCACAAGGTGCTGGTGATCCAAGATTTTGGTGATCCACGGTTTTAGTGACCCAAAATTTTGGTGATCCAGGATGTTGGTGACCCAAGGTATTGGTGACCCAAGGTGTTGGTGATCCAGAATCTTGGTGACCCAGAACTGGGCCCACCCCCGAGCTGCCTGGCCTGCCTGAGCTGTGCCAGCCCAGCTGCCAGGGACTGACACGGTGGCAGCTCAGCCCCCAGCTCTGCACAGGGACAAGGTGCCACTGACCCCTCCCAGCCCACCTGAGGGCTTCCCTCGTCTGCCAAGGCTGCAGGACCGTGGCTTTAAATAAATAAATACAAATCAAAGAAACACATTTTCCAGACAACACACTGGCAGCCCAGGGATTTTATATCACTTCACCAGCCCTCCCTGATAGCTGAGAACGAGTCAGGTTTGGAAAGGCTCAGTCTGAGCTCCATCAGTCCAGCGGTCACTGAGATCATTTTCCCCCTTTCTCCGCTTGCAAAGTAGAAAAACCCATTTTTTTTGTGCAGGATCAAAATAGAAATGGAAAAATCTGGAGCTTAAAAGAATTTTCCTACTACAAGAGGCTTCCTGCGGGGTCTGGGTCTCCAGAGGGAAGGTTGAAAAGACCGGAGGCTGCTGTGTACCTGTGATCCTGCTCCACAGCTTAATGGAAAGCCATCAAGTCAAGAAGCTTTCACTTCTGCCCCCCGCCCACACACTTCCCAAAAGCAACAAGTGCCACTCAGGAGAGCTGTGGGAACAGAGAGATCCCTGCTGCATGCCCTGGGTGTAAGGACAGAGAGAGATCCCTGCTGCATCCCCTGGGTAAAGGAACAGAGATCCCTGCTGCATCCCCTGGGTGTAAGGACAGAGAGAGATCCCTGCTGCATCCCCTGGGTGCAGGGACAGAGATCCCTGCTGCATCCCCTGGGTGCACACAGAGAGATCCCTGCTGCATCCCCTGGGTAAAGGAACAGAGAGATCCCTGCTGCATCCCCTGGGTGCACACAGAGAGATCCCTGCTGCATCCCCTGGGTAAAGGAACAGAGAGATCCCTGCTGCATCCCCTGGGTAAAGGAACAGAGAGATCCCTGCTGCATCCCCTGGGTGCAGAGACAGAGATCCCTGCTGCATCCCCTGGGTGTAGGGACAGAGAGATCCCTGCTGCATCCCCTGGGTGCAGGAACAGAGAGAGATCCCTGCTGCATCCCCTGGGCTGCAGAGAAAGGGAGAGATCCCTGCTGCATCCCCTGGGTAAAGGAACAGAGAGAGATCCCTGCTGCATCCCCTGGGTGCAGGGACACAGAGATCCCTGCTGACACAGCAGGGCAGGAATTGAGGATCCCTGACACACCTGAGGCAGGAATTGAGGATCCCTGACACACCAGGGCAGAGCTGAGGATCCCTGACATCACCTGGGGCAGGAATTGAGGATCCCTGACACACCTGAGGCAGGAATTGAGGATCCCTGACACTCCAGGGGCAGGAATTGAGGATCCCTGACACACCTGAGGCAGGAATTGAGCATCCCTGACACAGCAGGGCAGGAATTGAGGATCCCTGACACACCAAGGGATCCTCCTGACCCCCATTCCAGCTCTGCCCCTCACTGCAGCCCCACAGCAGGACCTGGTGCTGGGAGCAGCTGCCAAACCTCACCCAGCTCACCTGTGTGCTGCACACCCTCCCCTCTGCTGCCCCTGGAGAGCCGCTCAAAGGGCTGCAAGGAGGACAAAGCCTTGTTTTCCATCTGGCCTCGGAGCAGCGGGAGCTGCCTGACAGGGCCCCTCGCCCACGGCGGCAGCAATCCGCCAAGACAAAGAAAGGCAGCCACACAGCACGGCTTTTAGAAGGATTTTCCCCATTTTCAGAGCCCTGGTGCCCGCCGGCAGCTCGGTGGAAGCCCACGAGGCACCCCGAGCCCCAGCTCCGCCCTCGCTGTGACTGAGCCCCGTTGTCGCGGCCGGCGCGGCCCAGGGCGGCTCGGGCGGGCTGGGCCTGCAGCGGGCCCGGCGGGAGCGGCGCTGTCCGCCCTGGGCTGCCGGAGGCTCCCTGACCGCACAGCGGCCTCCTGCCCGCCCACCTTCGGCACTCAGCCCCGAGGGGCTGAGCCCCACATCGCCGGGGAGCTGAGCCCCACATCGCCGGGGAGCTGAGCCCCACATCCCCACAGAGCTGATCCAAACATTGCCAAAGAGCTGAGCCAAACATTGCCGGGGAGCTGAGCCCCACATTGCCACAGAGCTGATCCAAACATTGCCAAAGAGCTGAGCCAAACATCGCCGGGGAGCTGAGCCAAACATTGCCGGGGAGCTGAGCCAAACATTGACATGGTTCAGAGCCCCACATCCCCACAGAGCTGAGCCCCACATCGCCGGGGAGCTGAGCCCCACATTGCCGGGGAGCTGAGCCCCACATTGCCACAGAGCTGAACCAAACATTGCCACAGAGCTGAGCCCCATATCCCCACAGAGCTGAGCCTCGCATTGCCACAGAGCTGAACCAAACATTGCCGGGGAGCTGAGCCCCAAATTGCCACAGAGCTGAACCCCACATCCCCACAGAGCTGAACCCCACATTGCCGAGGAGCTGAGCCCCAAATTGCCACAGAGCTGAGCCCCACATTGCCGAGGAGCTGAGCCCCAAATTGCCACAGAGCTGAACCAAACATTGCCGGGGAGCTGAGCCCCAAATTGCCACAGAGCTGAGCCCCACATTCCCCATGGAGCTGAGCCCCACATCCCCACAGAGCTGAGCCCCACATTCCCCATGGAGCTGCCCACTTGGGATCGTGTCCATGCTTCACGAGAGGCTGACACAACTTTTATCCTCACTCAAAACCATTCAGCAGAAGGAAATTCACCTTTTTGTGCACACACATACACACTTGTGCACCTCCACCTTTGAGAACAAAGGTAAAAGCAAACCCGGCTGACCTTGGGCGCTCGCCCTTCCCGTGCCTGAGGCTGCCACACCCGCGGAGGTGACAGCCCCGTCCCTGCTCCAGGCACCACAGCAGCTGGGAGCAGGGCACGCGCTGGGAGCAAAAAAATATCCACAAAATCCTCACGTGAGGGAACTCAGACACCTTCCCCAAGAGCTGCTTCTTGGGGGACAAGGATAAAAACTGAAAGCTGGACAAAAGCTTTTGGAACTTCCCAATAACCAAGCCATGTCAGCTGGAACGAAACAAATCGTCTGTCCCTGTTATTTTTCACCTCCTGCTAATTTCCAGAGCAATCCAGAATGAACCTGGTGGCATTCCCACTAGGACTAAACCCCCTCTTCTCTTCCCTTTGGTTTCTGGGCCGGAGCTTTCTCCTGGCTGGTGGAACTCCATCTCCCCATGCCACAGCTGCTGATGGGCTCCCAGCTGGAGAAGCAGCCCGAGCTCCTGCACAGCCACAGCCCTGGGCAGCTGTGCTTTAACTCCTGTCCAGGAAAACAGGGCTGGGCTCCAGCCATGCCCCCAGGTCTGTCTGCTGCTTCAGGGAACAGATTTACCCCCAGGGGCTGCTGAGCTCTGCCTGCAATGGAGATGGGGATGGGAGAGCCAGAGGGACAGGGACAGGCAGAGGAGCAGCTCTGCCACCCCAGGGGACAGGCAGTTAAATGGGGAGCAGAAGGATGGCACAGTCAGTGGGAATGAGAAGACATCTGTGGGATTCTTGGGGCTGACCTGTGCCAGGACTGGACTTTGAGGCTCCTTGGACATCCCTTCCAAGGCAGGATATTGCACCACTCTGTGCCAGAGAGCAAACTGGAGCAACTGGAGGGGAGGGAGGTGCTCAGAGCCAGAGCAAGGAAGTGAAGATGGGATGGAGGAGATAAAGCAGAGAGCAGATGAAAACAGGAGAGAGCAGCCAAATTTGAGACAGATGGAGAGTGGGGATGCTGTTTGGAACAGGGAGCTGAGGCAGGGCTGCAGGCACGGAGGAGAGCTCCAGAATTTACATTTTTCTTCAGGACAAGTGAGAAAGCTGCAAACTGGGGAGGAGTCTCTCTGGAGACACTCCACAGCATTGAGGACACCTCTTGGAGAGGTCCTGCAGAGACTCTGGATGCCCTGAAATCCAGGGTTTTACTGACAGATTTTTGCACTTTTTCTTTCTGAGGGCTGTTTCTCAATGCCTCACAAATAAAATTAAAATGAGGGTTTTCTGACAGAACAAACAAACAGGGAGTGAATTATATTCCATTTCCCTGTCAATAACTTCTCCCCAAGCCAGTCGTCTGATCATCATAAAAAGTCCATTAGGCAGTAATTGGGGAGGCAGGAGGGGCAGGGCTGGGCTGGGGAACAGGAGCAGCCTGCTCCCCAACTGGCCTTTTCTGGGAAGGCAGACAGGATAATTATAGGCTTCAGATGGAGACTTCCTCCGACTGTCAGCAGCTCTTGGCTCCCTTCAGGGAGATGGGACTGGCAAGGTTGGGCAGAGCAGGGTAAAAAAAGATCAAGGATGTTTTTTTGGGAGTGAAACATTTCCACCTGGCTACTCCCCTGCTGCTGAGCCACCAAAGCCTTGCCTGACTCAGAGAAGCTGGGCTGGCACAGGATGCAGCCTGTTCCCCTGTGGGCATGGGGAATGGCACCTGCAGGATCCCCAGGAGGAAGGATGGCACCAGCACGGGGGTGGCACACACAGAAGATGGTGAGGAGGATGAAGAACTCGTGGAATGCACCTTCAGTGCACTGATGCCCAGCAGCCCCTGTGCCAGCTGCCCCCCTCCCCTTGGCCAGGATGAGGCAGCAGCTCTCATTCACAGCTGTGCTTTGGCAATTTGGGGATCTGGCACATCCTTCAAGCTGCTGTGTGCAGGGCTCTGGGACCCAGACCCTTTGGAAGGGAGGAGACTCAGCTACCAAAAATCTGCTCCTAGCTCCACATCCAAGGTGAGAGGAACCTCATTATCCTGCCTGCTGGAGGGGAAGCATAATCCTTCCTTCTGGTCTGTTTGAACTGCTGCTTTTCAGGGATGGGGCTGCTCCTTATCACTTGGGAGCAGCAGCTGGGCTGAAGCCATCCCGTCCCCACAGGACCCCCAGGCTCCCCCTGCACATCCCTGTGCAAGGATCCCCCTCCCTCCCTCACAAAAAGGTGAGTCCCAGCTCCAGTGACTGGCACTCGACACAGCCCAGCAGAGCATTCCCCCAGCTGTGGTTTATGCTGTGATTTGGGACAGGCACGTGCAGTGACACACACAGGATGCAAACTGCTCCCTGGGATGGGGCAGGGCCGTGGGGACATCCCACAAGGGCTCAGACCCCACCTGCCCTCCCTCAGCCATCCTGGTGGGCAGCAGGGCAGGGCCCCACTGCTGCTCTCCCCTGGTACCCTCCAACCCCAGGGCCAGGCAGTGCCCTGGGGGGAATGCAGGTTCTCTGGCCAGGAGCCTCCTTGCCCTTCTGGCCCTACAGGAGAAGGTTTCTGCTCGTGTGAGGAGATGAGCACTGCTGTAAGGGAGGATGGCAGCCCAGGAGCCTGGGGCACACGAGCCCCTCCCAGCACTGCAGCAGCATCTCATCCCAGATCTGTCCACGAGTCCCAAAACAAGGCATAACAGCCCAGAGCAGGGGCAGAGACCCAGGAGCTGTCCTGGCAACTTAATGAGGGCCCCTTGTCCATCACTGACAGCAAGCCCAGGTTGTTTGCAAGCAGCAGCTGGAGGCAGGAGCTCTTCCTGCCCTTGCCATATCGCTCAGACAGCTTCTCCTCCAGCCATGTCATCAATATTGGCATCCTGGAGCAGCCTGATTCACCACCCACCTGGAAAGACACAGCTAAAGAGGATTTGGCTCTTTGCTCAACTTCCACTGCTCTGTTTGAGTCCCTGAAGGAGCAGAGTCCACAGGGGACACCAGAACACAGACAAACGTTTCCTACAGGACAAGCCTGCAAAAAGCAAAAGCTCAATGAGCCCAGACCCACTGCCAGGGGGCAATGCCAACTTCATCCAGCCCAGGCCTGGTCCTGAGCCTCTGCAAAGTGACAGCAGAGCCAGCAGCAGGGGGAAAAGCAGCTGCTGCAAGCTCCTGCAGCTCAGGGCCCTGGGCTGGAGCCCAGGATGGGGTCAGGAGCAGCTCAGACCTGCTCAGGGGCACTCAGGGGAAGGGACCCTGCCCTGCCCAGCAGCTCAGCACCACCCAGCCAAGGTCTGACACGGGCACGTGGGGATCTGCTGGGGATGAAAGGCACACCAGGCAAATGAGAGATGTCTGATAGAGCTCTGCTCTCACTCTGCAAATAAAAGCTGAATTACTTCCACTTACTGCTTCTCCCTTCAGGCAAGAGGAGGAGGCTCTTGGTCTACAGGAACAGGGGAGGTGCAATTCCTAGAGCCCAGGACTGGGGTGTTTTTAAAGGACCCTTTCACCACTGCTATCTGACTTCTGGTGAGACACTCCAGCCCACACTTTCCGTGGAACAAAAGGAGACTCTGGATAGACAAGCTTGAAACACCTGGGTGTAAACAGTAAATGATAATGATATTATGAGCCTGCACTCCTTATTGAAACTGGGATGTGGAGGGAGCTCGAGACAGGAGATCTCAAAAAGGAGAAACCAAGACCTAATAAAGCCATGACTAATGGATGAGCACAACCTCCAGCAGAGATCAGCTTTGACTCTTACCACACAATTTCTGTCTCTGAACCACACTGCTCATCATTCAGATTTGTAGTGGGAACATCAACACAAAAGAATCAAAAAAAAGAGACTTCAGCAACAGTGCTGAGAACTGACAGCAGTGGGAATGAGATGAATTCAGCTTTGGGACAACTAGAGACTCAGTGAGCCAGAACACAGTGCAGGATGTGAATGAGAGAGAAATGGAAACATGGAAAAGCAGCAGCCACGCCTTAAACTTGTCTGTCAAAGGCAGCGATTGAGGGGCGTGAGCTTTTCCGGAGTAGGACAGCTCCTGCTCGTGTCTGACACTGCCAAGGGATGGCTTTGTACCAGGAGCTTGTCCTGCAGCCCTTCCAGGAGCCCTGCCCTGCATCCCTCTCCCCTTCATTCCCTCAAGTGGCAGCTGCTGGAAGGAATCACAAGTAGCAGGTCTTAGAAGAAAAGGGTGTATCACAGCACTCTTACAGCAAAAACCACACAAACCCCCTCAAAAACCAAGCAGGTCCTCCCCAAAAAGACAGACAAAGGAAAATGAGGCTGGAGGATCCTCCTGGCTCCCTGGGACATCACTGGAGCCTGTCCCAGGGTGATCTGTAAGAGCTGAATGGAGAAAAACCTTACAGCACCTTTTGAGAAATTCATCCAAACAAATCAAAGTCCAGGCTAAAGATCTGTAAGTGTTGGCACTCTGAGCAGCACACTCAGACTAATTTATGAATAAATCCATGGATTCCAATGGAGGTGAGGGAGGATGAGGACACAGTCAAATTAATTTGACTTTATTAATTAAGAAAACCACCAAGTTTCATCACCCCACCACTCTTTAGAGGTTGTGTGAGAGTGGGGGGAGCTATGCTCATTAATTATGCAGAAAATGCAAAACTATCATCCTCTGAATGAGTTTAAAATAAGAGAAACCCTTTCAGAATGGGGAGAAATTACTCCCCAAGGCAGCTGAAATTTCTCCAGCAACTTCAAAGGACAATAAATTATTCAAATCACTCGCGCCACTCGCACGCTCTCTCTCTCTCTCTCCCCTTCTCAATTTTATGCTCCTGAGTCAATTAAAGATTTGGAGGACTCGGAGAAACTTTGTAGAATGCTAAACCAGTTGCAGCTCCTTCTGTTTATTTTTTTCCTTTAAAGCTCTGCCTTTCCTCTCGGCCTCCAAAGGAAGCAGCCGTGGCTCGGTGCAGATGAAACGAGCGGCGCCGGATTCCAGCCCTGCTCAGAACGTTTCATGTCTGCAGCACCAGGGCAGGACAGGCTGAGGCTGTGGGAAACCAGGGCAGCCCAGAGTCCCTCAGTCAGTGCTCTGAATCATTCATCCCACTGCCCCCTTCAAAGCCAAGGAGCAGACATCCAACATGTATTTATTTATACTGCTCTCCCCTGGCCCTCCTCAGCTCTGGCTGTGCTGGGCTTTGCAGGGGGAGAGCCTGGGCTGGGGCAACCAAACCAGAACTGCTAACCAAACCAGGGCTGCTAAGCAAACCAGGAGTGCTAACCAAACCAGGCTGGGGTAACCAAACCAGGCTGGGGTAACCAAACCAGGAGTGCTAACCAAACCAGAACTGCTAACCAAACCAGGAGTGCTCACCAAACCAGGGCTGCTCACCAAACCAGGGCTGCTAACCAAACCAGAACTGCTAACCAAACCAGAACTGCTAACCAAACTAGGAGTGCTAACCAAACCAGGAGTGCTAACCAAACCAGGAGTGCTAACTAAACCAGGAGTGTTAGCCAAACCAGGAGTGCTAACTAAACCAGGAGTGCTAGCCAAACCAGGCTGGGGTAACCAAACCAAGGCTGCTAACCAAACCAAGAGTGCTCACCAAACCAGGGCTACTCATCAAACCAGAACTGCTAACCAAACCAGAACTGCTAATTAAACCAGGCTGGAGTAACCAAACCAGAACTGCTCATTAAACCAGTCTGGGGTAACCAAACCAGGAGGGCTAATCAAACCAGAACTGCTAACCAAACCAGGGTGGGGTAACCAAACCAGAACTGCTCACACAACAGCCACACAAGAGAAGTCCCTGCTCAAAGCAGCAAATCCAGGCAAGCACAGGGAGGGCTGGAAGGGGCAGCACAGAGTGAGGGGCAGGTACAGAGTGAGGGGCAGGCACAGAGTGAGGGGCAGGCACAGAGTGAGGGGCAGGCACAGAGTGAGGGGCAGGCACAGAGTGAGGGGCAGGTACAGAGTGAGGGGCAGGTACAGAGTGAGGGGCACACAGAGTGAGGGGCAGGTACAGAGTGAGGGGCAGGTACGGAGTGAGGGGCAGGCACAGAGTGAGGGGCACACAGAGTGAGGGGCAGGCACAGAGTGAGGGGCAGGTACAGAGTGAGGGGCAGCACAGAGTGAGGGGCAGGCACAGAGTGAGGGGCTGCACAGAGTGAGGGGCAGGTACAGAGTGAGGGGCAGGCACAGAGTGAGGGGCAGGCACAGAGTGAGGGGCAGGCACAGAGTGAGGGGCAGGTACAGAGTGAGGGGCAGGTACAGAGTGAGGGGCAGGTACAGAGTGAGGGGCAGCACAGAGTGAGGGGCAGGTACAGAGTGAGGGGCAGGTACAGAGTGAGGGGCAGGTACAGAGTGAGGGGCTGCACAGAGTGAGGGGCAGGCACAGAGTGAGGGGCAGCACAGAGTGAGGGGCAGGCACAGAGTGAGGGGCAGGCACAGAGTGAGGGGCAGGCACAGAGTGAGGGGCTGCACAGAGTGAGGGGCAGCACAGAGTGAGGGGCAGCACAGAGTGAGGGGCAGGTACAGAGTGAGGGGCAGGTACAGAGTGAGGGGCAGCACAGAGTGAGGGGCAGCACAGAGTGAGGGGCTGCACAGAGTGAGGGGCAGCACAGAGTGAGGGGCTGCACAGAGTGAGGGGCAGGTACAGAGTGAGGGGTAGGCACAGAGTGAGGGGCAGGTACAGAGTGAGGGGCAGGCACAGAGTGAGGGGCTGCACAGAGTGAGGGGCAGCACAGAGTGAGGGGCTGCACAGAGTGAGGGGCAGGTACAGAGTGAGGGGCAGGCACAGAGTGAGGGGCAGGTACAGAGTGAGGGGCAGGCACAGAGTGAGGGGCTGCACAGAGTGAGGGGCAGAGTGAGCAGCAGAGTGAGGGCAGGCACAGAGTGAGGGGCAGGTACAGAGTGAGGGGCAGGCACAGAGTGAGGGGCTGCACAGAGTGAGGGGCTGCACAGAGTGAGGGGCGCAGCACAGAGTGAGGGGCACACAGAGTGAGGGGCTGCACAGAGTGAGGGCACACAGAGTGAGGGGCTGCACAGAGTGAGGGGCAGCACAGAGTGAGGGGCAGCACAGAGTGAGGGGCTGCACAGAGTGAGGGGCAGGCACAGAGTGAGGGGCAGGCACAGAGTGAGGGGCAGGCACAGAGTGAGGGGCAGCACAGAGTGAGGGGCAGGCACAGAGTGAGGGGCAGGTACAGAGTGAGGGGCAGGCACAGAGTGAGGGGCTGCACAGAGTGAGGGGCATGCACAGAGTGAGGGGCAGCACAGAGTGAGGGGCTGCACAGAGTGAGGGGCAGGCACAGAGTGAGGGGCTGCACAGAGTGAGGGGCGCACAGAGTGAGGGGCTGCACAGAGTGAGGGGCAGCACAGAGTGAGGGGCAGCACAGAGTGAGGGGCTGCACAGAGTGAGGGGCAGGCACAGAGTGAGGGGCAGGCACAGAGTGAGGGGCAGGCACAGAGTGAGGGGCAGCACAGAGTGAGGGGCAGCACAGAGTGAGGGGCAGGCACAGAGTGAGGGGCAGGCACAGAGTGAGGGGCAGGCACAGAGTGAGGGGCAGCACAGAGTGAGGGGCAGGCACAGAGTGAGGGGCAGGTACAGAGTGAGGAGCTCCTGAGGCCCTGGCCTGCAGCCCTGGCTGCCTCCCTGCACACAGCAGATGGTGGAAAACGTGATTATTTTCATGAACTTTAACAATCCCCCCAAAATGAAAGGCAGCTGCAGCACACAGAACATCACAGCTTGCTAAGGTGGGAGCTGGGACCAATTATGTTGCAGGAGAACATCCTTGACTGGAGGGGAAGAGTGGCACAGAGTAAATAAAAGTGCTCCTGGAGCTGGTGCCTCAGAGGGCAGCTGGAGCCCAGATCCCATCCCACGCTCGCAGGAACGACGTTCCTCTGCTCGGGCGTCCTTGAAAACCACTCTGCTGCCTTCCAAGAATAATGCTGGGCCTGCCAGCCACAGACAGCAGGAATCCCTCACGATTCCCTTCAGTGGCCCAGGAGATTTGTACTGAGCTGGTCTGGAAATGACCACGAGCACAGACCCTGGCAGACAGAAAACACCTGATGTGACCCAGGGCTGGGAGAGACCCTGGAATGATCCTGTCCTTCCTGGCAGCAAGGGCAAGAACTGTTGATGTGGAAAGTCATAAAGAAAGAAGTCTTGGCTTCTTGGCACAGAGGAACAGCCCCAGATTTGGCATCCAGGTACAAGGACAGACATTTCCTCCATCCCAATCCTCTGCAGGTGACATTTTCACACAAGCCACTTGTTTACACAACAAACAGATGCTCTTTTCCCCTAACTTAACCATCTAATGAAGCTGAGCAGAAAGAGCCTCTGGCAGGGAAAGATCCTTCACCAGGAGACACCCATGGCTGGGACCCAAACTCCGTGGCTGCTGCTGCCCCCAGGGGCTCCTCAGCAGAGATAATTGAAGGAGCATCCTCAGTGTGGGCACAGCTGAGACTGGGAAGGGACAGCCCCCCCTGCCCCCAGGGTGCTCTTTCAGCACATGATTTATTTCCTTCTGGGTCCTAGGGAAGACACAAACTTTCCAATTTGAGTTATCTTAAGAAAGAAAAAGAAAAGAAAAAACAAAAAGAAAAGAGATGCCTCACTTGATGCAGTCAGGCAAGGTTTAATTTAATCAGGCACTTAAACAAGGTGACACAGAAGCTTAATTCAGTGTCCTTGAGTGAGACAACAAGGAGCCCAGGAGCCTCAGCAAGATCTCAGCTGGCAGACGGGGAAGGAAAGGCCAGAGCAGCAGCAAGGACAGGGAGGTGTCCCCTGGCTACAGAGGCACAGGAACAGGGACAGCAGCTGGGGTGGGCAGGGAAGCAGTGATACCTGTGCAGGATTCAGGGATACCTAACTGTGCAGGATTCACTGGTCTCTGCCTGTGCAGGATTCAGGGATCTCTGCCTGTGCAGGACTCACTGATCTCTGTTCAGGATTCAGGGGTCTCTGCCTGTTCTGGACTCAGTGATATCTACCTGATCTCTGCCTGTTCAGGATTCAGGGGTCTCTGCCTGTTCAGGACTCTTCCCTCTCCTGGGCAGTGCTCCCACCTCAAGCACTCCCAGTTGGAGCAGCTTTCCCCCAGCATGGAGACATTTCCTTCCCACTGACATCGCCCTGACGTGTCCATCAAGAGCTGAGATGGAGCCTCCTCCATGTTTATTCCCCTCTCACCTGGCAGGCAGACATCTCACCTGGCAGACAGACATCTCACCTGGCAGACAGACATCTCACCTGCCTTGGCCAGCAGCTGCTCACAGCCTGGCCCTGCAGAGCTGGAGCTGAGCTGGCAGGGGCTCATCCTGGGGATGAGAGCAAGGGAGGGACTTCAGGAGGGGAAGCAGGTGCACCTGTGAGGGCTGGGACTGGATCTCAGAGCACCTTAAACCAGCCCCAGCCTGAACACACCTGGAGGAGCTGCACTCATCCCATCCCAGGTTTTTGCCACGGTCCCACTGCTGCCAGCCTGGCTGTGGCTCTGCTGGCCCCAGGGCTGCTCACCACCCCCTCCCACGAGTTCCTGTGTTCTGCAAATTAATGATGGAGCACGGGCAATTAAAAGGGAAGGAAGCCAGGGTAATGCATCATAAAAGGGGCTTTATTCTTTTATTTTGTCAATTGCAATTTAGATTTAATTATTTATGGTAATACTTCAGAGTGTGCTAGTAAGGGTTCTATACCCTGATTTATAGAAGGAAGGAATTGTAAGCAATAAGTAATGTTCCCTGCCCTTAAATCTTTGCTGGGGTGGAGAGAGCCACGCACCAGCCTTCTGTGTATGCAAAGTGCCAATTAGCAAATGCCATTGTGAAACACAAAGGTTTAATCAATGAGAAAAACCCACTTGGAAACAGCGAGCGTGCTGATTCCAGTCAGAGAAACAGCCACATCTCCATGCAGCAAATGGCTGTTCTGGGCAGCTGAGGAGCCCGTGGAGCTGGGCTGGGGCTGCCTGGGGGCAGGGAGGGCAGGGGGCCTGAGGGGGGCCTGAGGGGCCTGAGCACTGCCCAAAGCAGCAGGACAGGGGCAGGAATGGGGACAGGGACAGGACAGGAACAGCTCCTGCCCACACGAGGCTGGGTCTGTGCACAATGACAGGTTTGGGGTGTTTAGGATCACACAATAAGAGGTTTGGGGTGTTTAGGGGTCACACAGTGAGAGGTTTGGGGTGTTTGGGGGTCTCAGTGACAGGTTTGGGGTGTTTAGGGTCACACAGTGAGAGGTTTGGGGTGTTTGGGGGTCACAGTGACAGGTTTGGGGTGTTTAGGATCACAGTGACAGGTTTGGGGTGTTTAGGGGTCACAGTGACAGGTTTGGGTGCTCCCCACGGAGGGCTCGTGGCCCAGGCTGGTGTGTGAGCAGCCAGGCTTGGTGCTGTGCCCAGCTCCATCAGCAATTTGGGAACATTCCTCTCCCTCCTGCCTGGTTTCCTCTCAGCTCCAAGGGCCCCGTTTGGGGGTGCAGCTCCTGGGGAGCTCCCCCACCTTCCTGCAGTGCCAGCTCCTGGTACTCACAAAACAGCAGAATCCTTCAGAAAAGGACAATACTTTTCATTTAATGACACCACTGAAACTCACAATAGAATTTGTAATTTCCAGTTCCATGGCTGCCTGTGACCATATGGAAGAAACAAAGAACATGTCCATGTGCAACCAAAGAAACAGAGAAAGAACATGTCTGTGTCACACCTTTCAATTATTGTTCTCCTCAGATGCCCAAGGAGGAGCAGCAGGCAGAAAGTAGTGTGGTGCTTTGGGTTTTTAATTTAAATGGCAGTTTCCTTTAAATAGAATGCTCCTGCCACAGAAAGATTTAAATCACTGACTGAGATCAATTAGCCTGGGAAACAAGGGAAGTGTTTTAATGGTCCTTTGATTGCAGAGGCCACAGCTCCCCCAGGGCTGTGCTGGGAGAGGAGAGCAGGGCCCAGCTCAGCCCAGGCTCTGCTGCACTGGGTCTGCTCCCTGCAGAGCCCTCCCAAAGGCAGAGCCCCAGGGAAATCCCAAAGGCAGAGCCCCAGGGAAATCCCAAAGGCAGAACCCCAGGGAAATCCCAAAGGCAGAACCCCAGAACCCTCCCAAATACAGAACCCCAAGGAAATCCCAAGTGCAGAGCCCCAGGGAAATCCCAAAAGCAGAACCCCAGGGCTCCCCCAAAAGCAGAACCCCAGGGAAATCCCAAATGCAGAACCCCAGGGCTCCCCCAAATGCAGAACCCCAGGGTTCCCCTAAAGGCAGAACCCCAGGCTCCCCCTCCCCAGGCTCCCCCAAAAGCAGAACCCCAGGGTTCCCCAAAAGCAGAACCCCAGGCTGCCCCTCCCCAGCCCCGGGTTCCCAAGGGCTGCAGGCCCAGGGTGAATTAGGGCAGGAAATGGGGTCAGCCCCTGGCCAGCACAGCCAGGTGGAAGCTGGCCAAGGGATTACAGGCATGTGGCAGGGCCAGGGCTGATGGCAGAGGACATGTCAGAGCAGGGACAGCCCCTCTCAGCTCTGCAGGTGGCACTCAGAGCTGCTGCTGCCTGCCAGGCCCGTGGGGAGCAGCTGGGGCCAGGATGGACCTGCCAGGGCTCAGGAGCCCCTGCAGGGGCAGGAACCCCCAGCTCAGTGCCCAGCCATCCTCCCCAGGCAGCCAGAGCAGCCCCAGGGCAGCTCAGCCCGTGCCAGGGAGCAGCCCCAAGGGCACAGGGCAGGGAGAGACAACAGCTGGCCCAACATCTGCACAGCAAGCAGGTGAGAGCAGCCTGCAAGGTTCCTGCACGGCATCTGTGAGCAGCCAGAGGGAAAAGCACAGACCCTCCCAGTCCAGGATCCAAGGACACTGCAGAACCACAGGAGAGAGAACCCGGGCTGCAAGGAGTCTGCAGAGCAGGGACAGTTTCAGCAGGGCTCAGGGCACAGCCCTGCTGCACTGCCCCTCCTGAGGGATCTCCCCAAAAGCTCCCTGGCAGGAAGGCAGCACGAGGGAGCTCTGCTGGAATTCTGAGCAAACCTCTCCCCAGAGAGGAGGGACAGGCAGATGTTTGTTCCTTCCCAGGAAAACGATGAGCAGAGGAGAACTGAGGTCACACAGCCACGATCTGGAGACTCACTGCCAGCACTGAGCACACCCAGAACTCAATGCACCCCAATTTCTGCTCATGCTGAGAGGCTGCAGAGCTGCACAACACCTGAACCCTCCCTCCACACCTGCAGAGCTGCAGTTTCCTTTGCAGACTGATTTTAGGTGTTGTCACAGGAAACCAGCAGCAGAACAACACCCTGACCCAGATCCCCACTGATCCCCACTCCTGGCCCCACTGCACAGAGAAAATGGAGGTGCCCAGGGCCCACTGTCACTGCCAGCAGAGCCACCCTGAGCCCACAGAGCAGCAGCCACCAGCCCTGGGTGCTCACCAATGCAGAGCATTGGCTCCAACACCAGAGTGGGAGCTGGATAAATCCTTGGGCAAAGGCCCCTGCCATCCTCTGCCATCTCCTGCCATCCCCAGCCATGCCCTGCCATCCTCTGCCATCTCCTGCCATCCTCTCCCTGCCCCTGCCATCCCCTGCCATCTCCTGCCATCCCCTGCCTGCCCCTGCCATCCCCTGCCATCCCCTGCCTGCCCCTGCCATCCTCTGCCTGCCCCTGCCATCTCCTGCCATCCCCTGCCATCCTCTGCCATCCCCTGCCATCCCCTGCCAGCCCCTGCCATCCCCTGCCAGCCCCTGCCATCCCCTGCCATCCCCTGCCATCCCCTGCCATCCCCTGCCATCCCCTGCCTGCCCCTGCCATACCCTGCCATCCCCTGCCATCCTCTGCCATCTCCTGCCATCCCCTGCCATCCTCTGCCATCCCCTGCCATCCCCTGCCAGCCCCTGCCATGCCCTGCCATCTCCCTGCCATCCTCTCTGCCATTCCCTGCCATCCCCTGCCATGCCCCTGCCATCTCCTGCCTGCCCCTGCCATCCCCTGCCATCCCCTGCACTGCTGCTGCTCCTCAGACAGCTCAGACCAAAGCTCCTGTGTGTGTGTCTGTCTGTCTGTCTGGACACCAGGGTCCATCTGAGGTGCAGACTGACCCACAGCCAACACTTCACCCCAGCACGAACCTCCCGGAGCCCAGCTCGCTCGCCAGGCTCATGAAACAAAAAACAAATAAAAGAAAACATTATCTCTGTGCACATGAGTGTTTGTCTCTGCAAAGAGGGATTAAGTATGAACCCAGCAAAACTCAGGAGAGAGGCAAGGGCAAACACATTCCCTCTTGCCTGCTGCAGAGAGGACAGGAAGCATCCTTCCAAAAACATCTCCAGCAACAAAAGGCTGTGGATCTGTTCACTGCCTGCAGGCTCGTCATCACAATAAACCCCGATAAGGAGCGATTACAGGGAGAGCTGCCAGGGGCTGCACTGACCACACAGCCCTCTCACCAGCTTCAAGCAGCTTTGCTGGGCAGGAAAAAAACCTCACAATTCAATCAGCTCGGAAAAGTCTGCTCCCCACTGATCCCAGGCGATCAGCCCTCGTGTCCAAGGAACATTACATTCAAGTCGCTGAAGATTTTCTCTTTTTTTTTTCCTTCCTCTTTTCATTTTTTAAAGCAGGAATTGAAAGGCAGCAAAGATAAAAACTGTGTTGAACTGGAGCTGGTTCACTCAGGGGAAGGAGAAACATAATACTCTTTCTTGCAATGCTGCTTGGAACCCAGCCCCAGAAAGGAGCAGACAAGGGCCAGCAGCGTGTGGCAGGAGCAGGACACAACAGCAGGGCTGGGCTGGCAGGAGATGGGCTGGGAGAAGCTGGGGGAGCTGCCTCCCTGCCCTCAGCTCCCTGGCAGCCTCGGGACAGCCCAAAACTGAAAACTGTGGGACCAGCTGCCCTGCGTCCCCCGGGGCGGGTGGGGACACTGGGGAGGCACTGGGGAGTTCAGGGTGCTGGGAAATGAAACACTCATCAGGAGGCAGCATGTGGGAGCCCAGGGTGTTCCCCTGCCCTCCCTGGGGGTCTCAAACCCCCTGGGGAGGGTCCAAAGACCCCTGAGTGAGACCCTGCTGTCTCAGGCACTGAATTCACACCCCTGGGGGAAATTACCAGCACAGAGGGAATGGAAACAAGCCACCAACATTAGTAAAATGTAAATTAGGTTGTTAGAACGTAGGTAAATAGACTTTTGGGGATGTTTGTGATAAGGGACACGTGGCCAAGATGGAGAATTTGGGGTGTGGATCCTCTTCCTCCTTCTGCTCCGTGCCATCCATGCTGGGTGACATGCTGGCACTGCCAGATTGGATGGGGTCAGAGCTGTTTAACAAGACTGAATTGTATTGGAAAATTTTATAAACATTTAGCAGGTAATTTAGACTATATAAGATCAGCCCTGCCCTCAGCAGGCAGATTCCACCCTGGGTGTTAGATGGACAAAGAGTTCCTGAGACAAGAAACAATCAACAATCCTTGGAGCCTCTAAAACAGCCTCCTGCAACCTCTCATCAGCAGCTTTGGGAAAGAACAGGATTTACAGCCCTGCATGTCCTGTGAGGGGATCTCGAGCCTAAGGAGACACCCGGGCAGCGACAGAGCAAAGGGAGAGAGTGAGGGAGAGCAGGCCCAGCAGGCCCAGCAGGCCCAGCAGGCCCAGCGGGCACTCACTGTCAGCCAGGCAGCCCAGCAGCAGCACGGAGAGCAGGCCCAGCAGCGACAGCAGCCACGGCATCCCAGGGCTGGGAGGGATCCTCATCCTCGGAGAGGCCTCGGCCCGGCAGGAGCTCAGCGGGAACGGCGACGCCCGGCCTGGTCAGCACCTGGGGCACAAAGGGACACGGTGAGGGACACAGGGACTCTGAGGGGACACAGCGACACGGTGAGGGAACACAGGGACTCTGAGGGGACACAGGGACTCTGAGGGGACACAGGGACATGGTGAGGGGACACAGGGACACTGTGAGGGGTCAAAGGGACACGGTGAGGAACACAGGGACTCTGTGAGGGGACACAGGGACACTGAGGGCACACAGGGACACTGTGAGGGGACACAGGGACACTGTGAGGGGCACAAAGGGACACGGTGAGGGACACAGGGACTCTGAGGGACATAGGACATGGTGAGGGGACACAGAGACTCTGTGAGGGGACACAGGGACTCTGAGGGACACAGGGACACTGTGAGGGGTCAAAGGGACACTGAGGGGACACAGGGACACTGTGAGGGGCACACAGGGACACGGTGAGGGCACACAGGGACACTGAGGGCACACAGGGACACTGTGAGGGGCACAAAGGACACGGTGAGGGACACAGGGACACTGTGAGGGGACACAGGGGACACTGTGAGGGGCACAGGGACACTGTGAGGGTCAAAGGACACTGAGGGACACAGGGACACTAAGGGCACAGGGACACTGTGAGGGGTCAAATGGACACTGAGGGCACACAGGGACACGGTGAGGGGACACAGAGACTGTGAGGGGACACAGAGACTGTGAGGGGACACAAGGACACTGAGGGCACACAGGGACATTGAGGGCACACAGGGACACTGAGGGAACACAGGGACACTGTGAGGGGCACACAGGGACACTGTGAGGGCACACAGCCCAGCTCTATGGTTTAAGCCAAGCTCCACAGACAGAACCCAATTCCATGAGTTAAGTCCAATTCCATGAGTTAAGCCCACCTCCACAGGTTAAGCCCAGCTCCACGGATTAAGCCCAGCTCCACAGGTTAAGCCCAGCTCCATGGTTTAAGCCCAGCTCCACGATGGGGCTTCATTTCCCCACTCACAGCACACAGAGGAACCGAGTCACTGAGCTACACAAAACTGGAGGAGAGCTCCTGGAGCAGGGGCTGGAGCAGCTGATCCTGCTGGGCCCAGCCAGCCCAGCCTGCACAGAACTGGGACGGGTTTTCTCCTGCCCTGGGCACTGCAGGGCAGGGGCAGCAGCTCAGCAGGGCTGTGGCAGGCAGACCCAGCTCAGCCCAGCCTGCACAGAGCTGGGTTTTCTCCTGCCAGCCCTGCCCTGGGCGCTGGCAGACCCAGCTCAGCAGGGCTGTGGCAGGCAGACCAGCTCAGCCCAGCCTGCACAGAGCTGGGAGGGGTTTTCTCCTGCCAGCCCTGCCCTGGGCGCTGGCAGACCCAGCTCAGCCCAGCCTGCACAGAGCTGGGTTTTCTCCTGCCAGCCCTGCCCTGGGCACTGGCAGACCCAGCTCAGCAGGGCTGTGGCAGGCAGACCCAGCTCAGCCCAGCCTGCACAGAGCTGGGTTTTCTCCTGCCCAGCCCTGCCCTGGGCGCTGGCAGACCCAGCTCAGCCCAGCCTGCTGCCCTGCCCTGGCAGCACGTTTCCATGGAGGCAGCTCCTGCTCCAAAGGGAGCTCCCTGCTCGCAGCTCCCCCCGATCCC
The DNA here is from genome assembly GCA_034336685.1 of Luscinia luscinia. Classification (NCBI taxonomy): domain Eukaryota; kingdom Metazoa; phylum Chordata; class Aves; order Passeriformes; family Muscicapidae; genus Luscinia; species Luscinia luscinia. The sequence goes on along the minus strand of CM067634.1, from coordinate 376,367 downwards.
TGAGCATCCTGCCCTGGCACCAAGCCGAGCTCCCAGCCCAGCCCTGGGTGCCAAACCCGCCCCAGGCACAGAGGGGCTCGCCCAAAGGGCTGGAGGGAGGAGAGCTGCAGGCACAGGCTCCTGCGGGCTGGGCTCCCATCAGCACACACAGCTCGGGGACGATGGGCAGAGCCAAGGACACTCAGATCTGACAGATCCCTTCCCGCTGTCCCCACTCCAATTAGCAATCAAACCGCGGTTTATCACCTTTTGGAGGAGAGCCAGGTAGGAGATACTGTGCAATGATCAAAGGCTCTAAGGACTAAGGGGATAGTGAGGCTGTGTAAGCTGCTGGCACACGTGGGGTGGGAGATGTCAGGACAGGCAGTGTGAAGGGGCATTTCAATCTTTTTCTGTCCCATTAACTCTCCAAGGCTGAACTGTGCAGAATTAAAAGAAAAGCCAGGATAAACAAGAAGTCCCCATATGTACTCAGCCCTAAAGAACAACTTTTCAGAGGGAAGCTTTGGGCTGGCACTTTGAGGATTAAAAGCCTCTGCTGTGTGCTCTGTGCCAGCCCAGATCCATCGTGCTGGCTCACGAGAAACCAGCAGAAACACTGAAACAAAAAAGAGAAAAAATCTGAATCCTGTCACTGGGAATCTCTTCAAATGTTTGCTCTAGACACACTTAGAGGAACACAGAGAGGCTGCAGCCAGCCCCAGTGCAGGATCACAGGGTTCCAGGGCACAGAGAACGTGCTGGGGTTTCTTTTGTTGCTGTCGGGGGCGAGCAGAGAGTCGTGAATAGCTGTGATGGGAGCTGTTAATTAACTGGGGCTGGGGCACAGCAAATGGAGCCGTGCTGCAGCTCCTGGCTCTCCCTCCTTCCTCCTGCAGCCCCCGCTCCCACCAGCAAGGCTGGTGCTGGAGACAGCAAGAATCCACCCCACTATTTCAGGGGCCTGTATTAAAATAAAATCCAACAAACCACGCTGGCTCAGCCACCATTTCAGGAATTCTCATTTTTCTTTATCAGAGCAGTACATCCACCCCTGCCAGTGCTAAAAATGCCACCAAACATCTCCTGGAGCCTGGTGTGCTCCCCAAACACCAAAGATCCTGCACAGCTCCCTGGAGTCCCCCCAGGACGGAGCTGATGGAACATTCAGGGAAATGTTCTGCCTCCTCCAGAGACAGGAGCTTTTCGTGGCTCATCATGATGGAGAAGGTCTGGTAAAGGGATCCAGCAACAGCTCCAAGATGGGAGGAGGAGATGCCAGAGGGTGACACTTCTGCTCCAGTGCTTCCCCAGCCCCTGGCAGAGGCAGGAAGGGCTGGCAGAGACACAGGAGATGTCAGCTCCAATCCTGCAGCTCATCCCTCACAGCAGCTCTGCCGGGTTTGGGGACAGCAGGTGAGCCCAGCTGGCTGCCCGGGCTGGGGCAGGCTGTGCCCTGTGCCCTGCTGGGCTGGCAGGAGGAGCAGGCTCAGCCCTGCCCAGCTCCTCGGGCAGAGCAGCCCTGCGAGCCACGCACCAGGCTGAACCCAGTGGGGATGGTCTGGTGGCAGCTCGGATCCCAGGGGCTGTGCCACTGTCCCTGCCCTCCCCAGGGCACAGCTCAGCTCTCTGTGCTCGCCCCTGGGCACCAGCCAACCAACAGAATGGCATTGTCCTGTGCTGTGCACAGACCCCCACTGAATTCCCTGGCACAGGAACCCCTGCAACACAAGCAAGCCACCTAACAGACCTCAATCCTTGCTAAAGAATGCAATTAAGTGAAGCCACGGCCCCCAGTGGGGTCAGATTTGTGCTAGATACGGTCACATTTCAGGAATAAGATTAATTCCTACAGTAAAAGAGCTCCTGTAAGGCATTCATTCTTGTGTGCTGCCTAATCTCCAGCTCTAAGCAAGGCCATGTGCAGCTGTAAGCACCGAGCACGGGGTCCTGGAGAGCATTACTCAAAGGAATAAAACTGAGAAGGGTTTGCAAGAAGCAGCTCCTGCAGCCAGGGCAGGCCAGGACCCAGGGCAGCAAGGCACAGAGGGTGAAATCTCTCCAGCACCTACATTGCTTAAGAGCTTAAGAGCCTGGGAGTCAAAGGGACTTACCCTAAGCTGCTAAGATGCTTTTGAAGATTTTCCCCCCAGCAACTCCCATTTCTGAGGGTGCTGGACACCTAACTCCCTTAAGCCACTTTGGGGATTGGGCATGCAGCAGGAGGGGCTTGGCTTTTCCAGAGGGAAATGCTGCTCAAAGCCAGAGTGTGCACAGGGACAGATCAGAACTGTGCCAGGATTTTCACAGAAACAGAAAGCTCGGGGGTCAAGGGACATTTAGGATCACGGTGCTCCAAGCTGTCAGTGGCAGGGATCCTTCCTCCAGACCAGAGCCCCGTCCAGCACAGCCTCGAGCACTCCCAGGGATGGGGAGCCCACAGCCTCTCTCATTTTGCCATATGTTACTGGTTCTTAGCCCCCATGGAGCTGGTAATTGAAACATTTGCTCTGCATTTGAAAAAAATCCAGGAGGGAGGAACCATGCATTCATTTCAGGTTCATTACAATATGACAACTTGGAAAGAAAAATCACAAGCAAAAAGCTCACTTGGGCTTCTGTTCTGTTTCACCTGCCTGAGAAAAGGAGAAGGGCGATTTTAAAGAAATTGCCTGCAAAAAGTTGCACTCGGATCTAGGAGATGATTAAATCTCTTCATTTTCGGCAGCTGCAGTGGGAGAATTGCTCCCATCAGACCCATCAGTGGAAGCAAACACCTCGCAGGCACAGGGCTGCACCAGGGCTCTTCCCCCAGCAGCACCAGCTCAGTTTGTGCTGGTTTTAACAGAGGCCACTGGGTCACTTCATTTCCTCCCAGCAACCTCTTTAAAGGGAGAAAGAAAAGCTTTTAGCACAACCACCAGCTCATTTGTCACCTCCCCTGGGGAGGGCAGAGAGGAGGTTTGAATCCAGCACCCCACAGCTCCAGCTTGCTGCTGTCCTGGGCAAAGCCAGGAGAACGGGGAGATGCCAGTGTCAGAGCTGAGCTGGCTCTGGACCCTGCACAGCCCAGAATTACAGAATTACAGGATGGGTTGGGCTGGGAAGGACCTCAGAGATCTCCTCCTTAGCCCCCTGCCACTCCCTGGACCAGGCACCCGGGGCTCCACCCAGCCTGGAACGCTCCAGCCAAGCCCCACCGCCTGTGCAGGTCTCAAAACGTGCCCAAAAAAAGGCGGTGATGGAGCATTTCTAACTCAGTGCCTTCCACCCCGAAGCTGCTGGGCACATTTCTCCTCTGGGCTGGACTGCAGCTCCCCAGGCCGCTCCTAAAGGCAGGCCAGGGGTTTGGCAAACACAACTGCAGCAGCAGAGATCCTTCAGAGTGAAGCACGGCTGTTTATCTATCACAGAGTTACTCAGATCTTAAAAAAATATTTACAAGAAAGAGGCAGAGTATTATCTTCCATGGGGAAACAAACACAGATGGAGGGAAAAAAAAGAGCTTTGATCAGGACTGTCTCGGCCTGCTCGCTGCTTTTCATCCCCAGATCTCCAAGTGCTTTAATATGACAGAATTATCCCTTTTTACAACGTGGGGAACCAGAGGAAACTGCACTGAGACAGCTCGCGGTGTTTGCACACACACACACAGACACTCTCTCTCTCTTTTTCCCTGTGCCATTTCTGGTCCCCAAGCAACAGGCACGGGTGATTTTGGGGCACAGCCCTGCGGCTGCTGCAGATGCTGCTCCCTGCCCGGGGGCGATGGCACGGCGAGGGTTAATCCGTGCTGCGGCAGCACAAAGGGACAAAGGGACGGGAGCGCCCCGGGCCGGGCTCGGGTCGTCAGCAGGAATGAATTCATTAATGTGTTCCGCCAGTGCCCGCGGGGACAGCGGGGACAGGCAGGGATGTGCCAGGAGCGCCCAGCAGGTGCGACAGGCACAGGGGGAGGAGGAGGAGGAGGCACAGCTGCCCTGCCCTGCCGGCACCCTCCATGGGACCCCAAAACACCCCCAGGCTGAGAGGCAGCACCAGCAGAGCCAGCGAGGCCAGGAGCGTCCCCAGGATGCACAGGGCAGGGATGTGCCTCTCCTGCAGGCTGGGCTCTGCTCAGGATGCACAGAGGAAGGATCTGACCCAGCACCGCGCTCCCATCCCCCTGCCCTCCCCAAAACCCCCCAGCACTCCCAGCAAACCATCACGGAGCCCATCACAGACCATCAGTGCAATTGCCTTGTGGCTCAGGGAAAGGCTCCACGTTTCTCCTTCCCTGCCTCCGAGCTTTATTTATTTATTTGGGAAGTCATTCATCGTTAGCCCCAGCTCAGCTGCTGGCAGGCTGGCAGCTCCTCGGGGCACAGACGGATCCCAGCTCCGTGCTGGGTAAATAACTCGTCCTGCAGCACCCCCTGCTCAGCAGGGCCACCAGCACCATCCTGTGACAGAGAGCAGGGCTGGAACCAGCACAGCCCCTCTTAAAGCACCTAAAACCAGCACAGCCCTTCCCAAAGCACCTGCACCCCTCCCAAAGCACCTGCACCCCTCCCAAAGCACCTGGAACCTGCACAGCCCCTTCCCAAAGCACCTGGAACCAGCACAGCCCTTCCCAAAGCACCTGGAACCAGCACAGCCCCTTCCCAAAGCACCTGGAACCTGCACAGCCCTTCCCAAAACACCTGGAACCAGCACAGCCCCTTCCCAAAACACCTGGAACCAGCACAGCCCCTTCCCAAAGCACCTGGAACCTGCACAGCCCTTCCCAAAGCACCTGGAACCTGCACAGCCCTTCCCAAAGCACCTGGAACCAGCACAGCCCCTTCCCAAAGCACCTGGAACCTGCACAGCCCTTCCCAAAGCACCTGGAACCAGCACAGCCCCTTCCCAAAACACCTGGAACCAGCACAGCCCCTTCCCAAAGCACCTGGAACCAGCACAGCCCCTTCCCAAAGCACCTGGAACCAGCACAGCCCCTTCCCAAAGCACCTGGAACCTGCACAGCCCCTCCCAAAGCACCTGGAACCTGCACAGCCCCTCCCAAAGCACCTGGAACCTGCACAGCCCCTCCCAAAGCACCTGGAACCTGCACAGCCCCTCCCAAAGCACCTGCACCCCCAGCCTGGCTCTGGGCCACTGCACTCAGCAGAGGAAAAGAGACAAAAAAGACAAAATCTCAACCAGGAGCCCAAGCAAGCTGCACCTTGCCCGTGTCTGGAGTCCAAGCTCAGGAAAAGCCTTTTCCTGAGAGCAAACCCGGGTGCAGAGCAGCCCCACATTCCTGGCCTCACAGCCCTGCCTGCCCAGCCAGGAACAGGGGTGGCAGTGTCCCCTGGGCAGGGGTGGCAGGGCACCTGGACAGGGGTGGCAGTGTCACCTGGGCAGTGACACCTGGGCAGGGGTGGCAGGGGCCCAGGGAGGGGAGCAGGCACAGCCCCAGCTTCCCCCAGATTTTGCACAGCTCGTTTTGATCCCCAACAGGCCCCAAAAATAACCCAAAAAATCCCCAAACTCCAGGCAGGCACACACCTCACACCGAAATGCAAAACTCTCCCCAAACACAAGAGCCTGGAAGACTTTAACCAGCCACAGGCAAGGACCCTGCTAGGAAAATTTAACCCTCTTTATCTCTTTAGGGCCCCCACACCTGAGATGCAGAGGGCCTGTCCCTCCTTTCTCTCGAATCCCAGCCCAGAACGCCCGAGCCCACACACAGCCGAGCCAAGAGCCTCGGGAGACAAAAAAGAAAAGAAAGAAATTTCCTTGTTATGGCCTCAGACCTCATGGCCACTGCTGCCTGCACACCCCTGGGCAGCAGGCTGGGCAGAGCCCTCTGCTCATCACTGAGAACAACAGGAAAGAAAAGCAGGGAAGTTTCTCCAGTTGCAGTTTGCTGGTAAATGAGGATGGCTGTGGCTGCTGAGCTGTTTGCTTTCCCCCAGCCCAGCAGAGGCAGAGCTGGGCTGGGGAGGGGGCACAGGGGAGCTGGGGGGAGCAGCAGCCCCAGAACCCCCCAGCAGACCCTGAGCTGCCCTGAGCAGGATCAGGAGCCTCGGCCTGCCCTGTCCCTGCTCCTGCACCACGGCTGGTTAGTGACCAGCAGGGAAAGCAGTGGAGCTCACCAGGAAATGCTGTGTCCCTGCTCAGCAGCTCCACTGGCCCAGAGCCCCAGCTGCTCCTGTGCAGCCAGGCCAGGAGCTGCACCCAGCCCCAACAGAGCACCCCTGCTCTGGGATGTCACCCCTGGCTCTGGGGTGTCACCCCTGGGTCTGAGGTGTCACCCCTGGGTCTGGGGTGTCACCCCTGGCTCTGGGGTGTCACCCCTGGGCTCTGAGGTGTCACCCCTGGGCTCTGGGGTGTCACCCCTGCTCTGGGGTGTCACCCCTGGGCTCCCCTCTGGGGCCCACCCCCCCTCCCCCTCCAGCACCCCTCCCTCCCGTGTGCCAGCCCTGCCAGCCAGCACGGGGGGTTAAACTCCACAAAGAGGATTTGGGCTTGAGCCTGCAAGACAGAAGATGAGCAAATCCCTTCCCTTGCTCTGGCAGGAATCCTGTGTCTCAGGCCCACCAGCCAGGGGAGATTAGGGAAGGAGGAGAGAAGGAAAAAACCCCGTCCATGGTTTGCCGTGGTGATCTCCTCAGAGCTGAGCTGGGGGGGCTGGTCCCTGCCTGGGCTGGTCCCTGCTGCAGCCAGGAGAGCCCAGAGGGGCTGAGGCTGCCCTGCCCAGGCAGCAGCGGGGTCAGGGAGCCAGCCCAGCCCCGGGCTTGCCTTCCCCTGCCTCAGTTCTGGCTGAGGTCTGAGAAGCCCCTGGCTCCTGTCACACCCTGCAGCAGGTGCCTCCAGAAACCCCAGAGAGCCCCAAAGTGCAGAACCCCAGGTGGCAGAGCCAGGGGAGCTCCACTGCCAGGCTCTGCTGCCACTGCCATCTTCACACAAAACACAAAACCAAGAGCTGCTAGCCAGGCAGAAACTGGGAGTGACACCATCCTCAGCCCCATCCTCACAGGCTGCTCTCACCCAGCTGTTTGCTCCTACCGACCCTGCCATCCTCCCCTCCTGCTCCACTGCAGGGGCTGCTGCAGCCATCCCTGCTCCCAGTGGGGCACAGCAGCCCAGGCACAGCCCAGGCACGCTCCAGAGGTGCCCTAAAACATTTGTAAGCATTTGGAGATGGACAGCATCCCTGCTGGAGGAGAGGAGCTGGGGGAAGCTCCCCATTACCCAGAAAGGCTCCACCTGCTCGGCACGTCGCTTTCCATTTCCCTTCAAACCAGCACAAGGGCTTTTCTGCCAAGCTGTGAGATCACCTCGCTGTCTGTGCAGCAGTCAATCACCAGAAGGATCAGGCAGGGAGGTTTTTCCAAGGGGGCTGGCTGAGCATCCACAGCGATGTTTTAGCAGTGCCATGAATTAAACATGCAATAATATTTCCTGGGCAGGTGAGGAGCATCCACAGGGCTGTGCCTGGCCAGGGGGAGGGAGCTGTGCTCTGTGTGCTCCATTTCCAGCAGGGCTCTGCCTCACAGCAGCAGGTTCCTCCCCTCTTGCTCATCAGCTTGCAGGAGCTCCCAGGGGCAGGCTCGCAGTGACTCGTCCATCCTCGGGGCACAGAGCCAAGCAGGAACAGCTCCAGCAGCAAATCTCTGCTGTGGACATGCAGGAGCCAGCACACTGCAGAAAATGGCTTTATTGCCACTGCACCATCTGGAGTGGCCAGCAACCACAACTTGTGTGTGCCCATCAATTACCCAGGGGAGAAACCTGCTGCCCCATGAAAGGCAAAGCTCAGCTGTCCCCGTCCCCAGGAGCTGGCGTGGCACAGGGGGAGCCTGGAGCAGCTCCCAGGGGGACCCTGCCGGGGCTGTGGGGACCAGGCAGCAGCCAGGGCTGGCAGCAGCACCTCTGCAGCTTTTTGGGAAGGCCAGGCCTGCACCTGCCTGCAGTGACTCCCACAGTGCTGCCCTGGGCCAGCCAGAGCCACTGACTGACCTCCCAGCCCCCCTTCTGTCGTTACTTTCTGTGATTTTACAGCCTCTCCCAGCGGTTCATTTACCCTGAGTGAATTCCTGCTGCATCCTGCTCGTCAGCCAGCTGTGAGCACCTCGCCTGCGTGGGGGCAAAGCTGCTGCAGGCTCCTGCATGGACCAGCACAGGGAAGAAAGCAGGGGGAGGGGAACCCCAAACGGCTCTTACTGAAAGAATATTATTAACAAGGCTCTCAAATCCCCCAGCATCAGGGCTGCTCATTGGCCTGAGTTAAGCCCAGGCCCTGCAGGTGATACCTGTGGCCAGGAAGGGGTCAGTGATTCCAGCAACAAGGACACCAATTAAAGCTGTTAACGATGCCAGCCCAGGGCCTTGCAGCGCCCTGAGCTCTCTCTGCTAATCGCCCTGCGCTGGGGCCGAGCTGGGGCTGCTGGGCTGCCTGAAATACTCATGGCAACCACGGATTGCTTCTCTGCTGCCCGTGGTGGAGCCCCCCACGCTCCCAGCACAAGCCTGCCAGGGACCAGTCTCCTCCCAGTGCTCCCAGAGCACCAGCACATCTCTGGAGCAGGGGCAGGCTGCCAGGCAGGGATTTTGTTTTGTTTTTAGAGCCTCCCCAAGCCCTTTCCCACTACAGCCTCGGCTCGAGCTCTCTCGTTAATCTAATTGTTCTCCTAATGAAGATCTGCAATTCCTCAAACATTAATTACCAACGGCAGCAGCAGCAGCAGCTGTGGAACAAGAGCTCCCTGTTCCTAATAATACGCTTCACACTTTCTCCTGCCACAGCTCAATTTAGCTTTGCGTGATTTGGCTGGGGGCAGATAAATCACATTCCAGCTATGGGGCTCAGCACAGACCCAGGAGGAAGCAGAGCTCTCCCCACACCCTGGAGCATGGCAGGTCCTCAGCTGGCTCTAAAAATCTGTGTTTCATTCCACCTGCAGCTCTGCCTCCATCCCCAGCCTGCAGCTGTGGGAGCCCTGGAGGGGGGCAGAGCTCTCCATCCCCGTCCTGGCAGGGCTGAGCCCAGGGCAGCACAAAGGAACCCCCAGGAGGGGAGGGCAGGGAGGAGCAAAGAGCAGAGAGGGGCCCAGGCATCAGGAATGAGTCAGGGGATGGAGGAGAGAGAGAGAGGAGAAGCACTGAGGGAGGGAGAAGCTCCAGGCAGCACTTGTTTGACTCAGGAGAAGCAATGGAGGGGAAGGTGCAGGGCAGGGTGAAACTCGAGCAGGACCAAACTGTGCTGTCCCCACGGCCTGGGGCAGTGCAGGGGAGGGATGGGACGGGCTCTGGGGCCCTGCCAAGCCAAACCCCTCCGTGATCCTGTGGTTTTGGGGGCAGCTGATCTGCACACCCCTGCTCCACCGGGATCCGTTCTCAGCACAGGACAAACTGCTGTGCCCGCCGAGGTCAGAGCCTCGCTGCCCATCCTCTCCAGCCCCAGGGCAGCAGCAGGAGCCGTGCCAGGCTCAGCAGAGCTGCCAGGCAGGTCCCTCCCCCAAAGCACACCCAGAGCACGGCCGGGAGCAGCAGCTGGAAGGGCTGGAGCCAGGAGAGGCAGAGGCTGCCCCTCTCGCCAGCACCGCGCAGCCAAAAATACACAAGGGGAACAAAACAGCGCACACACACACACACAAAAGCCCACAAGAGTTTCCAATGACAAAAGCAAACAAATAGATTTGTGAATAAATATTGATTTGACAGGAAGTGAGGCACAGCCTTCCAAAAACGCTCCCTGGCAGCGGGTGCCTCTCAGCACAGTCCTCACATCTCCTGGGAGCCTCTGCAGGGCTTTGGGCTGGGGGTTTGGTCTCCCCTGTGCCTGGAGCAACTTGAGATGGCAGGAAATAAAGGCACAGCCCGAGGAGCCTGTGCTGGGCACAGCGAGCAAAGCCCTGCTCACCCTGACACATCCCACTGCTCTCCCAGCCTGCAGCTCGCTTGGCCTGAGCCAGAGCCAGAGCCAGAGGTGCTGCTCCCGCAGCTCCGCCCCGGCACAGACACATCTGCACAAGCCTGCTCCTCCCCAGAGCCACGCCCGGCCCTTCCATCCCGGGAACCCCAGCCCCGCTCACACAACAGTTCATAACTCCCAGGGCTGGGCTCCCACTACAAAGAGGGAAAGGAGAGGGGCGCTGGTTCCCGCTGCAGCGCTGGGATCGGGACAGCCAGCCCAGGAGCTGCCCCTCCTGCCTGCAGAGCCCTCCTGTGCCCTCAGTGGAGCTCCAGCTGGAGCCCCCCGGCCCAGGGAGCAGCACAGAGCAGCCAGACCAGCGCTGCTCCTATTCCCCCCCAGCCCCAGCCCTGGCTTTGTGGAACCCAAAGAGGGGGAAGGTGGCAGATCCCCCCCAGGACCCCCACCCCGGGGCACTGCACCTGCCAAGGTGAGGTGCTGCACCCCAGAGCTCCCCAGGCACGTGGCTCTGGGCTGAGCATCTCAGCATGGACCCTGCACAACCCCAAAAAAGGTTTTTCTTTGTTCAGCCTCCCCCAGCAGCGCCGTGAGGGGCCGGTGATGCACTCCCAGCTCTGCTGCTCATTCCATTTTCAGGGAGTGAATTAGCAGCAGCCAGCTGACTCCAACATCCCCTTATCTCTGCACCAAGCTCGCTGCCGAGGATTTGCATAATTTTAATCTTTCCCACCAATGAGCATGAAAAAATTAGTTTTCCACTATTTTATCTCCTATTTGTGCTCAATAAACAGAGCTTGCTCCGTGTATTTATGCTGGGAAGGGTGAGGAAGGAGGAGGGGAAATCCCCCATTGCCAGCCCGGCCACGTGCAGGTTAAACCAGAGGAGGGAGGTGGGGGAAGGCTCTGCAAAAACTGCTCCACAAACTGCCCAAATTTCCTTGTCCAGCCCCAGTTGTTCTCTCCAGAGTCCCTCTCCTTTCTCCCAGCTCCAGCTGCCAGGCTGCCTCCCATCGCCAGGACCTTGGATCTCCCTCTCCAGCACAGTTTGCTGGACTCACCCCAGGTCCCAAGAGCAGCAGGACTGTGATGGAAGTGATGGAAAATGAGGTCCCACCTGGAGGAGCAACCACAGGGAGCCATGCAAATGCCAACACACAGCTTTGGGGGGTTAATGAAATGCTTTAAAAGAAAAGCACACCCCAAAGATTAAGCCTGGCTGTATTAAAATAAGGCACTGGAAAGAAAATGTTTCACCCTTTCTGCTGCAGAAACATCAAGACTGCACGTTGAGGCCCATATCCTACACCCTGCACTTCTGGATTGCAGCTGGAAATCCAGGCTGCTCTGAAGGGAAAGGAAATGCAGAGAGAACTGAGGCTCTCCTTGCACGTTCTCCACTCATGAGTAGGGGGGAAGGTACAAACGTGGAAATGCTTTTTAAAAAATGTCTTTCCTCCCTGTGGGGCCACGTGCAGGTCAGGGCACAGCCCAGCCAGAGGCAGGGGCACATCTCCACCAGCTCCAGAAAACACAGACTGCTCTTTGTGCTCAGGTGTTGCAAAATATGTAAAATTGTCTTCAGTAAGAATGTTCTTTGATGTTTGGTCTTTGTGTACTTTCAAGCCTAATCAACAAAAAGGGAGATTTAATCCATGAAACAGAGTAGCAAACAAGCCCTGAGTGATATCCAGGTGTTAGAAAAACAAATTACTTGTTGGTCCAATTGCCAATTGTGTTGGAGTTTAGGGCTGGACATGCTCCTCATGATCTCAGACCTAGAGGGAGGTTAACAAAGCTTGCAAAGAAGGATGTGCCACTGATAATGGATGCAAAGAATGCAGAATTTACAGGCCACAAGGACATCTGGCAGGACTCCAAAGACAGAGAAGAAACTAATAAAGCCAAGTCAGCAATTGTGCTGAAATCAGCTCCAAGTGGGTGAAAGGGAATTCCAGAGGGGCAGAGCACGACCACGATTTTTGTGGACAACACAGGGAAGGCCCGAGGGCGGGTTTGCCCCAAAATGCAGATTAATGGCAGTGGGGGGGCTCACAGACTGTCCCACCCTTTACCTCGTGAGCCCCACAATCACCAGGGACAGAACCCGGGGTGCAAAGTCAGGGGGCGATCCCCAGCAGCTCCAGGAGCCCATTCCTGCTCTCCCTGCACCTCCCCAGCGATCCTGGGCTCCCCAGGGCTCTGCCAGCCCCTGCACCCCGCGGTGCAATTACCCCCCCGTGCTCCAGGAACATGCAATCTCCTAGACCAAAACCATAATTAAAGAGTCCAAGCGCCTTGGATGGAAACCTCTCTCCTGCCACCGCTCTTATCTTCTCTAAAAACAGCCGGCACCGCCCGGCCCGGGGCACGGCGGGGATGGGGCAGCACAAAGGAGCCGAGCTGGGGCTGCCGAGCCCGCGGGGGGCACGGAGCGGGCACGGAGCGGGCACGGAGCTGGCACGGGGCGGGCACGGAGCGGGCACGGAGCGGGCACGGAGCTGGCACGGGGCGGGCACGGAGCGGGCACGGAGCTGGCACGGGGCGGGCACGGGGCGGGCACGGAGCGGGCACGGGGCGGGCACGGAGCGGGCACGGAGCGGGCACGGAGCGGGCACGGAGCGGGCACGGAGCGGGCACGGAGCGGGCACGGGGCGGGCACTGCCCGGCCGCCGGCGGGGAGGCGGGAGATGGGAGATTCAGGATATTCGGGAAATTCGGGAGATTCGGGAGATGGGAGATTCGGGACATGCGGGAGTCGCGGGGGATGCGGGAGATTCAGGAGATGTAGGATATACGGGAGATGGGAGATGCGGGAGATGCGGGAAATTCGGGAGATGCGGGAAAAGCGGGCAGTGAAGGAGATTCGGGAGATGTGGGAGACTCGGGAAATTCGGGATCTGTGAGAGATTCGGGAGATGCAGGAGACTCGGGGAGAGCGGGCAGTGAAGGAGATTCGGGAGACGGGAAATTCGGGACATGTAGGAGATTCGGGAGAGGTAGGAGATTTGGGAGATGCGGGAGATTCGGGAGCTGCGGGAAAAGCGGGCGGTGAAGGAGACTCGGGAGATGTGGGAGACTCGGGAAATTCGGGATCTGTGGGAGATCCGGGAGATTCGGGATCTGCGGGCGATGGAGAATATTCGGGAGATTCGGGATCTGTGGGAGATGCGGAAGATGCAGGAAATTCGGGAGATGTGGGAGATTCGGGAGATGCGGGAGATGCAGGAAATTCGGGAGATGTGGGAGATTCGGGAGATGCAGGAGCTGAGGGAGATGCGGGAAAAGCGGGCGGTGAAGGAGATTCGGGATCTGTGGGAGATGCGGGAGAAATGGGAGATGCAGAAGACGCGGGAGATTCGGGATCTGCGGGAGCTGAGGAAGGCGCAGGGGATTCGGGAGCTGAGGAAGGCGCAGGGGATTCGGGAGCTGAGGAAGGCGCAGGGGATTCGGGAGCGGCAGAAGGCGCAGGGGATTCGGGAGCTGCGGAAGGCGCAGGGGACTCGGGAGCTGAGGAAGACACAGGGGATTCGGGAGCGGCAGAAGGCGCAGGGGATTCGGGAGCGGCGGAAGGCGCAGGGGACTCGGGAGCTGCGGAAGGCGCAGGGGACTCGGGAGCGGCAGAAGGCACAGGGGATTCGGGGAGTGGCAGAAGGCACAGGGGATTCGAGGGCGGAAGGCGCGAGGGGATTCGGGAGCTGAGGAAGGCGCAGGGGATTCGGGAGCTGAGGAAGGCGCAGGGACTCGGGAGCTGCGGAAGGCGCAGGGGACTCGGGAGCTGAGGAAGACACAGGGGGATTCGGGAGCGGCAGAAGGCGCAGGGGATTCGGGAGCTGCAGAAGGCGCAGGGGATTCGGGAGCGGCGGAAGGCGCAGGGGACTCGGGAGCTGCGGAAGGCGCAGGGGACTCGGGGAGCGGCAGAAGGCACAGGGGATTCGGGAGCGGCAGAAGGCACAGGGGATTCGGGGAGCGGCAGAAGGCACAGGGGACTCGGGAGCTGAGGAAGGCGCAGGGGATTCGGGAGCTGCAGAAGGCGCAGGGGACTCGGGGAGCTGCAGAAGGCGCAGGGGATTCGGGAGCTGAGGAAGGCGCGCAGGGGATTCGGGGAGCGGCAGAAGGCACAGGGGATTCGGGAGTGGCAGAAGGCACAGGGGATTCGGGAGCGGCGGAAGGCGCAGGGATTCGGGAGCTGAGGAAGGCGCAGGGGATTCGGGAGCTGAGAAAGGCGCAGGGACTCGGGAGCTGCGGAAGGCGCAGGGGACTCGGGAGCTGAGGAAGGCGCGGGGATTCGGGGAGCTGAGAAAGGCGCAGGGGATTCGGGGAGCTGAGAAAGCGCAGGGGACTCGGGAGCTGAGGAAGGCGCAGGGGACTCGGGAGCTGAGGAAGGCACAGGGGATTCGGGGAGCTGCAGAAGGCGCGGGGGATTCGGGAGCTGAGGAAGGCACAGGGATTCGGGAGCTGAGGAAGGCGCAGGGGATTCGGGGAGCTGAGGAAGGCGCAGGGGATTCGGGGAGCTGAGGAAGGCGCAGGGGATTCGGGAGCTGCGGAAGGCGCAGGGGATTCGGGAGCTGAGGAAGGCGCAGGGGATTCGGGAGCGGCAGAAGGCGCCCAGGGGATTCGGGGAGCTGAGGAAGGCACAGGGGATTCGGGAGGCCGGCAGAAGGCGCAGGGGATTCGGGGAGCTGAGGAAGGCGCAGGGGATTCGGGAGCGGCAGAAGACACAGGGGACTCGGGGAGCGGCAGAAGGCGCAGGGGATTCGGGAGCTGAGGAAGGCGCAGGGGATTCGGGGAGCTGCAGAAGGCGCAGGGGATTCGGGAGCTGAGGAAGGCGCAGGGGACTCGGGAGCTGAGGAAGGCGCAGGGGATTCGGGAGCTGAGGAAGGCGCAGGGGATTCGGGGAGCTGCAGGAAGGCGCAGGGGACTCGGGAGCTGAGGAAGGCGCAGGGGATTCGGGGAGCTGAGGAAGGCGCAGGGGACTCGGGAGCTGAGGAAGGCGCAGGGGATTCGGGGAGCTGAGGAAGGCGCAGGGGATTCGGGAGCTGCAGAAGGCGCGGGGATTCGGGAGCTGCAGAAGGCGCGCAGGGGATTCGGGGAGCTGCAGAAGGCGACAGGGGATTCGGGAGCTGAGGAAGGCGCAGGGGACTCGGGAGCTGAGGAAGGCGCAGGGATTCGGGAGCTGAGGAAGGCGCAGGGGATTCGGGAGCTGAGGAAGGCGCAGGGGACTCGGGAGCTGCAGAAGGCACAGGATTCGGGGAGCTGAGGAAGGCGCTGATTCGGAGCTGCGGAAGGCGCAGGGGACTCGGGAGCTGCGGCTCCGCACCCCGGCCGCTCCGCCCGCCTCCTCTCCGCTCCTCGCCGCCCCCGGACCCGCCGCCCCGGCCGGAGCAGCTCCAGAACCGGGTCCGGCCCGGCTCCAGCTCCCTCCATCCCCCGGGCACCTGCGAGGGGAGGCGGAGGGACGAGAACAATAACACGGAGCAGGGCGAGGGAGGCAAAGAGAACCAAAACCCAACTGTGAAACAGCCCCGGGGCAGAGTCGCCGGCCCGGACTTGCTGTGATTACACTCCCACTGCTGGTACAAAGCTCCTGGCTTGGCCCTCTCATAAAGCTGGAAGGGAGGTGAAAGAAATGCTTTTTGTATTTTTTTTTTTTTAATAACCTGAAGGGTCAAAACAACCTTTTAACTTGTCAACTAGCAAGTTCAAACAGGACTGCAAGCTCTGCTTTCCATAGCTCCGGGGAGAGACATCCACACCAGGCACCTGAGCTCACGGCCTCAGGCCCTGGCAGGTTTTGGAGAGCCAGAAAAACCAAGGTAAAGGTGCTGGCAATGGGCACCAAAACCACTTCCCGCAGGAGCAGCAGCCTGGGCACTGCCCCAGAGCTGCTCCAGCCCAGCTCCATCTCCCAGCCCTGGGCAAACCGGCAAAGCCTGGCAAAACCTGCAAAACCTGGGCAAAAACCTGCACAGCCTGGGCAAAATCTGCAAAACCTGGGCAAAAACGGCAAAGCCTGGGCAAAACCTGCTCCCTGCCAGACCCTTCCCCTTTCCACATCCTCATCATCATCAACCCTTCATCTCCTGCATCTCCTGCTCCCTTCCAGACCCTTTACACATCATCATCATTAACCCTTCGTCTCCTGCTCCCTGCCAGACCCTTTACACATCCTCCCCATCATTAACCCTTCCATCTCCTGCTCCCTGCCAGCGCAGATCCAGCACGGAGCCAAGCTGGCGCATCCCCTCTTCCCTGCCCCCCTGCACCTCCACAAACCTCAGCCAAACCCATCCCAATCCCCAGGAAAAGCAGCTCCTGGGGAGCCCTGCTCCTGGCAAACCCAGGCTGGCACGGATTCAGCGTGAGCTTGTTTGAGCAGTGCCCAGCAGCCAAAGCACTTATGGAGCTCCCGTGAGCCAGGCAGGGCAGGAAAAGCCAAAGGACCCCACAGGTTCTGCCTTCACTTGTTAATTCACAGGAAAATCTAAGTCTGCTCTGATATAACCTTTTCCTGGGGCTGCTCAGCCCTTGCACGGCCTCCAAGTCACCAGTGAGCACACGAAGAAGGAAAAAAAGCATCCACAGAGCTTCTGGTGCTTATTTCAGTGAATTCACATCCTCCTCAGCTCCCCTTGGCTTCGTGTGCAGGTCTGTGCACCATCCACGTCACCCCAGTGCTGCTGCTGCTGAAACCAGTGCAGAAAACTTCCTAAGAACTCCCTTTTGTTGCTTGCAGTGTTGGCTGCCTTCCCTCTGCTGGCCTGGGGGATCCTGGTGGGCTCCAGCACAGCTCAGGTGGGCTCCTCTGCCCTTGACTTCAGCCCTCCTGGCAATCCTCCCCAGCCAGAGCCTGAGGGATGCACTGCAGAAGGAGCACAGGATTCTGGAGGTGCCTCCTGGAGGGGCTGAGCCCCTGCTCTGGCCCAGCAGAGCCCCAGAGCCCCAGAGCTCTGAGGCTGGGGAGGGTTTTACAGGTCTGTCCTTGGCCCATCTCTGGGGACACATTTGGAACTCAGCCCAAGCTGATGTTCAGGCTCTGAAGTGACTGGAGAAATGGTCCAACGAGGACTTTTCTGTGTTTTTCTTCTTGGCTTCTCACACAATATTTACAAGAGAAAAAAGGTGTCTGAGGCAGCAGCTTAAAAACACAAGCATTTTTGTAAATCCTCCTCCCACTTCCAAGATTGTATCAACAAAAGAAAAGAGGAGGCAGGAAGAAAACATAAATAGGAGTTTCACGTTGACAGAGTCCCTTTGAACAACTTTCAAAGAGCTCCACTACCTGTTCTGCCATTTGATTTTGGTTTTTTCAGAATCTCTGCAGCGTGTTCCTCCCATACCAAAGGAATGGAGCAGCTCAGGTCCCTTTTCTGAGCTGCTCCCTGAGGGAAGCAGCAGGGTCAGCCCTCCTCAGCTGCCAGCCCAGCCAGGGCTGGCCAGGATCTGTTCCAGGGCTGGCTGCTCCTCCATCCTGAGCATCCTGGAGCTTTCCCAGCTCAGCTGCAGGTCTGCACTGGCTGCTCCCCTCCCAGGCAGGGCTCTGACATCCACCAGGGATATCCAGAGTGCAGAAGAGCTGAGCTTTTCTCCTGGGTGGGATCATCATGAGTAAAAGCAAGTAGAAATCCTGAGCACACAGTTTTGGCAGCTGAACTAATTTAAAGCCTTGCAGCCCTTTGCTGGATGCCATAACCTTATTTTTTAAATGAGCACTTGCAGGTATTGACCTCCTACACTCAGGACTTGCAAGAACAGGTAAAGAAAAAGGAGTCCCCAAATCCCACCACAAACAGACTGCAGAGTCCAGGGAGAAATCACCCCTTAAATCAGCCACTCCTAAACCAAAGGATTTGTGCACCATCAAAGCCAGGAAATAATTTATTAGCCTCAATCTAAGCCATGAATTTCACATACCTTTGTGGGGCAGGGGGTCCTGGAAGCAAATTCCAAGGCCAAGGTTGATGCAATGCCCACAGACATTCCTCACCATCCTCCAAGACAGAAAATAAAACTAGAAATCAGCCTGTGTGAGAGAGGCAGCCCAGGGACCTGCTCAGCTGCAAGTGACAGCCAAGTCCAAGGGACAATCAAGTTTTGGATTATGATGGGAAAGAGGAGCTGCATATACATGAGCACAGACCGTAAATAAACTGGAAATAAATCCCATGGAGATGGTGACAGCAGCCCACAGACAGCTCTTTACAAATTGCCTTTTACAGGGAAATGCCATTATATCAGGGTTTATGGGCCTCCCTGAGACGGGCACAGGCAGAGCTGTAAATACTGCACAAGAGGCAAACCCAGGAGGAATTCCTGGTGCCAGCAGCAGGGCGAGGAGCAGAGGGACCCCCAGCACCCCCAGGCAGGGGGAAGCACTGCTGGACAAGGGAATTTTCCACTGCAATTTCCACATTTCCACAGCAAGCCATGGGAATCAAACTCCCACTTCACCCTTCATGGTCAGTGCACTGCCCAAACCATTCTGCCTCAGTTCCTTCCCCTGCTCCATGAACAGAGGATGCTGAGGAGCTTTTTAACACCACCAAGCATCTAATTCACTGAAGATGATTAAGTGCCTTAAAGATTTCTGAAGGAGCTGCTATAGGAAGGCATTAATTTAAATACCTAGTGGCACAGAACATAATGCCAGGCAGATTTTCTTCCATTCTTCTATAATAGCTTAATAATCCTCAAAATAGTTTCATTGTTAATACTCCTGTTGTGTATTTTATTAGGGCTTTTTAAGCTGCAGAGCAAGGTAAACACTCCACATGTCTCCAACACCTTGCAAAGAGCTCCTCAGGAAGAATTTAAATTATTTAAATCTCCACGAACACCCGTGTGGGGGGACCCAACTGAGCATCATCCCCTTCTCACCCAAAGCCACCCAGGACGCTCCGAGGCTGAGAAAAAGGGAGTAAAAGGGAGAAAAAGGGAGTAAAAGGGAGAAAAAGGAGCAGCTCCTCCTCCTCCTCCTCCCGATTTCATCACCAGCCTTTGTCTGCTCTGTCACAGCCCCGCGATCGCTGCGACAAAAGGAGCAGCTCGCACGGGACACACCTGGCTGCGACAGCACCTCATTTAGCTATTGATTTACCTGTTTATTGATTTACCTGTTATTTATTTACCTGTTATTTATTTACCTGTTATTTACTTATTTCTCTGGTAAAGCACGGAGTGCCCGGCCTGCTCCCGCCGCTCCCCATCCCCTCACCCTGCGGAGCCACCGAGCTCCCGCCCCTCGTCCCCACCCGCTCAGAACCGCAGGAAAACTCAGCCTCGGAGCCAGGGACTGCCCTGGGCTGAAGGGACCCGCGGGACCACCGAGCAGCCCCAGCGATCCCACCCGGGCAGCTCCCCGAGCCACTGCCGGGCTGGAGATGCTCCGTCTGTAGATAAACCTCAGCTCGAGAGAGGAAAAACCCAACAAACAAACAAACAAACAAACAGGTGTGGCTCGCTTGAGAGAAAAAAAATGGAAAAAAGTAAAGTTTTCCAAGGTGTACAGTGAAACCACCCTCCCCTCCAAGAAAATATACAGAAGGAAAAATGCAGGATCAGCCAGGGCTGCTGATGGAGAGGCCCCAGGGTATAATCATTATTGAAGCTTTGCAACATAAAGCCTAAATTATTTATTATTATTTTTTCCTAGAAAAAGAGAGGAACAAAGCATCTCCCTCCTCAGAAGTTAACAAGTGCGCGGCCTCGCCCCCACGTTCTCTCCCTGTTTTATCGCCACAGCACAGCGGAGCAGATTCCACCCCGGGGCAGACACAAAACCGCAGGGCCGCGGTTTCCAATGACACCTCCATTCTCAGGGAACTGCTTTATTTATCAGCCCTTTGAGCTTCCCTCTCCGTCATTGTCCCAAGCGAGGGACGCTGACAAGAGGAAATTCAGGAGCTTTTGCCGTCCTGCACCCTCCCGGCTCTCCCCACCCTCCGCGCTCGGCAGCCTCGTCACTTTTAATTCAATAACTCGCGGAATAATTACTCGTGATAACACCGCTATCTGAACATCGGCTCGGCAGCTGCGATCCCGGCACGGCGAGCGGGGAGCAGCGAGGAGAGGGACCCGGGACGGGCTGGGGACAGCCACAGGCCGGCAGGGCAGGGCAGGGCTGGGGCTGCCGCCGTTCCGTCTGCGCCATCTCCATCTCCATCATCTCCATCTCAAACTCCATCTGATCCCCATCATCTCCATCTGATCTCCATCTCCATCACCTCCACCACCTCCATCTGATCTCCACCTTCATCTGATCTCCACCTTCATCTGATCTGCATCTCCATCCCCATTATCTCCATCTGATCATCATCTGATCTCCATCATCTCCATCTCCATCTGATCTCCATCATCTCCATCTGATCTCCACCTGATCTCCATCTGATCCCATCTCCATCTGATCTCCACCTCCACCAGATCTCTACCTCCACCAGATCCCCCATCTGATCCCATCTCATCTCCATCTGATCTTCATCTGATCTCCATCCCCATCATCTCCCTCATCTCCATCTGATCTCCACCTTCATCTGATCTCCATCTCCATTATCTCCATCTGATCTTCATGTGATCTCCATCATCTCCATCTTCATTCTCTCCATCTGATCTCCATCTCAATTCTCCAACTGATATCCATCTCCATCTGATCTCCACCTCCGTCTTCATCTCCTAAGGATCTTACAGAGCAGGGACCCCAGTCCAGCTCTGCAGCACCTTTTAAACCCACAGAGCCTCCCCAAACCCCTGGTGTTGGGGAGATGGACCAAAAACAGGGGCAGGCAAGAGGGAAAGACCCACTGGAGGAAAGGACTGAGCTCTCTGCAGAAACAAACAGCAGCATCCCCTGCACAGCCACCTCTGTAAATCCAAATATCAGCCACTGGTACATTATCCCAGCATCTCCTGCACTGCCACCTCTGTAAATCCAAATATCAGCCACTGGTACATTATCCCAGCATCTCCTGCACTGCCACCTCTGTAAATCCAAATATCAGCCACTGGTACATTATCCCAGGCACTGCTCGCTGCAAACACTGGGTTTAGTTCTGACTCCAGAAATCCTGCAGGAAAGGGTTTTCACGTTCCACAACAGCACATCTGCTAAATGGGTACGAAATTCTTCCAAAGGCAGGCACTAAGCCCCCAGTAACTTGTGTGGCAAATGAAGCACAGAGCAGCCTGTTTAGCTGCCTGGGAAGGCAGAATTTCAGCTTCAGCAGCCCCGACACAGAGCTCGGGTGCTGGCACCTCCTGGCTCCTCGCTGCGGTTTGATTCGCTGCGGTATTTAAACAAACAAGCCCACTGCATATTTAGGCAGAAATGTTCCTACATGCACCACAGAAAAAGCAAGTTGCTGCAGCCCCAGCTGAAGGCAGCAGGATTCTGGAGGCTGCGAGGCGAGGCGAGGCTGGCACGGGTATCAGATCCCGAAATCGCTCCCGAGCTGCGCAGAGCGAGTCCCGCTCGGCGTGTCTGCTTGCACACACTGCACGGAGGGGCAGACACTGCCTGCTCCGCCTGATCATCCACCGTGCAGAGCAGAGCTGAGCCCAGCAGCCGTCCCAGCGACGGGGCAAGCACACAAACCACGGCAGGAGCGGGCGAGGCGCTGGAGACGCAGGGCGGCGTTTCCTCACCTTCTTAACGCCGCACAGGCAGATCATCTCGGTTTCAGATTTGTTTGCACCAGTGCCAGGCCCCATCTGCATCCATCAGACGTTTCACACCGTGTTCCTCTCCACAGAAAATCCCCAGGGCGGACTCGCAGTAACGCAGGCGCCGTGAGGGAAATCCCACCCAGCCCCTGGAAAAGGCTGAGCCCCGCAACCCGGGGAACAGGGCACTTCCCACTCCCCATCCATCCGTGATGGAAGCTGCAGGGAGCTCCTGCACAGCTCAGGATTCATTATTTGTAACCTTTTATAAAATAAACCCTTAATACTGAACAGATCTTGTGCGTGGACACGAGTATATGTGTGTGCATCATCATAATTAAACCCACAATAAAGTAAATCAGGGGGGTTATGATGCATTATCTAGAAACTGTTCTGAGTTTTTGCACCTATTTGGTTGGAGTTTGGCAGCAGAGACAACCCCCAGCTCCAGCACACTCCCAAAGGCAGCAGCTGCTCTGCAGGTTCAGATTCCTGCACGTTCCCTCCCTGTTCCTCTCCTGCAGGACCTGGGCAGAGGAAATCCCTCACTGAGCTCCCCCAGGCCCGTCCTCCTCCAGTCCAGAACAGCAATTCCCAAAATCTGGGCAAGAGGCAGCAAATGTGGATCAATTCCCAAAATCTGGGCAAGAGGCAGCAAAGGTGGATCAATTCCCAAAATCTGGGCAAGAGGCATCAAAGGTGGATCAATTCCCAAAATCTGGGCAAGAGGCAGCAAATGTAGATCAATTCCCAAAATCTGGGCAAGAGGCAGCAAAGGTGGATCAATTCCCAAAATCTGGGCAAGAGGCAGCAAAGGTGGATCAATTCCCAAAATCTGGGCAAGAGGCAGCAAACTGGAGCCCCACTGGTGTCAGTGGGCTCAGCTGCAGACACATCCCAGCTCCTGGTGATGAGAAAAATCATTAAAGATTTGCAAGAGTTGATGGCAAAACCATCCCTGCCCCCAAAGGGAGCAGATTCCATTTTGCTCCTCTGCTCTCCAGCCCAGCAGGGAACTGCCCAGGCAGAACTCCTGAAGTCTGTTTGCCTTTGGTGGTTTTCTTTTTTTAAGATAAAAATAAATCCAAGCACTTGGCTTGAATTGTGGGCCCTAAATCAGAATCCATAATCTGACTTTTCGTGTTTTTGGGGGAGGAAAAAAGGAAAGAAAAAGCCATTCTGAGTGTGGGCTGAAAAGCCACCCAAGGTAAACCAGAAGAGCACTAAACACTGAGCCATTAAGTGAGAAAAGACTCCAACTTTGATGTGACACTTGGCTGTTTGCTGGCACCATAAACTACTGCACTCTAAAAAAGTTTGTTAAATGCTCCATAAACTTTAACACGTTGCTGAAACACTTTGAACTGAGAATTTTATTTGGTTATCCACAAACCACACTTGGTCACAGGCGAAGAGCAGCAAATGCAGATTTTTCTCAAAAAAATTATTTCACTCTGAAAGAGGGAAACGGATCCAGGTGTATTTCAGAATTTGTGAGAAAGCTCCCACACCGTGTCTGTGTCAGGAGAGCCTCAAGCAGGGACTGAGACTGGGGTTCATCCCTGCTCAGTCTGTAAATTCTGAGGAACAGCCAAGCCCTGGGCACCAGGAGAGGCAGCAGAACAGTGAAGCACCAGAAGAGCTCTCAGGTCAGAGCCCACACTTCACCTTTTCTCTGTTTGCCTAAACTTGCATTTCCACAGCAATTCCATCCTAAACCAGGGTACAGCCAAGAAGCAAAACTAATCTTTAAAAATAAAAAAATCCCCAGAAGTTTAATATTAATGTTCATTCCTTGCCACAAACAGGAACATTTCTTTCTCCTGACTTTGACATTTTCTTCCCCAAAGCAGGAGGGAAGAAAATCAACTCCCCAGAGTGGACACGAGGTGTGAAGTCACCCACACCTTGAATCCACTGAAATTTCACACTGCACCCAGGACACTTCCCAAAGGGATTTTTTGCCCAACAAAACTTGCAGAAAACCCTAAAATCCCCCAGCTGTCTTAAGCATCCCTGGCTTTGCATAAAACCTAAAGCCACTTTTGCCATGCCACTCATCTTCCCCATTGAGCCCAATGGAATCTGTGCCACAGCTCCTGCCAGGGACAGGCAGGGATTTGGGTCTGTCCATCCCAGGGACAGACAGACAGACAGACAGGGATTTGGGTCTGTCCATGCCAGGACAGACAGACAGACAGACAGGGATTTGGGTCTGTCCATCCCAGGACAGACAGGCAGGGATTTGGGTCTGTCCATGCCAGGGACAGACAGACAGGGATTTGGGTCTGTCCATCCCAGGGACAGACAGACAGACAGACAGGGATTTGGGTCTGTCCATGCCAGGACAGACAGACAGACAGGGATTTGGGTCTGTCCATCCCAGGACAGACAGGCAGGGATTTGGGTCTGTCCATGCCAGGGACAGACAGACAGGGATTTGGGTCTGTCCATGCCAGGGACAGACAGACAGGGATTTGGGTCTGTCCATGCCAGGACAGACAGACAGACAGGGATTTGGGTCTGTCCATGCCAGGGACAGACAGACAGGGATTTGGGTCTCTCCACCCCAGGGACAGACAGACAGACAGGGATTTGGGTCTGTCCATGCCAGGACAGACAGACAGACAGGGATTTGGGTCTCTCCACCCCAGGGACAGACAGACAGACAGACAGACAGGGATTTGGGTCTGTCCATGCCAGGACAGACAGACAGACAGGGATTTGGGTCTGTCCATGCCAGGGACAGACAGACAGACAGGGATTTGGGTCTGTCCATCCCAGGGACAGACAGACAGACAGGGATTTGGGTCTGTCCATGCCAGGACAGACAGACAGACAGGGATTTGGGTCTGTCCATCCCAGGACAGACAGACAGACAGACAGACAGGGATTTGGGTCTGTCCATCCCAGGGACAGACAGACAGACAGGGATTTGGGTCTGTCCATGCCAGGACAGACAGACAGACAGGGATTTGGGTCTCTCCACCCCAGGGACAGACAGACAGACAGGGATTTGGGTCTGTCCATGCCAGGACAGACAGACAGGGATTTGGGTCTCTCCACCCCAGGGACAGACAGACAGACAGGGATTTGGGTCTGTCCATCCCAGGGACAGACAGACAGACAGACAGACAGGGATTTGGGTCTGTCCATCCCAGGGACAGACAGACAGACAGGGATTTGGGTCTGTCCATGCCAGGACAGACAGACAGACAGGGATTTGGGTCTCTCCACCCCAGGGGACAGACAGACAGACAGGGATTTGGGTCTGTCCATGCCAGGACAGACAGACAGGGATTTGGGTCTCTCCACCCCAGGGACAGACAGACAGACAGGGATTTGGGTCTGTCCATCCCAGGACAGACAGACAGACAGACAGGGATTTGGGTCTGTCCATCCCAGGGACAGACAGACAGGGATTTGGGTCTCTCCACCCCAGGCCAGGCAGGGACAGATCCCAGACCCCGCTGTGGCGCTGGCTCGGGGAGGGGGCGCAGAGGGCACAGCACATCCCCCGGCCCTGCTGCACTCTGCTCCGGGCACAGCGAGCTGTGAGCACAGGAATCCATCCCGAGTCACGGCCGTGCCGGGGCTCAATCCCGGGCGCGGCATTGCCACACTGCCAGCTCAGGGGGCACAAACCGGGGCTGCACTCACAGCTCTGCAGCTCTGGCTGCTCCGGGCACTGCAGCGGCTCCAGCCTGGCCCAGGGCTCAATCCCCGGGCACGGCATTACCAGGCTGCCAGCTGAGCCGGCACGAACCGGGGCTGCACTCACAGCTCTGCTCTGCAGCTCTGGCTGCTCCGGGCACAGCGAGCTGTGAGCACAGGAATCCATCCGAGTCACGATCGTGCCAGGCTCAATCCCAGACTGCGCATTGCTCAGCGGGCACAAACCGGGGCTGCACTCACAGCTCTGCAGCTCTGGCTGCTCCGGGCACTGCAGCGGCTCCAGCCTGGCCCAGGGGACGGGCTGGGCAGCGCCCTGCGATCCTGCTGCCCTGGGACTCATCCCAGCCAGAACGCCCGAGAAGCTCCAGAGGAATTCCCTGCTGGGGGAGCTTCTCCCAGCTCCAAGCCAGCCCAGGGGCTTGCCCGTGGCTCTCTGTGCCACTCAGACACCAAACGTGCTGCAGAATGGGAAACAGCCGAGTTTTCTCCCCCCACACCCTCGGTGCTCCAGCAGCGAGGCAGGGGTGGCACTCCCAGAGCAGACCCACAGGACATTCAGAGCCACCCAGTCCTGCCCAGCCGCACCCACGGGGACTCTGCCTTCCCCCCCTGGGGCTCCAGAGCACACACCAGCCCTCGGTCAGGGGCATAATCCTCGAGTCCCAGCAGCTCCATTTCGCAGCACACAGCTGTTCACTTCCCTGCACGCATTTTTACAGTCACTCCTTCCCTCCTTTCCCCCTCCCCCAAACCCTTCTGCCTTTTGCTGCTGAAGTTAAACAAACACGTTTTCAGGATGGGAGCTGTAACTTCATCCCTTATTTTTCATTCCCCTGTCTTCTTCAGACCAATATTTAAAGGTTTTGTGTCCTCAGAAGCCTTGCAGATGAGCTTTGCTGCACTGCCACGGCCCTTGACCAACACTCTGCTCAACACAGAGAAGAGACCAAAGTTCCCAAGGCAGTTCAGCACCTTGACATTGTGCAGCACAAGGAAGGACCAAAGCTCCCACAGCCCCAGCACTCCCTCGTTCCATTTCTGCAGCAAACCCCTCACCAGCCCGAGGCCTCCCGTGCCCTGCAGAGGTGACTCCCTCCCAGCCCTGCCAGCAGACACAAAACCCTCTGGGCAGAATTTGCAGATTGGCTCCTGAGCACAGCCCCTGTCCCAGATTGGGTTTCACTGTTCCTCGAGGTCCCTGCTTTGGCCTGGTGGCCTTCATGGCTACGAAAATGCTGCTGCAGGCAGCCAAGTGACATTTCCATGGGCAGGGGCTGGCACAGGGACCCTGGGAAAGGATCCTGTGATGCCACCAGGACACTGCTCCCACACCAGCAAAGCAAAATGGTTTCCCCTCCCCAGGCCAGGGCATAGCAAATCATTTGCCCTCAGGGCAGCTTTTAAAACTCAAGTTTTTCTTTCCTGCTCCTTCCCTGAGGATCAGCAGCAGAAGACACCCCACAGGCCCCTCCTGCTGCCCCAGAGCTGCCAACTCCCCTTTGGTGACCTCAGCAAAGAGGGATGGACAGAGAAAAGTACCCAGATCCTGTAACACAGCTCGGGCAGAGCTGCTGCTTGCTTCCTTAAGTAAAGGATAAAGTTTTAATTTAAGCTGATCTCTGGGGAGAGAAGAGGTTATTGAATCCCCGGGCAGCAGCGGGGATGACCCGAGTGACCCTGAAGCCAGGCACGGGCAGCCAGGGCTCCCGGGGTGCCAAAGCTGGGGCACAGACCAGCAGCAGATTTGCTGTGGATTTTCTCCCTCCCTGCTCCGGGCACACACATTTCCCCTGTGCTGCCTCACAGAGCAAACAAAAGTCATCTCCCCGGGAAAACGGGGAGGAATATTTTCTTCCCGACCCTTCCCCCTCCCCGAATCCTCCCCGCCCCGCAGCAAAGTGCCCCTAATCCCCGAATTCTCTCTCTACCTGCAGGGAGAGCTGAAACCCGACCCGTCCCCTCCCCCAGCCCTCCGACCACACTAATCCATCACTCCGCGGCTCGCAGCCCACCGCAGCCCACCGCAGCCCACCCCAGCCCACCCCAGCCATCCGCACCAGATGTCCGCGGCAGCGCCGAGCAGCGAGCGCCCATCGGCCCGGCCCGCGGCAAAACGCGAGATCAGAGCCCAGGAACCGGGCAGAACCCGGGCAGAACCAGAGCAGAACACGGGCAGAACCAGAGCAGAACCTGAGCAGAACACGGGCAGAACTAGAGCAGAATCTCGGCAGAACCCGGGCAGAACCTGAGCAGAGCCCCGGCAGAGCCCGAGCAACACCCGGCAGAACTAGAGCAGAACTCAGGCAGAACCCGGGCAGAACTAGAGCAGAACCTCGGCAGAACCCGAGCAACACCCGGGCAGAACTCAAGTAGAACCCGGGCAGAACTAGAGCAGAACCTTGGCAGAACCCCGACAGAACCCGAGCAACACCCGGGCAGAACCCCGGGAACACCCGGGCAGAACTCAAGTAGAACCCGGGCACAACCCCGACGGAACCTGAGCAGAACCAGAGCAGAACCCCGGCAGAACCCGGGCAGAACTAGAGCAGAACCCGGTGGAACCCCGGCAGAACCCGGTGGAACCCCGGCAGAACCCGGGCAGAACTCGAGTAGATCCCCGGGCAGAACCAGAGCAGAACCCGGGCAGAACCCGGGCAGAACCAGGGCAGAACCCCGGGCATCCCCAGCCCCCGCCAGCCCCGGCACTCCGGGGACACGGTGACAAAACCCACCGAAGGGTTACAGCTCCCCTCCCGCACCAGGGATTTAAACCAGGGGTCACTGACGGAAAACAAAAGGGATTTTATGTAAAAAAAAAAATAATCAAACCGTGAGCAAGACATCTGTGCTCCGTCCACACGACGCTGAAGCTGCATTAGCGAGGGCTTTGCTCACAGAGCCCCGCCGCGCCTGCCACAAGGGCTTTGGTGGCCACAGCTCGCTCCACACTCGCCATCTGGATTAGCTGGTTCTGCTGCACCCGAGCGCCCTTCAGCCAGCGCGCCCGTCTCCAGGATCTGCTCACACAGGGAGGCACAGGCCCGGAGAATTCCACTCCACGCCCTCAGCAGCCTTCAAATACACGAATTTTTTGGCGTTTCTTCCCTTTGGCGCTATTGCTGCCAGCGTTCTGGCACAGCGGGCTGCCCAGCGCCCATCCTTATCTCACAAACGCGACTCCAAGCTGCGCCTCATTTCCAGAGGAGCGGGAGGAGGGCGCAGACTGTCCCAGCCCCGCGGAGGGAGAGGCCCAAACCCACCCCCGCAAACCCGCCCGGGTGCAGCCCGGCCGAGAGCAACACCCGGGGCAGGAGCAACGCCCCGTTTCTGCCACCGATGAACTGATTGCAACAACCTGCCCGCCTGGCTCCTGAGCCCCTCCAGCTCACGGTCTGCGGCACGGTGAGCATCCCTCCTCCCTCCCCCGCCCGGGACAGCCCTGCCCCCCTCCCACCTCCTCCAGGCACGGCCCTACCCGCAAATCCGGGGGAAATCTGAACTGTCATTTCCCCAGGTTTAGTGCTGCTGCTGCAGCATCGCTTTATTTATGGAATTGCTTCTGTAACGATCCTGCATAAATTCCACACCCCGATTCCCTAACAATGCTTGCTGCTATTATAATAATGATCCCATCTGAATGGCACGGGTGCCATTATCAGAAAATCTGTTTGTAATAGGGAAGCAAGTGTAAAAAAAGGCATTACACCCAAATGAACCACTTAAGGATTACCATAACCAGGGGCCTTGCCTCAATTCCCCCGGCTGCTTCCTGCCCGCTCAGAAATAGGCAGCAAGTCAAAATTAGCAGGTAAGTCATCCTGTGATTTGGGAGCTGGTGCTGAAACTGAGCACTCTGTGGCTTCATCACACAAACACAGTCTGCCTCTGCACAGATTTAATACAGAATTTTAAAGTGCAATGCACTTGCTAAGTGCTAACGAGAGCACTAATCAGTACATGGAGGAATGGCAACGCCCTTACCCTCCCCACCCCACAAAAGTTACCTGAAAATAGCAAGGGAGGGCAGAACAGCTTCTTCAAGAACCCAAACTCACCCCAGTGCACACGAGCTCATGCAAAATTAAGGCAGAAATCACTTCAGAAGTGGCATAAGACAACAAGAAAAATGAAGGTCTTGTAGAGTTGTGTTTGACAGAGCTCAGATCTCCATCCCTGCCTCAGCCCGTGCACGTTCACAGCTCCAGGTGCCTCCTGATCCAGGAGGTTTCACCCACCACAACAGTTATTACTCCTACAGAAGAGTTCTGGAAGGGCAGCTACTCCTTCAAAGAGAGCTGCCAACAGATGTTTTCCCACCGTCAGCATTTGAACAAACACGGTGTCTCACACCTTCCACAGCCCCTGATTTCACCAGATCACTCTTCGCACCGGCAAAAGCAGCACGAAATAAATTCAAACGTAACAAGATTGCACTTCCCCGGCGCCGTGAGATGAGCTGCGAACTCTGCAAAGCCTCGCATGGGAACAAAACAGAGCCAGGGCTCAAAACCTCTGCAAAGAGGGCACGGGATGGCCTGGGGGCAGTGGCAGTGGGATGCAGCACCTTTTATCTCCGGGTGAGCACCAGCCCAGGTGAGCACCAGCCCGGGTAAGCACCAGCCCAGGTGAGCACCAGCCCGGGTGAGCACGCAGCCCAGGTGAGCACCCAGCCCAGGTAAGCACCAGCCTGGGTAAGCACCAGCCCAGGTGAGCACGCAGCCCAGGTGAGCACCAGCCCAGGTAAGCACCAGCCCGGGTAAGCACCAGCCCAGGTGAGCACCAGCCCAGGTGAGCACCCAGCCCAGGTAAGCACCAGCCCGGGTAAGCACCAGCCCAGGTGAGCACCCAGCCCAGGTAAGCACCAGCCCGGGTGAGCACCAGCCCAGGTGAGCACCCAGCCCAGGTAAGCACCAGCCCGGGTAAGCACCAGCCCAGGTGAGCACCCAGCCCAGGTAAGCACCAGCCCGGGTGAGCACCAGCCCAGGTGAGCACACAGCCCAGGTGAGCACCAGCCCGGGTGAGCACCAGCCCGGGTGAGCACCAGCCCAGGTGAGCACCAGCCCAGGTGAGCACCAGCCCGGGTGAGCACCAGCCCAGGTGAGCACCAGCCCAGGTAAGCACCAGCCCAGGTGAGCACCAGCCCAGGTGAGCACCAGCCCGGGTGAGCACCAGCCCGGGTGAGCACCAGCCCAGGTGAGCACCTTTTATCTCCAGGTGAGCACCAGCCCAGGTGACCACCAGCCCGGGTGAGCACCAGCCCAGGTGAGCACCCAGCCCAGGTGAGCACCTTTATCTCCAGGTGAGCACCAGCCCAGGTGAGCACCTTTATCTCCAGGTGAGCACCAGCCCGGGTGAGCACCAGCCCGGGTGAGCACCAGCCCAGGTGAGCACCAGCCCAGGTGAGCACACAGCCCAGGTGAGCACCAGCCCGGGTGAGCAGCCTCTACAAAGCTGTTACTACACCAGGGCTGCACAAATGAGGATCAGCGGCTTCACTGCAGCTCTTGGCTGAGCGCTGTCACACAACTCCTCACTCGGCACCGCAGGGCAGCGCCCGGAAAAGCACCGGGAGCGGGTTGTGCAACCTCCCCTCGCCTGCACGGAGCCGGGGACATCGGCACTGCTGCTGCTGCTGTGCCCACACACCGCAGGGAGGGACAGGGACAGGGACAGGGACAGACACAGGGACAGGCAAAGGGACAGACACAGGGACAGGGCACAGGGATAGGGGACAGAGACAGGCACAGGGACAGGGCACAAGGACAGACACAGTGACAGGCACAGGCACAGGGACAGACACAGGGACAGGGCACAGTGACAGGACACAGGGACAGGCACAGGGACAGGACACAGGCACAGGGACAGTGACAGGGCACAGGGACAGGGACAGGGGGACAGGGCACAGGGACAGGCACAGGCACAGACACAGGCACAGGGACAGGCACAGGGACAGACACAGGGACAGTGACAGGCACAGGCACAGGGACAGTGACAGGGACAGGCACAGGGCACAGGGATAGGGGACAGGGACAGAGACAGGCACAGGGACAGACACAGTGACAGGGCACAGGCACAGGGACAGGCACAGGGCACAGGAACAGGCACAGGGACAGACACAGGCACAGGGACAGGGACAAGCACAGTCACAGGCACAGGGACAGTGACAGGCACAGGGACAGTGACAGGCACAGGCACAGGGACGCAGGAACCACAGGCTGGGTCTATTCCTGGCATCGCCGCCTCGCTGCGTCTCCTCCTCCTGGCTGAATGATTCAGCCGTGGCACTCCAGCTCCTTTTCACCAGTGGACCCTAAAGCTCTTCCCAGCAAGGAGCTGCGCGTTGCTATTCCCATTCTGCAGAAAGGAGCCAGCAGATTGCCATTCCCCCACAGGCTGTTTTCCTGGCACGCTCCTTGGAGATTAAATCTAGTGAAATAGCTTTGCCTTACAAGAATCTGTGCCCACAGGGCAGACTCAACAGCCAGGGTAAAGAAGGTGTTTGAAGCTCACTGTGATCAAGGTTAAGAAACATAATAAAACACCATATCCTGCTTTTCCAGCTCTTCAGGGTAATGAGGGATTTCCTCATATATCTGCTGCAACTGTCACCTTCGCAGGAATTTAGTACTTAATGCTAAATTCACTCTGCGTCTGCACACCGAGCCTTCCGCCGGTTTATTTTGGAACCTCCGCCTCCCAAAAAAAACCCGACGTGCGTCTCTTCCAAGTCAAAAGTGTAACTGGGCCTTCTCTGGTTTCACGGCCTCTGATGAATCCCTGCTCCGGCTGCGGGGCAGCAGCAGAGCGGGGCAGGAGCGCTCGGGAGGATTCCCCGGGAATGACTCCCTCTCCTGCCAGGGACCGACGGCGCGCTCCGCGGGGATCAGAGAGAAGGAGAAAAGAGAAAAGAGAAAAGACAAGGATCCCTCCCCGCCCTTCCACGCGGCTCTCGGAGCAGGGACACGAGAGGAGCCGGGGATGGGCGGGGGCGGCGAGCGCGGCCGGGCAGAGCCCTCCCGAGCCCGGGGCCACCAACCTGGCCCCGCTCATCGCCCCCAGACCCTCCGAGCCCGGGGCGCCGAGCCGGCCCCGCTCATCGCCCCAGACCCTCCCGAGCCCGGGGCCACCGACCTGGCCCCGCTCATCGCCCCCAGACCCTTCCCGAGCCCGGGGCCACCGAGCCGGCCCCGCTCATCGCCCCCAGACCCTCCCCGAGCCCGGGGGCCACCGACCTGGCCCCGCTCATCGCCCCCAGACCCTCCCGAGCCCGGGGCCACCGAGCCGGCCCCGCTCATCGCCCCCAGACCCTCCCGAGCCCGGGGCCACCGACCTGGCCCCGCTCATCGCCCCCAGACCCTCCGAGCCCGGGGCCACCGAGCCGGCCCCGCTCATCGCCCCCAGACCCTCCCGAGCCCGGGGCCACCGAGCCGGCCCCGCTCATCGCCCCCAGACCCTCCCGAGCCCGGGGCCACCGAGCCGGCCCCTCCCGCCATCCCCACCCCCCAAACGCTGCGCGGGGGCGGCCAAAGGCTCCGACCTCCCAAACGCTCCTCGCGTTCCTGAACACGCAAACCCCGGGGAAGCTGCTAAAACAGCCTGATTCACTCAGACGCAGATTTTTCACGTTTTCCTTTCTGGCGAAGCAAAATCCCCGATTTAAACGAACCCCAGGCTCCAGCGCCAGCCCCAGAACGCGGGGCCGGCTGCGAGTGCAGCCCCACCATCAAACACCATCAAACACCATCAAACACCATCAAACACCATCAAACACCATCAAACACCAACAAACACCACCAAACACGGAGCTGCGGCCGGAGAAAAGCCAAAGCCGCTCGGTGCAGGTGTCCGTGCGGTTTGCTATCCGCAGAAAGTCTCCTTCCCGCAGATGTTCCCCTGTACCGTGTGTGGCAGTCCCAGCGCGCTCGGATTTGTGAATTTCCTTTAAGTGACGCTTTCAGGAAAAGGGAAATTAAAGGATAGCAAGATGCAGCTATAGAAAGCTAGAGCTACACAGGCTAGAGAATTCTCTCTCTATCTCTCTGTCTTTTTTTAATTTTTTTTTAGGAGAAGAACCATAATGTTAATGTTAGAAACCACTTTTCATATATAGCAATGATCAGCTTAATCTTTACACTTCTTTCCTTAGCTGCAGGAGAGTTCTCCAACAACGAACAATATAAATTTAAATTTAATTTCAACTGTTGCTATAACTGCCTCCAGTCAGACCAACCGCTGCGAATTCAAGTCAGAGCCTTGACATAAAGTTACCTGAGTTACCTGCAACAGAAAAGTTCTTTGCTTTTGCCAAAGTGAGAGAAGAATAATAAAGGGATGAAATGTGGTTATTTCTCATGGAAGTTCCAGCTACACCCGCAGCTAAATGGAGCTTTTCCCCCCATCTATTATGCTTCTAAAATTACACATTTTAGACAAATCTGCATCTCGAGCTTGAGCAGCAGCCTAATAGCACTAGCAAACAAGTCATGTAAAGCCGAGGAAATGAGTTCTGTTTAACGCTGGGAGCGGAGCGCAGGAGTCGGGCAATGCTCACAGCGAATAAATCCTGCCCGCCGCGTCCTGCTCCGAGCCCCGCGGGCAGCCCGGGCTGCCTTGGGCTCTTTGCAGAGAAAAGGAATTTCCAGAAGGGAAATTTGGGGGGGCGGGCGAGCGGCAGAGCTGCTGCTCTGTACGGCCGGGAGCTGCTTCCCACATTTTCTTGTTCCGCAGCAAAAGGCGGCTGCGAGCGCTCGGCTGGGAATGGGGGAGAGGGGAGAGGAAACGGGAGAGGGATGGGCAGAGCGAGGGGAGGGGGAGAGGGGAGAGAGGAAAAGGGAGAGGGAGAGGGAAGGGGATTCCCTGCCCAGCGCCGCTCCGCAGCCACCCCGCTAACATCTCTACGATCCCCGCTAGCCCCGCTGCGATCCACACTAGCCCCTTTACAGTCCCGCTAGCCCCTCTGCGGTCCCCGTTAGCCCCTTTACGGCCCCCGCTAGCCCCGTGGCCACCGCCCGCCCCCGCCGGCTCCGGCCCCAGCCCGGCCCCCCGAGACCCCCGCCCGCCCCCGCGCGTGTGCGCCGTGGGGAAGGGAAGCCGCTTTCCCGGCTACGGACGCGCTCAATAATTCAAATTTGAAATCAAACCGACCGTCTCGGCCTCGTCCCGGCGCCGGTGGGGAGCGGCGGCTCCGCGCTCGGGCGGCCCGGGGACCCCGCGACCCCTGGGCGGAGGGAGGGACCCCGCGACCCTCGGCGGAGCCCAGGGCGGCCCGGCCGGGCAGGGGCGGGCAGGGGCGGGCAGGGGCGGGGCGGGGGCGGCTCCGGGGACAGCGGGGCCCGGCCGGGGGGACCCTGACAGCAGCGCCGGGGGCTCGGCCCGGGCCCGCCGCAGCCTGGACCCCCCAGCGCACCCTGGGGTCCGCCAGATCCCTTTGGGGACCCCCTGTACGGGACCCTTTGGGGGCTGATCCCCGTTCCAGACCCTATAGGGGCTGATCTCCTATACTGCACCCTTTAGGGACCCCCATACCGGACCCTATAGGGGCTGATCCTCCTATACCGCATTCTTTGGGGCTGATCCCCATACGGGACCCTTTAGGGACCCCCTGTACCGCACCCTTTGGGGGCTGATCCCCGTACCGGACCCCTTTAGGGACCCCTATGCCGCACTCTTTGGGGACTGTCCCCGCATTCCGGACCCTTTGGACCCTCTCAGAACCCCCCGTTCCACGAAGCTCCCCCGGAACCGAACCCGAATCCCCCCTTGCTGCACCCCCGTTCGCGTCCCCGTCACCGCCCCAGGGCGGCCTCGTGCCCAAAGGGGAAACTGAGGCACGGCAGCGGCCGCTGGGACAACCCTCGCCTCGAGACTCACGAAAATGCTCCTGGCCAAACAAACCCGGCACCGCTCATCTGTGATGAGATAAACTCTCACCTCTAAAAACACACACAAAAAGGAAAAAAAGAAAAAAAAAAAAAAAAAAGGAAATAAAACCATCAACAAAAGCCACAATCTTCTTCATTTATTTTTCATGGAGCTGCAGAGCCGTGCTGAGCTCTTGCAGCCATCTGTAAAGGGAGAAGGTAATTCCTAGCCTAAGGACTTCAGAGTTGAAATAAGATATAAATGCAGCGTGAGAGGACAGCAAAGGGAGCGGCGAGAGGGGGTGTGCAACAAAAGGATTTCTTCAGAGGGAGATTAGGATATCACGATCGCGACGTATACGCCTTTGCATTGCCTCTACATGGGATTTCAGAGCAGCTCTGTTATCTCCGGCAGGAACAAAACACGCTGTACTTGCTCTTTTAATCATACCAAAAAGTTGGAACCAACCAGAAAAAAAAAATCACAACAACAAAATTCCTTCTTCCCTCTGCTCCCCTCTCAATTTTGCCTGGTTTTTTTTTTTCCCTTTCCACACAGAGACATATTTTGCTGGTTTTTGTTTTTTTGTTTTTTTGGTTTTTTTTGAAAGCTCTGGGTTGAAAATCCTGGGTCATTTGGGAATTCTCGGAGCCAGCGGCCGTAGCGGGGCCGAGCACAGAGAGGTTCTTGGCGTGGAGAGGGCTGTGCTGGATGGAGCATGTGCTGCGAGAAGGGGGGCCACGGGGGGCAAAAGAGGCCACAGACATTTTTAGAAGAAAAAATAAAAACGAGGAGGGAAAAAAAAAGCAAAAAAAAAAAAAAGCGTCACCGAGGCCTGCCTGGCGCACACGCCAGCTCTGGGGGCTGGGAGCGGGGGAGAGAGCCGGGGTGGATGGAAGTGAGGATCCAGATTGAAAACAGATGGGATTTCTCTTGCCAACCTGACATCCGAGACCGCGGGAGGCGGGGTGAAACTTCCCTCCAGAGCGGCTGGCAGCCAAGAGATACGGGGAGGGGGGCCCCAAAAAGCCCCAGCTGGGTTTGAAATCCCTTCTCGCTCCTGCTCGGCCGGGCTCGGGGTCGGCGGGGAGGAGCCCGCTGGAACCGGGCTGGTTTTTTATACTTTGAGGGGTTCGGTTTTACCACGGAGTGTCTGATTCATCTGCTCCTGCTGCTGGAGCCCAGCCCAGCCTGGCACTCGCTCTTGCCCTGGGAGACATTTTAGGGCATTTTGCACCCTCTGAGGGCTCAGCAGGGAAAGCCGGGCACAGACACGGCCCCGCAGGCACACGGGCACAGCCTCCAGCAGGGCTGGGCTGGGCTGGCAAAACGGGCTGGGGACGGGCTGGAAAACCCACATTTCCACCGAAAAAGGCAGCACAGAACGCCGGAGGAGCCGCAGCTCTTGGCATAGCCCTGGGCTCCCGAGCAGCCCAAGGGGCGCAGGTTTAAATCCAGGATTAGGGATGTGAAGGAGCTGGGGAGGGGCTCAGGAGGAGAAAAGGGGCTCAGGAGGAGAAAAGGG
The DNA here is from genome assembly GCA_034336685.1 of Luscinia luscinia. Classification (NCBI taxonomy): domain Eukaryota; kingdom Metazoa; phylum Chordata; class Aves; order Passeriformes; family Muscicapidae; genus Luscinia; species Luscinia luscinia. Next base: position 339,771 of record CM067634.1, on the reverse strand, counting down.
GCTCAGGAGGAGAAAAAGGGGCTCAGGAGGAGAAAAGGGGCTCAGGAGGAGAAGAGGGGCTCAGGAGGAGAAGAGGGGCTCAGGAGGAGAAAAAGGGGCTCAGGAGGAGAAAAAGGGGCTCAGGAGGAGAAAAGGGGCTCAGGAGGAGAAGAGGGGCTCAGGAGGAGAAGAGGGCTCAGGAGGAGAAAAAGGGGCTCAGGAGGAAAAAGGGCTCAGGAGAAAAGGGGCTCAGGAGGAGAAAAAGGGGCTCAGGAGGAGAAAAGGGGCTCAGGAGGAGAAGAGGACTCAGGAGGAGAAGAGGGGCTCAGGAGGAAAAAGGGGCTCAGGAGAAGAGGGGCTCAGGAGGAGAAGAGGGGCTCAGGACGGACCTTGTGGCTCTGCACAGCCCCCTGACAGGAGGGGGACAGCGAGGGGGGATCGGGCTCTGCGCCCAGGGGACAACAGGACGAGAGAAAACAGCCGCAAGCCGCGCCAGGGGAGGGTGGGGGTTCAAACAAGGGGTGGTCAGGCACGGGCAGGGCCGGAGTCCCATCCCTGGAAGGAGCTAAAAGCCACGGAGGTGGCACTGGGGGACACGGCCAGTGGCAGCGCCAGGGGAAGGGGCGGGCTCGCTGATCCGAGAGGGCTTTTCCAACCCCAAAAATTCCGCGGTTCCGAGCTGCGAACAAACGGCACAAGAGCCCCGGAGCGGCGTGGCCGTGACTCACCCGGAGCTCGTTCGTGGCCGGCAGAGGCAGGGCTGGAGCGGCCACTGGGTCACCTCCCCTGCCCACGGCCACTCGGGTCACCTCATCCACGGCCACCCGGGTCACCTCCCCTGCCCACGGCCACTCGGGTCACCTCCCCACGGCCACCCCTGCTCACGGCCACTCGTGTCACCTCATCACAGCCACGCCTGTCCCGGCACCGCCACCCAGGTCACCTCCTCCCCACGGCCACCCGGGTCACCTCATCACAGCCACCCCTGTCCCAGCACGGCCACTCGGGTCACCTCCCCTCCCCACGGCTACCGGGTCACCTCCCCACGGCCACCCGGGTCACCTCCCCACGGCCACTCGGGTCACCTCCCCTCCCCACGGCCACTCGGGTCACCTCCCCTCATCACAGCCACCCCTGTCCCGGCACGGCCACTGCTGCTGCAGACCCACACAACGGGCAGCAGCTGATGCAGACTCTGCCACGGGGGGATCACCCCAGTTTGGGATGGAAATCGCCGCGGGACGCTTGGTGAGCACAAAGCAGCGCCCAGCACCGGCACAGCCGCGGCTCTCCCGGGCCTGCCACGGGCCCGGGGTCCCGTCCCCCCGAGACTTCACAGCTACTTTACAAACCAGAAACAAAAAGTTGATGCTGTGGGCTTGCCCACATATTTTCCAGGGGCTCTGGGAGACCGGCTCTCCACCAGCAGCTAACACACACTCTTTTCATTCAGAGCTTTAAATACCCAATTGTGTCTGTTTTCAGCACGCTCATTTTTAGCATTTTAATGATATGGTCCCCGGCTTTCACCCTCCTTGGACTGGCCCCAGCGTAGGGTTTTTTTTCTTTTTTTTCTTTTTTTTTCTTTTTTTTTTTTTACTTTTCCCCCCCCCTTCTTTTTCACATCTTGCAGAGCGAGAGGGGAAAGGGAAGAGGGTTAGCAAGAGGTCACACATTTCTCCTAGCCCAAGTGTTTTTGCAGCAGGCAGGGGGTCCTGCTGGGGACAAAGGCAGGGCAGCCCCTCGGGCTGTGTGCTGGCTGCCCTGTCCCCAGGCAGGGACCCTCCCGGGACAGGCTCAGTGCCACCCCTGCCCTGGCACGGCCATGGCTGTCCCTCCTTCCCTGGGTGCCACTGGCTGGGTTTGCTGGGTCCCTGCTCTGCTCAGGGACCGGGCAGGAGGCTCAAACAGGGCCTGGGCTGGGCCAGCCTGCATCCCCAGCACCCAGCTCTGCTCTGGCACCCATTCCTGCCCTGGTACCCTGGGCTGGTGTCTCATTGCCCTGGCACCCAGCTCTACTCTGGTACTCTGGGCTGGGCCAGCTCTGCATCCCCAGCATCCATCCCTGCCCTGGCACCCTGGGCTGGTGTCTCCTGCCCTAGTACCATGGGCTGGTGTCAGCTCTGCATCCTCAGCATCCATCACTGCCCTGGCACCCATCACTGCCCTGGTACCCTGGGCTGGTGTCTCATTGCCCTGGTACTCTGAGCTGGGCCAGTTCTGCATCCTCAGCATCCATCCCTGCCCTGGCACCCTGGGCCTGGCCAGCTCTGCAAGCCTGGCACCCAGCTCTGCCCTGGTACCCTGAGCTGGTGTCTCACTGCCCTGGTACTCTGAGCTGGGCCAGCTCTGCATCCCCAGCACCCAGCACTGCCCTGGCACCCATTCCTGCCCTGGTACCATGGGCTGGTGTCTCACTGCCCTGGCACCCAGCTCTGCTCTGGTACCCTGGGCTGGGCCAGCTCTGCATCCCCAGCACCCATCCCTGCTCTGGCACCTGGGCTGGTGTCAGCTCTGCATCCCCAGCACTCAGCACTGCCCTGGCACCCATCCCTGCCCTGGTACCCTGGGCCTGGCCAGCTCTGCATCCCCAGCACCCAGCTCTGCCCTGGTACCCTGAGCTGGTGTCTCACTGCCCTGGCACCTGGCTGGGCCAGCTCTGCATCCTCAGCATCCATCCCTGCCCTGGCACCCTGGCCTGGGTCAGCACTGCTCTGGCACCCATCACTGCCCTGGTACCCTGAGCTGGTGTCTCACTGCCCTGGTACTCTGAGCTGGGCCAGTTCTGCATCCTCAGCATCCATCCCTGCCCTGGCACCCTGGGCTGGGCCAGCTCTGCATCCCCAGCACCCAGCACTGCCCTGGTACCCTGGGCTGGTGTCAGCTCTGCATCCCCAGCTCTGCATCCCCAGCACCCATCCCTGCCCTGGTACCCTGGGCTGGTGTCAGCTCTGCATCCTCAGCACCCAGCACTGCTCTGGTACCCTGGGCTGGTGTCAGTTCTGCATCCCCAGCACCCATCCCTGCCCTGGCACCCTGGGCTGCTGTCTCCCTGCCCTGGCACCCATCCCTGCCCTGGCACAGCAAAGCTCTTTGGGTCAGGCTCAGCTGCAGCACCATCACCCCAAAGCTGCTGGAGCGCCCTGCACAGAGCCAGGAGCCAGCAGCAGAGTCAGGGCTGCACTGAGGGAGCCAAACCTCCCGTTCCCCCCTCCCAGGCTCAGGCAGCCCCTCCTGTCCCCAGCAGCAGGGCTGTCCCACCCCCTGCCCCACCCACCCCTCCTTCACCGCAGCAGCAGCCGCCCGGAGCAGTTTATTATTTTTTTCCCGCCAAGTAATATCGAAATGATATTTATTAAATTTGCTCTCTAAGTCGCTCAATCTGCTCCGTAATGCAGCGAATCTGCGAGGTGGTTTCACTGATCCCGCCTCGGTGAGACCAGATTAAGGGAGATGATCCCGGCTTTGCACTGCCGGCAGGGGCAGGGCACCTCTGCCCTGGGGGGATTCCCGAGGAGAATCCCAGGTGGGAAGGGGATGGAAAACCCGCCTGCCTCTGCTCCAGCCTCTGCTCCAGCCTCTGCTCCAGCCTCTTAGCACGGGACTCACAGAATTCTCCTCCCCAGCGCCGATTGCAGCTGCCCCCACCCCAGCACGGCGCCCATTAAACCCGAATCAGCTCCAGAAAGGTTCACCACATCCATTATCTCTGCATTCAGCTAAATTATGAAAATCATTAAGATAAGGAGGCATGGAGCCTATTAGTTTCCTGGAGAGGGTGCTTTACAATTCTTTTCCTTCTGCTTCCACATTTAATTACCTTAAGTTTCACAGTATTTAATTCCATTTATTAAACCTTCAATACATGAAAACAAAGCACACTGCTCCTCACCCTTCTGAAGTGCATCGAGGCAATCCTCCATCCACCATGGACACTCGGCTCCTGGGGACCCACCCACTCATTAAAAAGTTGAGGATGTGCCCTGGAGCCGTGCGGAGGGAGAGGAGCAGCGCCAGCCCAGGGCTCTCCGGGGCTGCCCCGGGCCAGGCCGGTCCCTGAGCAGCTCTGAGCACGGAGCAGACGGTGGAGCTCCAGTTACCCTTCTCTAGGGGCAGCAGCAGAGTCCCCCTGCAGTGCCCAGCGCCGAGGGATGCAGCTCCTGCAGGGGCTCACAGGGAGCCAGGCTGGCTCAGGACACCAGCAGCAAACCCTGGGCACACAGGGAGCCAGGCTGGCTCTGCTCTGGCTCTGCTCCTGCCCAGAGCTGGCTCAGGACACCAGCAGCAAGCCCTGGGCACACAGTGAGCCAGGCTGGCTGCTCTGGGCTCTGCTCCTGCCCAGAACTGTCCCAGGACACCAGCAGCAAACCCTGGGCACACAGGGAGCCAGACTGGCTCTGCTCTGGCTCTGCTCCTGCCCAGAGCTGTCCCAGGACACCAGCAGCAAACCCTGGGCACACAGGCTGGCTCTGCCCTGCCCAGAGCTGTCTCAGACACCAGCAGCAAGCCCTGGGCACACAGGGAGCCAGGCTGGCTGCTTTGAGCTCTGCTCCTGCCCAGAGCTGTCTCAGGACACCAGCAGCAAGCCCTGGGCACACAGGCTGGCTCTGCTCTGGCTCTGCCCTGCCCAGAGCTGACCCAGGACAGCAGCAGCAAACCCTGGGCACACAGGCTGGCTCTGCTCTGGCTCTGCTCCTGCCCAGAGCTGTCTCAGGACACCAGCAGCCCCACAGGCCCCAAGCAAGCTCAGCCTGAAGCATTCTCTGCCCCCTGGCTGCACTCTGCTCCCCAGAGGTGCCACCAGCAATGCTCCAGAGCAGCATCCTCCCGTGGCACAGCAGCCTCGGGCTGGGCTGTCCCTGCCCCACGCAGCACAGGCACCAAAACCAGAACAAGCAGAACAAGCAGAACAAGCAGAACAAGCAGCCAGGGGAGGGAAGCTGCAGGGACCCAGCTGTGCCAGCACACAGGGGACACCCAAGCCCAGCTGTGCCCCAGCCCAGAGGAGCCAGAGCAGGGGCTGCAAGCCCACTCCTGTGAGCACACAGCCCCCAACACCTCTAAGGTGCCTCCCACCAACCCACCCATGCTGTGACCCACAATTCAGACCCTGCTTCCAGCACTGGCACAGCACAAGTGGCAGGTGCTGCTGCCCATCCCACAGCCACACAGGGCCCAGAGCAGTGCAGCTCCTTCCCACCACAGCTCCCACGGACCCCACCTCAAACCCGGCCTGAACTTCACATTTGGTTTCTAAATCACAACCACTCTGGAAAAGTAGCACCAGGAAGAAAAAACAACTTGCTAAAGTGTTCCCCAGCAGCACATCCACAGACTCTAATATAAAAAAGCTGCTGCTAATTTAAAAAACAAATGTTTAAGCAATCAAGCATGTTTATTTAATTTGTCCTTTCTGGGGCTGTCACAGCCACACGGGGTTACCAAGGGCTCTGCCTGTGGGATGGGGCAGCTGGGGCACAGACCAGAGCATTTCTGGAACATTCCAGCCTGGAGCCCGAGGATGAGACTGAGGATCCAGCCCTGGGTCCAGCAGGGACCAGGAGACAGCCCCAGCCTGGGCTGGGTGGATTTGGGATCATCCTTGGGCAGTTCCATCCCTGCAGGGCATCCCTGGGTCCAGCAGGGACCAGGGGACAGCCTGGGCTGGGCTGGGTGGATTTGGGATCATCCCTGGGCAGTTCCATCCCTGCAGGGCATCCCTAAATCCAGCATGGACCAGGGGACAGCCTGGGCTGGGCTGGGTGGATTTAGGATCAGCCCTGGGCAGTTCCATCCCTGCAGGGCATCCCTGAGTCCAGCAGGGACCAGGGGACAGCCCAGCCTGGGCTGGGTGGATTTAGGATCATCCCTGGGCAGTTCCATCCCTGCAGAGCAGGGACATCTCAGCCACTGCCATCCCTGCAGACCAAAGGTTTCCCACCACAAAAAGAGAGGATCCAGAGCACCCAGAGAAGGGTCCAGGGGAACCCAGAGCCCCCAGCTGGAAAGGGCCACTGGTCTCCACTGGGAATATGCTGGGCACAATTCCTGAGAGCAGGGTCTCCTTCCCCCAAGGCAGAGCAGAGATGGTTCAGAGATGTTCCAGAGATGTCCCAGAGATGCTCCAGATGTCCCAGAGATGTTCCAGATGTTCCAGAGGTGTCTTCCAGAGATGTTCCAGATGTCCCAGAGATGTTCCAGAGATGCTCCCAGATGTTCCAGGATGTCCCAGAGATCTTCCAGATATGTCCCAGATGTCCCAGAGATGTTCCAGAGATGTCCCAGAGATGTCCCAGAGATGTTCCAAATGTCCCAGAGATGTCCCAGAGATGTTCCAGATGTCCCAGAGATGTCCCAGAGATGTTCCAGATGTTCCAGAGATGTCCCAGAGATCTTCCAGAGATGTTCCAGAGATGTCCCAGAGATGTTCCAAATGTCCCAGAGATGTCCCAGATGTTCCAGAGATGTCCCAGAGATGTCCCAGACATGTTCCCAGATGTCCCAGAGATGTCCCAGATGTCCCAGAGATGTCCCAGGGATGTCCCAGGGATGTCCCAGAGATGTCCCAGATGTCCCAGGGATGTCCTAGATGTCCCAGATGTTCCAGATGTCCCAGAGGCAGGACCATGAGGGACCCCCCGGGGCAGGAACTGCACCTTGCCCATCACCATCCCTGCTCCAACAAACCCCTCCTGGGCTGGCAGGCACGTCACCAGCCCTGTCCCCACATCAAGGCTGACTCAGGAAACCCAGTGGCCTGTTGGATTTCTGCCTCCCTGGCCCAAAAGAACTCGTTGTCCATTTTTAATGGATCCTCCCCATCCCAAGGGCTGCCAGTGACAGAGGAAGCTTCAGGTTAACAAATCCAACTTGTCAGAGACAAAAAGCCAAAGCATTCCACTTCTGCTGGCTTCTTCCTAAAACTGCTCAGATGCTCAAGACTGGAAATGTCACCGTGTCACCTGGTGGCAGCTGAGGGCACAGAGCTGGAAAGGTCGGGAGGAGCTCTGCAGGAGCAGCCCTGCTCAGTCTGAGGGGAGGGACTGGGCAGGGGACTGGGGACAGGGACTGGGACTGGGACTGGGACTGGGACAGGGAATGGGGACTGGGGACTGGGGACTGGGGACTGGGACTGGGAGGGACTGGGACTGGGGCTGGGGACTGGGACTGGGGACAGGGCACTGGGACTGGGACTGGGAACAGGGACTGGGACTGGGACTGGGAGGGACTGGGACTGGGGACAAGGACAGGGCACTGGGGCTGGAACTGGGGGCCCAGCAGCAGCAGCCACCCCCCTGTGCCAGTGCCAGCACTGGGACATCACTGGGAGCAGGGGCAGGACAGACTGGGCTCTGCTGGAGCCCCAGTGCCAGCACTGGGACGTCACTGGGAGCAGGGACAGGACAGACTGGGCCCTGCTGGAGCCCCAGTGCCAGCACTGGGACATCACTGGGAGCAGGGGCAGGACAGACTGGGCCCTGCTGGAGCCCCAGTGCCAGCACTGGGACATCACTGGGAGCAGGGGCAGGACAGACTGGGCCCTGCTGGAGCCCCAGTGCCAGCACTGGGACATCACTGGGAGCAGGGGCAGGACAGACTGGGCTCTGCTGGAGCCCCAGTGCCAGCACTGGGACATCACTGGGAGCAGGGGCAGGACAGACTGGGCTCTGCTCCTCCCTGGGAGAGGGTGGCAGCAGCAGCTGCACCGAGCTGAGCAGGGCCACGTGTGGCAGCAGCACGGGCTGTTCTGTCCCTGTCCCTGTCCCTGTCCCTGCTGCCACCTCCTTCCTGAGCCTGGCCCACGCTCCTGCTGCTGCCTGCTCCATCCTCCCCACCCCATCCCAGCCACTGATCCCATCCCACTGATCCCACTGATCCCATCCCACTGATCCCACTGATCCCATCCCACTGATCCCATCCCACTGATCCCATCCCACTGGTCCCATCCCATCCCATCCACTGATCCATCCCATCCTATCCACTGATCCCATCCCACTGATCCCACTGGTCCCATCCTATCCTATCCCATCCTATCTACTGATCCCACTGATCTCATCCACTGACCCCACTGATCCATCTCATCCACTGATCCATCCCATCCCACCCACTGATCCCATCCCCATCCCATTATCCCATCCCATCCTATCCCATCCCTGTATCCTAACCTATCCCATCTCATCCCATCCCATCCCATCCCATCATCCCATCACCCCATTACCCCATTACCCCATCCCATTATCCCATTATCCCATCATCCCATTATCCCACTCTGTCTTTCCTGCCTCCTGCCCACCATCCCACAGGCTCTCTCACCCCTGCGGGTCCCTCCCAGCCGGGGACCCTCCGGGCTCTGTGGCTGCCCAGGGTCCCTGTGCCCTGCACTGCCAGGAGCCAGCCCAGGCTGTGGCTGCAGCAGGGAGGCACAGACACACGGAATGGGACGGACAGACAGCACCCCAAGGGATGATCCAGCACTGCCAACACGGGGCACTGAGCAGCACACCCTCCTTGTGACTTCAAAAATTATTTACATAGGCAAGATTTCATGATATGGGGCTTTTCACTCCCAAAGGACTACTCAGGGAAAAAAAATGGGTCTAAAATAAAGTGACTTCCAAAGAAAATCCAAGTTGAAAGCATTGCTTTGATTTTATTTTAAGATTAAAGCTTTCTGCAGAGCGTTCCAGAGCCCTGATGTGAGGAGCACAAGCTCCTCTGATGCCTCCTGGAAAAAGCTGCAGCAGAGCCCCCCAAAAACGCTGCTCAGGAGAAGGTTCAGAGGGGCTGGGGGAGCAGCCCCTCCTGCCTGTCCCCAAATTCACCAGGGCTGCCCCAGGGCTGCCCCATTTCCCCTGCCTGTCCCCCAAATTCACCAGGGCTGCCCCAGGGTTGCTCCAATTCCCCTGCCTGTCCCCCAAATTCACCAGGGCTGCCCCATTTCCCTGCCTGTCCCCCAAATTCACCAGGGCTGCCCCAGCCCCCCTGCCCGTGCCCCCAAATTCACCAGGGCTGCCCCAATTCCCCTGCCTGTCCCCCAAATTCACCAGACCTGCCCCAGACCTGCCCCATTTCCCCCTGCCTGTCCCCCAAATTCACCAGGACCTGCCCCAATTTCCCCTGCCTGTCCCCCAAATTCACCAGAGCTGCCCCAGGGCTGCCCCATTCCCCCTGCCTGTCCCCAAATTCACCAGGGCTGCCCCAATTCCCCCTGCCTGTCCCCAAAGCACCAGAGCTGCCCCATTTCCCCCTGCCTGTCCCCAAATTCACCAGGAGCTGCCCCATATCCCCTGCCTGTCCCCAAATGCCCCAGAGCTGCCCCATATCCCCCTGCCTGTGCCCCCCAAATGGCCCAGGGCTGCCCCAGCCCCCAGGGCAGAGCAGAGCCACAGCCACCCCCCCGTGGCAGGGGGACACCCAGGCACTGAGCACGGGTTGGGTCCATGGGGTCGATGCCCCAGGTGGGTCACCCAGGTGAAAATGCAAACTCCAGCAGGACAGTGCATGTCTGCCCTCCACCCCAAATGCAGCCCCTGCCAGGCCAGCAGCCCAGGGCACCCCTGGGCCCGTCCTCACTCCCCAGCAGGAGCAGCCTCAGCTGTGGGAGGATTTCATTCACCTTTCCCTCTCCTAAGAAACACTTCAGCTCCTCCCACCTCCCTTCTCCTCCTTTCAAAGCCACCTCGCAGGTATTTTTAGCCAGCACGTCTCAGCTCGGTGGGTGCCATCCCCACATCACCAGAGCAGAGGGAGGGAGGGAGGGAGGAGGATGCTCCTGCTCTGCTCTGCTCCTGGGAGAGCAGGGACACATCCCTGAGACACTTTTCCTGCCTCCAGGAATGTTCCTCACTCCCAGGCTGTGCCTGGCACGTCTGCATCGCTCTCAGATTACAGATGTTTATCAGTGAACTGTAATAAAGGTGGGACAGTGACACCAAGATGATATTATATCTCAGGAAAATGTAAATGAAATGATCCATCACGGCCAGCAGAGCAGCAGCAGCCCTGCCACGGCCTGCACTGAGCAGCTCTGCCCTGCAGCCCCACAGTCACCCTGGCTCGGGCTCCAGGAAAAGCACTGCTGACAGAAGAGAAGCACGTTGGGGTTCCAAGGGCACACGGATGAACAGCAGCAGGCACTGCCTCGGTGGGAGCTGCATCCTTCCCCAGCAGGGCAGGGAGAGCCCCTGAGCATGTGGGGACACCAGAGAGAGAGCCCCAGGCCCCAGGGCACAGCCTGAATTAAATAAATGAGCCCAAATCCCACAGGGCACAGCCAGGATCAGAGCACAGTCAGGATCAATAAATGAGCCCAAATCCCACAGGGCACAGCCAGGATCAGAGCACACCCAAAATCAGAGCACACCCAGAATCAATAAATGAGCCCCACCCCAGGGCACAGGCAGGATCAATAAATGAGCCCAAATCCCACAGAGCACACCCAGAATCACTGAGTGAGCCCCAGGCCCACAGGGCACAGCCAGAATTAAATAAATGAGCCCAAATCCCACAGGGCACAGCCAGAATCAGAGCACAGCCAGAACCAGAGCACAGCCAGAATCACTGAGTGAGCCCCAATCCCACAGGGCACACCCAAAGTCAGAGCACACCCAAAGTCAGAGCACAGCCAGGATCAATAAATGAGCCCAAATCCACAAAGCACACCCAGAATCACTGAGTGAGCCCCAATCCCACAGGGCACACCCAAAATCAGAGCACAGCCAGGATCAATGAGTGAGTCCCAATCCCACAGGGCACAGCCAGGATCAGAAATGAGCCCCAGCCCCAGAGCACAGGCAGGATCAATAAATGAGCCCAAATCCCACAGAGCACAGCCAGGACCAGAGCACAGCCAGGATCAGTGAGAGAGCCCCAATCCCAGAACACAGCCAGGATCAATTAATGAGCCCCAATCCCAGAGCACAGCCAGAATTACTGAGTGAGCCCAAATATCACAGAGCACACCCAAAATCAGAGCACATCCAGAATCAATAAATGAGCCCCAGGCCCACAGAGCACACCCAGGATCAATGAGTGAGCCCAAATCCCACAGGGCACAGCCAGGATCAGGAATGAGCCCCAGTCCCACAGAGCACAGCTAGAATTACTGAGTGAGCCCCAATCCCACAGGGCACTACCAGGATCAGTGAGTGAGCCCCAGTCCCAGGGCACGGGCAGGATCAGAGCACACCCAAAATCAGAGCACAGCCAGAATCAATACATGAGCCCCAGCCCCAGAGCACACCCAGGATCAATAAATGAGCCCTAATCCCACAGGGCACAGCCAGGATCAATAAATGAGCCCCAATCCCACAGAGCACACCCAAAATCAGAGCACACCCAGGATCAATAAATGAGCCCCACCCCAGGGCACAGGCAGGATCAATAAATGAGCCCAAATCCCACAGAGCACACCCAAAATCAGAGTGGCACAGCCAGGATCAATAAATGAGCCCCAGACCCCAGAGCACAGCCAGGATCAATAAATGAGCCCAAATCTCACAGAGCACAGCCAGAATCAATGAATGAGCCCCAGTCCCACAGGGCACAGCCAGGATCAGAGCACAGCCAGGATCAGGACTGAGCCCCAGCCCCAGAGCACAGCCAGGATCAATAAATGAGCCCAAATCCCTCAGAGCACACCCCAAAATCAGAGCACACCCCAGGATCAATAAATGAGCCCCAGCCCCAGAGCACACCCAGAATCAATACATGAGCCCCAGCCCAGGGCACAGGCAGGACCAATAAATGAGCCCCAGCCCAGAGCACAGCCAGGATCAATAAATGAGCCCAAATCCCTCAGAGCACACCCAAAATCAGAGCACACCCAGGATCAATAAATGAGCCCCAATCCCAGAGCACAGCCAGGACCAGGACTGAGCCCCAGCCCAGAGCACACCCAGGATCAATAAATGAGCCCAAATCCTCAGAGCACAGCCAGGATCAATAAATGAGCCCCAGCCCAGGGCACAGGCAGGACCAGAGCACTGGAGCAGGGAGTGGCTGGGGCAGGATGTGCAGGGAAGGCTCCACAGTGGCTTTTCCCTTCAGTGAAACACGGCCCTGGCCCCGGGGCAGCAGGAGGTTGCTCTCCCCAGGGAGGGAGCCATCAGAAACCACTCTCCCTCCCAGCATGGCCTGCCCACAACTTCTACCTGTTGCATTTTACAATCCAGCCCAAACACTGGGAGAATGTGAGAGGGCAGTGAAGCAGCAGAGTGTGCAGGGCAGGGCCACAGGGAAGGCTCTGAGCACATCACCCATCACCTGAATTTAAACCCAGAGCTGGTGTGTGGGGCTTTGGCTGTTGGACAGTCGCAGGACAGACTTAAAAGCTTAATGTATTATGTCCTTCAGGTTAGTATTTTATTGTAGGGCGTGGGTATAAGAGCTTAGAGAGAGGTTAGAGCAAGAGAGCAGAGAGACAAGAAGAAAACAAGAGGCAAGAGAGACAAGAGAGTGATTTTTTATTTACAACACAATAAGTATTTTTTGCTGATGAGTATTACAATTTTCAATAACTAATCTAATACAATATACTAATTTCCTAATATTTGCATGCAACCTATAGGATTCCCTAAATTACCATGTTTTATGGCTTTCTTATCTGCAACCCTCATCTTGAGACCTTTCCTACCAGGCATAAAGCAAGATGTCTGTTGGCTTTTTGGTATTTGTGGCATTTGGTACTATTTAAACAAAGGAAGAGGACTCAAACTTTAACATACCTATTTTCAGTGTCTATGTCAAACACTGCTAACATCTCCATTTCATCTGTTGCTCCAGAACTACTTGCTAAGCACTCGTGTAATTCTGATATCACCTCCCCAACGCTGGTGGCACCCAGTGCCACTGCAGCCCCACACTCCCCTTTGCTGTGATTCACTGGGAGTTACCCCCAGGCACTGCAGAGATTCCCCTGACAAACTCATTTTTACAGGTTAGTGAACACAAACGCTTCCCCCAGAGCCCCCGGCAGGGCACAGCTCTGCCCCTCACCTGCAGCCCTGCACACCTGGGAGACAGAGAGGAACAGCCCTGAGCAGTGCAGACCCACAGCAGCACCCAGCTGAGATTCACAGGAGCCAGAGCAAACACTTGATGATGTCAGAGCTGACGATGGGGTTTAAAAAATGCAAAAATCCCGAATTGCTGCACACACACACACACACACGGTCCTTCCAAAATGGAGGGAAGCACCATCAAAGCTTTCAAGGAAAAAAGCTTTCAGACTTTAATCAGCTGTGGAATTACTCACATCACTGGTTTGGATACAGGGGCAGCACCAAGGAAACAATTAAAGAGCAGATCAGAGAGAAAGATGGTGAGATTGAGCTCGGGGCATGACAAAGGGACAAAGCAGGAATTCCCACAGGCAGCTCTTCCCAGGATGGATCTCTGCAGTTTGAGGAGACCCACATGAGCAGGGAGATGGAGAGCCTGCCCCAGAGCAGCAACAATCGGAACAATTTACCAACATTGAGAGAGGAAATGCAAGGTGCAAAAATAAATAGAGTGTAAATTAGACTGTTAGAATGTAGAATTAGCAGATTTATGGAATGTTTGTGATAAGGGACACGTGGCCAAGATGGAGAATTTGGGGTGTGGATCCTCTTCCTCCTTCTGCTCCTGCCATCCGTGCTGGGTGACATGCTGGCACTGCCAGATTGGATGGGGTCAGAGCTGGGCTGTTTAACAAAGTTGTATTGTATTGGAAAATAATTGTAAATCCCCAGTAGGTAATTTAGACTATAAAAGATCAGTCCTGCCTCTGCCAGGCAGATTCTGCCCTGGATGTCTGGTGAGCAGAGCTGTGAGCTGGGCAGAGCAATCCTGAGATGAGGGAGAACAAACAGCCATGGAAACCTCTCAGAACAGCTCCTGCAGCCTCTCAGAAAGAGCTGGGCTCAAACCCCTGCATGTCCCCAGAGCTGAGCTCAGGGCTGAGATCTCAGGGCTGGGACAAGACCCTCCTGCAAACCCACAGTGTGGCTGGCTGGGACACCTGGTGACTCTGCTGAGTCCCAAACCCTGCAGCACTCTCTGCTTTTCCTCCTTTCACTCCCGCGTGCTGGGAAGAAACTCGGGGTGAAAAATGCCAGTGAGGTTCATCTGCTCACAGCAGGAAATTCACCTTCAGTTTACAAACATCCATCCTCGCAGCAATTTCCAGTTTTTAAATGGGGATTTGAAGTTTTTAGTTCGCTGGCTGTGTGAGATTTTCCCTAAGATTTCACAAAAATAATTTCTAAATCCCAAAATATCCCAAAAAATCACTTAAAAATTCCCCCCAAAAATCCCATATTTTCCCAAAATTCCCAAGTTTTGGGCTGCACCTGGAACATGCTGAGGGTTTTGCCCTTGACTGCATTGAACAGTTCCTGGGTTCTGGACCCAAAGAATCCCCAAAAAATTCCATAAAAATCCCAAAAGAATTCCATAAAATTCCAAAAAAATCATTAAAATTTTCCAAAAAATTCCATAAAAATCCCCAAAAAATTCCAAAAAAATCCCCAAAAAATCCCAAGAAAAAATTCCATAAAAATTCCCCCAAAATTCCATAAAATTCCAAAAAATTCACTAACATTTTCCCCAAAAAATCCCCAAAAAAATCCCCCCCAAAAAAATCCCAAAAAATCGGGGCTGAGAACAAGGGGTGCAGCTGCTGCTGAGCAAAACCAGCCCTGCCACAGCAGCAGGAGGGGAGAACTGCAGGAGCTGGGCACAAACAGCCACAGGCCTCCCACCCCAAACCACCCCACAGCCCCGAGTTAATCTGATTCATGCAAATGTTAAACCAATTTAGGTGCACACACTGTGCGAGTTGCCTGGCCCAGTTTAATTTGATAGGTTTTTAAACCTGTTTAGACACACTAATATCTGCTGTCTAATCTAGAGCAGCTCCTGCTTTGTGCAAATGTTGCCAGGGAACCAGAGCATGGAGGCTCTGAGGGATCCTGTTGTACCACAGCACTCTGGCTGCATCAGGGTGAGAGTGATGCTCGGAGCAGGAAAGGTGGAACCAGCGGGGCTGGGTGCCACAGCAGGGCCCCCAAACCCTGCCTGCTGCACCAGGAGCAGCTCCCAAAGCTTCCCAAACCAGGGTGGGGGTCCAGAGCAGTCCTCTGCCCTCCCTGGGGGTCTCAAACCCCCTGGCAGGGTCCCAAAGACCCCTGAGTGAGACCCTGAGGGAAATTACCAGCACAGAGGGAATGCAAACAAGCCACCAACATTAGTAAAGTGTAAATTAGGTTGTTAGAACGAAGATAAATAGACTTTTGGGGATGTTTGTGATAAGGGACACGTGGCCAAGATGGAGAATTTGGGGTGTGGATCCTCTTCCTCCTTCTGCTCCGTGCCATCCATGCTGGGTGACATGCTGGCACTGCCAGATTGGATGGGGTCAGAGCTGTTTAACAAGACTGTATTGTATTGGAAAGTTGTTATAAACATTTAGCAGGTAATTTAGACTGTATAAGATCAGCCCTGCCCTCAGCAGGCAGATCCCACCCTGGGTGTTAGATGGGCAGAGAGTTCCTGAGACAAGAAACAATCAACAATCCTTGGAGCCTCTAAAACAGCCTCCTGCAACCTCTCATCAGCAGCTTTGGGAAAAACCAGGACTTACAGCCCTGCATGTCCTGTGAGGGGATCTCAGGGTAAGGAGACACCTGGGGCAGTGACATTTGGCATCCCTGGGTGGGCAGAGACACCAGGGGAGGCTCCAGGAGCAGAGCAGGAGCAGGATGTGGGGAAGGCTCACTTCTCTGGGACAGGGACAGCCCCAGGAGGGGCCAGCAAGGCCCAGGAGGAGAAATCCCACTTTGGGCTGGCTCCTGCTGTGCCCCCCTTTCCCAGGAGCTGGGCTGTCCCACCCTCAGGATTCCTTTGGCTCCAGGGGCAGCAGAGCTGAACATCTCTGAATAAAACTGAACATCTCTGAGCAGAGCTGAGCACCTCTGAGCAGAACTGAACATTCTGAACACCTCTGAGCAGAACTGAGCACCTCTGAACACCCCTGAACATTCCTGAACACCTCTGAGCAGAGCTGGACATCTCTGAGCAGAACTGAACTGAACACCTCTGGGCACCTCTGAACACCTCTGAGCATTCCTGAACATCTCTGAATGAAACTGAACACCTCTGAGCAGAACATCTCTGAACACCTCTGAACATTCCTGAACACCTCTGAGCAACTCTGAATATCTCTGAGCAGATCTGAGCACCTCTGAACAGAGCTGGACATCTCTGAGCAGAACTGAACTGAACATCTCTGAACACCCCTGAACATTCCTGACCAGAGCTGAACATCTCTGAGCACCCCTGAGCAGAGCTGAGCACCTCTGAGCACCTCTGAACATTCCTGAACATCTCTGACTAAAACTGAACACCTCTGAGCAGAACTGAACTGAACATCTCTGAGCACCCCTGAGCACCCCTGAACATCTCTGAGCACCCCTGAGCATTCCTGAACACCTCTGAGCACCCCTGAGCATCTCTGAGCACCCCTGAGCATCTCTGAGCACCTCTGAGCCCCCCTGAGCTGCTCCCCCAGGTGTGTGCACAGCCCCTGCCCTGCTCCTGCTCCCCCCAGGGGATCCCTCCCATCCCCTCCCTCTGCAGGGCAGCTCCTCTGCCTCCTCCCCACGCCTGCACACGAGCTGCTGGGAGGCCAAGAGGCTTCAGCGAGAATTAAAAATAAATAAATAAATAAAGTTCAAAGAAGCTCACACCTCCCAGCCAGCTCCTTATGGAGTGATGTCAAGAAGACAAAGTGGCTCTGAAAATTCCTCTTTTTTTTTTTTTTTTGGAGGATGCTGGGGCTGCAGGGGGACATGGCCATCTGTGAGCAGGACCTGCAGCTCAGCACGGGCCTGGGGGATGAGCAAATCATCCAGCACAGGCAGCCTTTGCTACAGGAACACCAAACTCAATGAATTCCCAAGCTAGGGGGAAAAAAAAAAAAAGTCCAAAAGAATTGTGTTGGATCAGACCAGAACAATAGAGGGTTTATGAGTTGAAAGATGGGGGGAAATAAAAGACAATTTTCAGTTTCCTAGGTTGATGTCAAGGAAAAAAAAAAATTGGTCAAGTTATAAAGAAAATAATCAGAAAGGGAGGACAAGAGTAAAAAGAAAGGTCTAACAAGCACAGGCTGCAGATTGTTCCAGTTATTGTGCAATAAACTTTACAGAAAGGGAGCTGGTCCACTGCAGGGCTCACAGGTTTAAATCGAGCCCAGGTTGTACAAAGCAATTCTGACACAGCCAGGAGCTGCCAGCCCGGCTGGCTCCTTCATTGGCAAATAGGAAAAATAAAATGTGAGTCCTGGGGGTCCTGCCAGAGCCGAGCCCCAGCCCTGCAGCAGGCACGGGAGGAGGAGCAGCCAGGGGAGGGATAATTGCAGGACAAGTCACACTCTGCAGCTGCTGAGGCACCGGTACTTTACAGAAGTCACAGATTTGCCTTTTCTTGAGCAGAGAGTTAGGAATAATGTGCATGTTCTTATCGACTCATAGAAGAGAATTTAGAGCTCAAAGTGCAGCAGCTGTGGATTAAAGACTTAGCAGCATCTTTTCATCTTTTACTACCTGGAGTAGCTCTGCTCAGGGGAGAGCAGCTGGATGGGGTGTCAGACTGAGGAGTGCACACACTGCTCCAGGCTCTACTACCTGGAGTAACCCTGCTCTGGACACAGCTGGATGGGGTGTCAGACTGGGGAGTGCACACACTGCTCCAGGCTCTACTACCTGGAGTAACTCTGCTCTGGACACAGCTGGATGGGGTGTCAGACTGGGGAGTGCACACACTGCTCCAGGCCCTACTACCTGGAGTAACTCTGCTCAGGGGAGAGCAGCTGGACGGGGCTGCCCGTGCCAGCCTGGGGGGATCCCAGAGCTCGGAGCAGCCTCGGGTCGGGGTCTGACCCCAAACCAGCCCTGGGGTCCCCCAGGACAGCCTGAGCCCCCTGGGGCTGCCCCGTGCAGACCCCCCCACTCCAGCCTCAGTTTCCCCGGCGTGGCCACCTCACCTGGCCACACCTCACCTGGCCACGCCCCACCTGGCCACACCCCACCTGGCCAAACCTCACCTGGCCACACCTCACCTGGCCACGCCTCACCTGGCCACGCCTCACCTGGCCACGCCTCACCTGGCCACGCCTCAGCCCCGTTCGTTCCCAGCTCAGCCCCGTTCGTTCCCAGCTCAGCCCCGTTCATTCCCAGTTCAGCCCCATTCATTCCCAGTTCAGCCCCGTTCATTCCCAGTTCAGCCCCGTTCGTTCCCAGCTCAGCCCCGTTCGTTCCCAGCTCAGCCCCGTTCGTTCCCAGCTCAGCCCGTTCGTTCCCAGCTCAGCCCCGTTCATTCCCAGTTCAGCCCGTTCATTCCCAGCTCAGCCCCGTTCCCAGTTCAGCCCCGTTCATTCCCAGTTCAGCCCGTTCGTTCCCAGCTCAGCCCCGTTCATTCCCAGTTCAGCCCCATTCGTTCCCAGCTCAGCCCCGTTCATTCCCAGCTCAGCCCCATTCGTTCCCAGTTCAGCCCCGTTCGTTCCCAGCTCAGCTCCATTCGTTCCCAGCTCAGCCCCGTTCCCAGCTCAGCCCCCGAGGCTCTGCCGGGAGCCCACGCTGCTGCAGGGACAGCAGAGCCATTTTCCTGCCTCTGATGTCGCTCTGGTCACTCCTCCCACCCAGGGAAGGCAGAGCAATCCCGCTGCCCCCGGACCGGGCTGAGGGATGCCCCGGGGCAGCTTTGCTTGCCAAACCCACATTTACCAGCCCAGGACCACCCGGGGACCCCCACACGGGGCACAAAGCGCCCAGCCCCGTCCTGCAGGGAGGCCACGGCCAGAACACGGCCAGAACAGGACACGAGGAGCCCCTGCCCGTGCCCTCCACGCCCACAGCCGAGCTCTGAGGGGCTCTGCTGCCAGGGACCCCCTGCCCCCTCACCCCTCGGGGCACAGCTCCAGCTGCAGCTCCTCTCGCACTGCTCAAAGCGTTTATGCCTTTCCCCATCTGAAATACGGCCTCTACCACGCACAGGAAGGAGGAGGAGAGTGCCAGCAAACCTGTTAATTTATAAGTCAATCTGGCAGGGAACAATTAACAGCTTTCCCCCCTGCTGGGTGTGCAGGGGGGGTGATGTGCCCCTGGGGAGCAGAAGGGTCCCCTCACCAGCACCAGCCCTGCCCTGCTGACCCCGAGAGCCCTCGTGTCCAGCCCCAGCTCCAGAGCCCCTCGTGTCCAGCTCCAGCTCCAGCTCCAGCCCCAGCCCCAGCCCCCAGCTCCAGAGCCCTCGTGTCCAGCTCCAGCTCCAGAGCCCTCGTGTCCAGCCCCAGCTCCAGAGCCCTCGTGTCCAGCTCCAGAGCCCTCGTGTCCAGCCCCAGCTCCAGCTCCAGAGCCCTCGTGTCCAGCTCCAGAGCCCTCGTGTCCAGCACCAGCTCCAGAGCCCTCGTGTCCAGCTCCAGCTCCAGCTCCAGCTCCAGAGCCCTCGTGTCCAGCTCCAGCTCCAGCTCCAGCCCCAGCTCCAGAGCCCTCGTGTCCAGCCCCAGCCCCATTTCCCTCCCTGGGAGCTCCCACAGGGACGAGCTGCCCAATCCCACATCCAGACCCCGGGCAGGTTACACAAACAGCTCCCCCCGCAAAACCCAGGTGCACAACCCCAAAACACGATTTATAGGAAAATCCCACCCATCCCAGTGCTTAGTCGTGGCCAAGCGATCAGCGCTGCCACAGGAGCCGGGGCAGGAGCGGCAGCGCCGTGGGAACGTCCCTGCCCATCGCGGGGGTCGCTGGGGAGGGAGCGGCGACACCCCCGGGACACTCCCCTCGCTCCGGGGAAGGGCTGAAACCCCCCAGACAAAACCGCTCCTCCCTCCCGCCTGCAGGAAGGGCTCCGGTGGGAGCAAAGCCTCCGGGATGTGCAGAGATGTGCCCTGTCCCCGGGAGTGCAGATCCCATCGGGATCCAGGGGTGCCACCTCCACACCCCACCGCCCCCCATCCCACATCTGCCTGCCCCCGGACGGGAACGGGATCCTCCTGGGGAAGCACAAACCTTATTAATCATTATTCCATTGCAGGGGTGGGGGGGTTCACCCTCACTGTGACAAATTCTGGCTCGGTGACTCGGAGGCTCCGGGGCCAGCTCTTGTGTAAATCCTCACCGCCCCGGGCTCGAGGTTTCGGCTGAAATCCCCGAGGGCAGATGGAAAACACCGCCTGCTGTCAGCCGGGCCGCCCTCCGCGGCTCGGGGCTGTCCCCACCGCGGAGCCCCTTTCCCTCTCAGGACGGGGAGCTTCGGTGTCGCTGCCCCAGCACAGGGGAGAGTCCCCCCAAACACCTGGCTGGTTTTGGGGTGACCCGCGTCCCCCGCTCGCTGCCGAGGGGCTCAGGGCGGGGAGGACAAGGCACGCCGTGCCCGGGGTGGAGCGGGCAGCATTTGGGGGGCACAGCCGCGTCCCCAGCATCGGCACCGCGCACGGGAGCGCTCCGACACCCGCACCCGGCGGTGCCGCTCCGCCGGCGGAGCCTCCAGCGCGCCCGGAGCCAGCGGAGCCACCGGCGGTGCCACCGAGCGGCGCCGGCACGGGCGGAACCCGCACGAACCCGCCGGGACCGCGCTCGGGGGGCGCCGGGGGGACGGGGCGGGGGCAGCGACAGCGGAGCGGGGAAAGGCGGCGGCGGGGATGGAGCGGGGCGCGGACACAGCCCGGTACAACGGGGATGGAGCGGGGCGCGGACACAGCCCGGTACAACGGGGACAGAGCGGGGCGCGGACACAGCCCGGTACAACGGCGGGGATGGAGCGGGGCGCGGACACAGCCCGGTACAACGGGGATGGAGCGGGCGCACCCCGGCACCGGCAGCGGGGCGTGGGGCGGGCTCTGTCCCCGGAGCCCCCGGCCGGGCTGCGCCCCCGGGCTCCAGCGCATCCCGGTGCCCCCGCCCGGTGCCGGGGCCGCCGCCCCGCATCCCCCCGCATCCCCCCGCCGCACGTGCCCGCGGTCCGGCGCGCCCCGCTATAGCGCGGCCCCTTCCCCCGTTCCCCTCCCCGCACACGCCTGCCATTCTCCGGTGCCACCCACCCGCGACCCCCCCCCGGGCCGCACCCCCGCTATAGCGAGCCCCCCGCCCGGCCCCTCCCGAGCGCCCCCCGCTGTACCGCGACCCCTCCCGGCCCCGCGGTAGCGCCCGGTACCTGCCGGCGCCGCCCGCTGCCATGCTGCCGGCGGAGGGCTGCGCGGGGCCGCGCTGCCCGCGCTGCTCCGCCCCGGCCGCGCTGCGCTGGGGCCGCGGCGCGGGGACACTGCGGCGAGCTCCCGCCCGCCGCCCGCTCGCCCGGGTGATGTCATTCCCCGGGCCGCCGCCGCGTGACGTCACCGCGGGGCGGGGCGCCTCGGCCACGCCCCGCGCGCCGGGAGGGGGCGCGGGGGCCGTGACGTCACCGCGGGCCGGCGGGGCGTGGCCGCGCCTTAAAGGGCCCGCGCACGTGGGGGCGGAGGCGCGAGGCCGGCGGGAGGGGGGGGTCCCGACAATTGGGGTGGGGTCGCCACGTTTGATAACCGCGCTGTGCCCCCTGGCACAGCCCAGCGCTCGGTGAACTCTGCACGACCACCCTCCATCCCACGGTGTGGGAGCCCAGGGGGCACCCCTGCCCTCCCTGGGGGTCTCAAACCCCTGGCAGGGTCCCAAAGACCCCTGAGTGAGACCCTGGTGTTCAAACCCCTGGGGGAAATTACCAGCACAGAGGGAATGGAAACAAGCCACCAACATTAGTAAAGTGTAAATTAGGTTGTTAGAACGTAGATAAATAGACTTTTGGGGATGTTTGTGATAAGGGACACGTGGCCAGGATGGAGAATTTGGGGTGTGGATCCTCTTCCTCCTCCTTCTCCGTGCCATCCAGCCCCATCCCCTGCCCCAGACACCTTTTCCCATCCCCGGGGTCAGCCACTCATTCTCTGCCCCATCCAGGAAATCTCCTCTTTCCCCTCAGCCCAGCCCCTTTCTGCAGGGCCCGGTGCAAATCTGCACCACCAGGGCTCCGCGTCCTATCTGCTGCATCTGTGCTCCTAATGGATGTATAATATTTTACAGTAATTTCCTCATTTGTCATGCAATCAAATCCTTTGATCAGACACGGGAGAAATGTAAATATCAATTATTAACCAGCCCATTCTGGTCTTGCTTGACTGGATATTTATTTTTTTATTATTTTTTGGAGGAAGGAATTGATTCATTTGCAATTCAACTCTCCAACTCATTCTTAATTTGGATGCTTGCGTTTCTGGACGGGCTGTATTTTTGAAGGTGGAGATATTTGATCACTAGAGCAATCAATGTTTCCATGTATATTTTAGAGTGGAGAGATAGTTGTGTAGAAAAGTGTAAAATAAGCGGGGGTTTTAAATCCTGTGCGTAGAGAGCTGCTACACCACGGTTCAAAATCTCAGTAGCCAAATTTGCTGCTCTACAGTCATTTATAGCCCTTCAGAGCGTTGGCATGAAATGGAGAGGTGGCCAGGAAATTTCTGACAGAATATTTTTCCATCTGCAAATGGTTCTATTTTTTTTATTATTTTCTCGTGAGAGTGAGGCAGTTTGTATAAACACGTTGCCTTAGGCAGAAAAAACGTTTTCGAAATGAAAATAATAACAAAAAAAGTGAAATAAAATTAGAAGAAAGATGAGACTCAGTCGCTTTCTTTTTGGCTTCCCATTTGGAGATGGTTTTCCACCCAAAGCTTTGGAAGTTTCTGGTGCCTGTGCAGCCTGAGAAGTCAAGCTGGGGCTGTGACACGCATTTGTCCTGGCATTTCAGTGTCCAGCTCTCCTGACATTTCACTGGTGCCAGCTTTGCAGGAGGTAATCCCCATCCTTCCCCCCAAAATCCCAATTTTGGCTTCAAACTCAGGAATCTGGGAGCGCTCTTCCCTCAGCCAGGCTGTTTATTTGCTTTCTGGAGTTTTATTGAAGCTCTGAGAGTTGCATTTTGCAAGCTGTCTTCCTCCTGAAAGCGAGCAAGCTGCGCCTCTTCCTTAATCATCTGCTTTTGTTTGCTCCAAGGAAAATACCAAATATCTCCTGACGTGCCGTGGAGCCGTGAATGATGCAGGGATGCGCAGTTCCTGCCCGGCCTCATGACTAATGGTGAGTTTTCAGGTGCACGTGGAGCCTGGGGAGATGTGCCCCAAATCCTGCCTGCTTTGGGCTCTTTTGTCGATCTGCTGGAGAGGATGACAACATCTCCTCTCGAGGCCAGCAGCGGTTGGCGCAGAGAGGTTTCTGCAGAGCTCCTGCAGCGTGAAACAGCCGTGGAATGGTGGAACCATGGAAGGGATTGGGCTGGAGGAACCTCAGAGCTCATCTCAGCCCAGCCCTGCCATGGCAGGGACACCTGGCTGCCCCAGGCTGCCCCAGCCCCGGCCCTGATGTCCTGGTGTGAAGGACAGGGCTCTGCCAAGAAGGGCAGGAGCTTCTCTTTGAAATGGAGAATGTAAACCCTCTCCCTCCAAATTATTATAATTTTGAAATTAAGGGGCTCTCAGGAAAAGAAAGGGAATTAGGAATAACAGTTCTTCACTAGGAAAATTCAAATAGAAATGCAGTATTACAAAGAACGATCCCAAACCCTGCCAGAGTCAGAATCCAAGCTGACACCCGTCAGTCAGTCAGGGTGTTGGCAGCAGTCCCATTCCATGGTGGCTGCATCCTCCTGCAGTGGCAGATGTGGTTCATTGGAGAAGGTGCAGTTTTCCTCTGAAGCTCCAGGGATGATGTGGAAAGGTCTGGTGTTCCTCTGGAATCCAGTGGAAAGATGGAAACTTGCTGCCCAAAATCTCAGTTTTTATCTGGGTAGGAAAGGCTTGGCTCCTCCCCTGGCTGGAGCATCTCCCAGTGGGATGATGTAATTTTATCAGCCATGCACTGGGACTCACTGGCCATGAACAGGAGATATCTCCTGGAGGGAGGATGGGCTGTGGAAAGATAAAGATGATTGCCCAGCTGGTTTAAAGATGGCCCATTAGCACATAATATGTGCCAGGAGATCAAGGTCACTGCCCCACCCAGTTTTTAACAATGGCCCATTGACAGGAGATATCTCCACAGAGATCAGGATCACTGCCACACCCTGTTTTTAACAATGGGCCATTAGCAGGAGATATCCCCACAGAGATCAGGGTCACTGCCCCACCCGGTTTTTAACAATGGGCCATTAACAGGAGATATCCCCACAGAGATCAGGATCACTGCCACACCCTGTTTTTAACAATGGGCCATTAGCAGGAGATATCCCCACAGAGATCAGGATCACTGCCACACCCGGTTTTTAACAATGGGCCATTAACAGGAGATATCCCCACAGAGATCAGGATCACTGCCCCACCTGGTTTTTAACAATGGCCCATTAAGAGGAGATATTCCCACAGAGATCAGGATCATTGCCACACCCGGTTTTTAACAATGGACCATTAACAGGAAATATCTCCTGGAGGGAGGATGGGCTGTGGGAAAGATAAAGATGATTGCCCCAGCTGGTTTAAAGATGGCCCTTTAGCAGATAATATGTGCCAGGAGATAAGGAATCACTGCCCCACCTTCAGGAGATGGGGACAGAATCCACATTTCTGGCCACAGCCTGTATTGCAGCCCCAGGCACTGCCTTACCCCGGCTGGGATCCCTCAGACACATTGCGTGAGTCTTGCCCCGTACCATGAGACATTTTACATCGTTATCCTGGAAATCCAGCACACACTTCCGACCAACTAAAGGAGTAAGTGGTTTGGGCTTGACCTTGACACCTGGGGTTTGTGCTGGAGCCAGCTTTACTCCCAGCTTCTTTCCCAGCCCTTTTTAGTTTCCGCTGGGTTTTAATCCGTGTAAAAGCTGTGTGAAGAGTGAGTCTGAGCCGCAGCCGCTGTGCCCAGACACGGTCACTGGTGGGTTGAGAGAAAAGCTATTGATCTGGTGTTTGAATTCAGTTAAATAACGCTGCCCAAGCCGCAGCTCCAGCCCGGCGGGGCGATCGATCCCGGCTCCTTCCGGCTCCAGGGCAGGTGCTGATCCATAACCCGGGTCCTGCGCCGTGACCCAGAGCTGCTGCCACCGCTCCTGCGGGTGCCAAACGGCCACACACCTGCTCAATTCCCATTTCCTTTCATCTCGCTGGAAGATTTTGGCAGGTCAGAACAAGCCCTGACTTCCAGAACTTGCCTCATCCGCATCCTCCGGGAGAAGGTCTCAGCAGCAGCTGGGAAACCACTTCAAAAAGCACATCCCTTTCTGAGCCTGGGGTCTTTGTGAGGCAGAAACTCATCTGCTGATGGAATTTATGGAGAAATTCTCCGTTGCTGTCCTCCCACTGGATCCTGGCTCCCACGCTGCAGCCCAGACTGCGAGGCTGGAGGGTAACGCCGAGCTCAGCGCCAGGAGCTTCGCCCAGGCTTCGTGCCCTCACCTTGCCCCCAAGCCCTTAACAGAGCTTCCCACAGAAAACCGGTGAGGAATGACTTCCTGCAGGAGCCTCAGCGCTGCCCAAACACACCAGAGTGCAGAGCTGGCACAGAAAATGGAAACCCTGTCTGGTGTTAAACAAACTGAGGAGGGGTGCCCTGGGAGGCCGAGCACCCTCAGTCTCGTGGAATCCGGGATGGTTTGGGTCAGAAGGGACCATAAAGCCCCTCTGATTGCCCCTGCCATGGGCAGGAACACACCCTGTCCAGCCCAGCCTCGGCTCCAGCCCTTCTCAGGAGCTGCCCAAAACCCTGGGAAGGCACGAAGAAGCTCCCTGGGCTGCGGGAATGTGTCTGAGGCACAGTTACCGACCTGGGCTCGTTTGCGATGGGGGCGAACGCCTCTCAGGGAGGGGTTTTGGGGCTCTGCAGCAGCACTGGGACCACTGCCATCCCCAGACTGGTTTCCAGCAGCGCTGCTGGTGCCTGGGGACTCGGCCTGTGGTTAGAAGACAGGCACGTGTCAAACGCGTAAGGCACTTCAGCGCCGTCTGCTCCTGCAGAACAATACTTACTCTTCATGTTAGTTCAGTTACAGATCAAATAATCTGAAAAATTCACAAGTGGCTGCGGATACAAATTAACTTAACAAAACATTTTGAAAACGGCGCAGTCCTGGGGAGAATACAAATGTGGCAGGCACCGGTGGGAGAGGAATGCGAGCGTCTGCACCGGAGTCCTCCCATCAACATTTTCCCCGCGTCAGATCACACAGAGCGGCTGGAGCCGGATGAAACGCAGTAACAGCGCGGTCCAAGATGGAGCGATGCCATATGGAAGCCCAGGGAAGTTTTCTCCGCTCTTTGCTCCGCTGATGTTTTTCAGCTGTGTCATTGGTGCTTTGCTTTATCAAGAACATTACGGGCTGGGCTCTGTCTGTGCAGTGAAAAATGACGGGCTGAGCTCTGCTCTCCATTGCACCAAAGTCACCGGTGTTGCGGGAAGGTAAAGGACGGAGGCATTTGGCTCGTGGTCACCGTTTCATAACTGCAGAGCACAAGCTATAAAATCTTGATGAATCTTTTGAGCTTTGGAGCCTAAAGCAGCTCTTTGGTCTCCAGCCTGGCTGGGTGCAAACGCGTGTGCTGAGGTGAAGGCAGGAGCATCCTCGTGCCCAGGGCTGGTAGAAACTTGTTACACGCAGGAATTGCTGTGTTGGGGAAATAACCCAGCAGCTGCTGCCCCTGCGGGGCCACTTCCAGCGGGGCTCAGCTCGCCCTCCGCGCCGTGCGGGCTGGATTCGCCTCAGCTGTGGGGAGAGGCGACGGAGGGATAAATACGGATTGGGCTAAATAAGGAAAAGCTGTGTGGGATGCTGCAAACAGCCTCGCCGCAGATGGAACCCACTCCGTGTGGAAGGGCCAAGCTCGCCCACGCTGGGTTTGGCTTTCCCCACGGCGAGCCAGAGCTGGTGAGGAGCCCCAGCGTGGTGGGGGAACTTCCCAGGCACCAGCTGGACCTGCTGCTCCATCCTCACCCTCCTGCCTTCCCCCGGGCTTGCTCGCAAGCCACGCTCGCTTTCCCCAGCTCAACACAGAAGGATCCCGGCAGCACTGAGCCGAACGAGTCCTAAATCCCTTTCCCCGCTGCACCCCAAGGTCCCGCTGAGCCCCAGCGGCCCCACTCCTCCTGCCCTGCGCTCAGGGCTCCGGAACCACAGGATGGTTTGTGTCGGAAGGATCCTCTCGTTCCAACCCCCTGCCACAGGCAGGGACACCTTCCGCCAGACCAGGTTACTCCAAACCCCGTCCAGCCTGGTCACCGCACGGAGCTGCCACCGAAATCCTCCAAATCCCACCCAAATGCCACCAAAACGCCACCGAACTGCCACCGAAACGCCAGCGAAGTGCCAGCCTCGGGCAGCTCGGCGGAGCAGGAGCCGCCCCCGCGGCCGCCGCTGCGGGAATTGCGCTCGCCGCTCGTTGGCCTCGCTCCGCCCCAGCCAGAGCCGGCAGCGGCGGCTTTTTGTGTGAATGAAATGGGAACAGAACCGGCTGGAACGGAGCGGGCAGATTAGTCATTAGTCATCCCGGCTTCTTCGGGAGCTGCCGCTAATTGAGGCTCTCAGGTAGCGCTGAGTCACCGCAGCCCTGCTCGGACCCCCCGGGCCTGGGGGTGTCACACGGACCGTCACCGCTCTGGGTCACTCCTGTGGCCTGGCAGCCGAGAGGGGACGGGCAGAGGAGAAATGGGCTCGGCATTTCCGAAGGGCCGCGGAGGAGCATCGCAGCTCGGCCGGACATGGGGAGAGAGGGACAGAGAGGGGACAGAGGGGAACAGAGGCACAGAGGGACAGAGGGACAGGGGGGCAGAGGGACAGAGAGGGGACAGAGGGACAAGGGATGCCCCTGCTCTGCCCCAGCCCCAGCTGCACACCAGCCCCGAGGCTCCCCTAAGCGCTCCCTGCTGCCCTGGGGCGATGCCCGGCGTTCGCCCAGCCCTCATCCCCGCAGCATCCCGGGAGCCGCAGCTCCGGCCCGGCCGCTCTGCCGCGGCTCCGGCACCGAGGGCACAGCGGTGCCACCGCCCGGGGCTGGCACTGCCTGGCAGGGTCTGCGGCCACGGGCGAACCAAACTCCGCCGTCACCGGCTCCATCCAGCACAGCTCCCTGAGCTAGGGAGCAGCGGTTCCCGAGGAAATGTGTGTGCGCGCTCCTTCCCTCCGTGGGAGCTGCCCAACAGCCCAGTGAAGGGTTCCCCGTCCCAGAGCGGCAGGAAGGGACACAGGACCGGGCTCTGTGCGCGCAGCTCTTCTCTCACTGGGTTTCTCCCCCGCGCGGGTCCCGGCGCTGCACGGGGGAAGCGCAGTGTAAAAGGGAATTTCTCTTTTATTTCCCGGGCGGGTGGGCGGGCGAGGCTGTTGGAAGGATGTTTTCCTTTCGTTTTTCAGTCTCATTGGACCACTATATTTAGTCCAGTTTCTAATTTTCTGGGCTTAATTAACGAGCTGAAGTTTTCACGCAGAGCCCTCGAACAGCTTGGGAAGTTCAGCCCGGTCACTGGGCAGGAAAAAAAATTGTCTTTCTTCTCTGCTAGCGCTGGGAATGACCTGTGGATAAAATCAGAGGAAACATCTCTGTGGGATCGCTGGGACACGCCAGCCCTGACCCCTGGGCACGCTGGGCACGGCACAGGTTCGTCCTTGGGGTGCCACAGTGCCTGCGGGCATCCTGAGGTGGGGCTGGATGTGCCCAGCCTGACTCTGGGGTGTTCTCTGTGCCCAGCACCCCCAGGGACCAGCCAGGCACAGGTACCCCCGATTTTGGGATGTTCTCTCATTGCCCAGCACCCCCAGGGACCAGCCAGGCACAGGTACCCCGATTTTGGGATGTTCTCTCATTGCCCAGCACCCCCAGGGACCAGTCAGGCACAGGTACCCCGATTTTGGGATGTTCTCTGTGCCCAGCACCCCCAGGGACCAGCCAGGCACAGGTACCCCGATTTTGGGATGTTCTCTGTGCCCAGCACCCCCAGGGACAGCTCAGGCACAGGTACCCCCGATTTTGGGATGTTCTCTCATTGCCCCAGCACCCCAGGGACAGCTCAGGCACAGGTACCCCCGATTTTGGGATGTTCTCTCCAGCACTCGAGCTAGCACAGGCACTCCCCGATTTTGGGATGTTCTCCCAGGGACCAGCCAGGCACAGGTACCCCCGATTTTGGGATGTTCTCCCTATGCCCAGCACCCCCAGGGACCAGCCCAGGCACAGGTACCCCCTATTTTGGGATGTTCTCAGGGACCAGCACCCCCAGGACAGCCCAGGCACAGGTACCCCCGATTTTGCGGATGTTCTCTCTATGCCCAGCACCCCCAGGGACCAGCCAGGCACAGGTGCCCCCGATTTTGGGATGTTCTCTCTGTGCCCAGCATCCCCAGAGCCCAGACAAGCACAGGTACCCCGATTTTGGGATGTTCTCTCTGTGCCCAGCATCCCCAGAGCCCAGACAAGCACAGGTACCCCGATTTTGGGATGTTCTCCCAGGGAGCAGCCAGGCACAGGTGCCCCTGGCTCTGGGGTGTCCTCCCAGGTACCAGTCACACCAGCACACCTGGGTGCCACCAGAGGCTCACAGGATTCTCTCTGTGGCACTCATGAGCCTCCAGACACCCACAGGGGTGTCAGTCTGCTCCCCCTTGTTCTGGGGTGGCTCTGGGGTGGGTTTGGGGCTTTGGGATTTTGGGCATTTGGGGTTTTGGGGTTTTGGGGTTTGAGGGTTTTGGGTGTGTTGTGCAGTTCTCTCCCCTGTGCTGCCTGGCAATGGCCGTGGCACTGCAGGCTGGCCCTGGGGGATGTCACCCTCCCCTGGCACCGGCAGCAGGGACAGGGCACAGCTGAGCTGGGGCTGAGAACCCTCACTCTGCACCCTGTGCCAGCACAGCTCCCCACTGGTCCCAGTTTGCTCACTGGGAGGTGGCAGGGGGAGCTCTGAGCCCTGTTCTGATGGGGTGGAACATCTGGAACCCAGGTGTGTGACACTGGGTGACACTGGCCCAGCTCCCCATGTCAACACTCGTGCTCTGCCTCCCTTCCCCTTAAAATAGATCTGCCTTAAAATAACACCTTGCTAACCCCAGGCAGATGTGGAGATTTTCTTTTCCAGCAATCAGGAGGTTGTTGTTTGTTGTTTTTTTTCCAGTGAGAGACTATTTAGCTAGAAACAGGCACCAGGAGAGGAGGATGGTGGTGCCAGAGCTACAGACTGCACCCTGAAGCTGTGGCCAGGATGAGCAGCCCCCAAACTCTCCTGAGCTGCAACGCTCAGATCTGTGGGCAAGGAGGACGTTTGTGGCACAGGAGGTGCTATAGCAACCGTGTGAAGGTGCCTGGAGAAAGCTGAGAGGGGAAATAAATAAAATAAAACCGTTGCTGGAAGCAGAGGGATGGCAGAAGGAGGAGGGGAGATCCCCAGGGTGCAGCCTGGTGCCAAAGCTCCAGTGGGATTCCCTTGGGGGATTTTAAACTGCACATTGCCAAAGAGCAGGATGGTTCGGGGGGAAGAGGGGGCTGGGCTCTGTGTCCCACCCTGGGTGGGCTCCCAGCCCTGCAGGGTCTCTCCCCTTTCTGCTCCCCAGCACACCCAGCCTGGCACAGCTCCTGCATTTCTGGGGCTGCTGCCCCACCCCACCCGGCTCTGGCTGTACAAACAGCCCTGACCTGGTGCATCCCTTCCCTGGGATGTGCTGGGCACCACCCTGGCCTGTGTGGGAGAAACCCCCAAATCTGGCAGCTGGCAGTGTCAGAGGGCTGGGGCTGCCCTGGCTGCAGGGAAACACCTTTTGATTAGAACTTCCTCCACATCACATTTGATTTCATTTTCCCTTCCCCTCCCAGCACTGCCCTGGCTGCCAGGGCTTGGCAGGATTAATTCCAGATAAAGTTACCCTGAGTGATGGCCTTTGCTTTCGTGCTCTCCTTGTCTATTTTCCACCTGGCTGAACCCAGAGAAACTCCAGAGGAATCCTGCAGCTCCAGCCCTGCCTGGGGCCGGCTCAGCAGAGCCACAGCTCCTCCTGCCAGGGTTGTTTTTATTCCTGGTGGGAGCAGAGCTGCTGTGCACAGGTGGGGTGGGACAGATGACAGGAGCTGGGGGGCACACATCACAATCTGAGGGCTCCAGTCTGCCCTGGAGTCTCCCCTGGTGGGGACAGAGCCCCCTTTGTGCCTGGGCTCAGCCAAACTCTGCTTTGTGTTTGCTGATCCCCAGCACGGGCTGTGGGAGCCCAGGGTGAATCCCTGGCCTCCCTGGGGGTCTCAAACCCCCTGGCAGGGTCCCAAAGACCCCTGAGTGAGACCCTGAATTCCAACCCCTGGGGAAATTACCAGCACAGAGGGAATGGAAACAAGCCACCAACATTAGTAAAGTGTAAATTAGGTTGTTAGAACGTAGGTAAATAGACTTTTGGGGATGTTTGTGATAAGGGACACGTGGCCAAGATGGAGAATTTGGGGTGTGGATCCTCTTCCTCCTTCTGCTCCGTGCCATCCATGCTGGGTGACATGCTGGCACTGCCAGATTGGATGGGGTCAGAGCTGGACCGTTTAACAAGACTGTATTGTATTGGAAAATTTATAAATCATTTAGCAGGTAATTTAGACTATATAAGATCAGCCCTGCCCTCAGCAGGCAGATCCCACCCTGGGTGTTAGATGGGCAAAGAGTTCCTGAGACAAGCAACAATCAACAATCCTTGGAGCCTCTAAAACAGCCTCCTGCAACCTCTCATCAGCAGCTTTGGGAAAGAACAGGATTTACAGCCCTGCATGTCCTGTGAGGGGATCTCAGGGTAAGGAGACACCTGGAGCAGTGACAGGGCAGCCCCTGAGCAGCAATTTGGGTTTAAACGTGGGTAAAACACGGGGCAGGAGCAGCCCCTGAGCCTGTGGGGCAGACCCTGCTGAGCCCCAGCAGCTCCTGGTGCCTTTTCCTCCCTGGCCTGGAGGGCTGAGCCCAGCCCCAGAAAAGGGTGAGAGAAATTCTGTTCCAATAAGTGACTGAGCTCTCTAAGTGCCCAGGCCAGGTGCTCACCTGCCCAGGAGAAGGGGATGGGCTGGGATGGTTTTTGGCATGTCCAGCAGGTCCCTGGTGGGTTTTGGGCAGGGCAGGGTGACACAGACCTCAGCTGCTGCTCACTGGGCTCTCCCCAGTTACTGAGCTCTGTCATTACTTCTTGAACATTTATTTCCGGACTTGCAGCAATTATTTCTCCAGCAGGGTGGAGGTGATTGGGATAACTGCTCCTGTGGCTAGTTTAGATTAGTTTGAGAGGGAGGGAGGCAGAGAGGAGCTGCTGCACTGGGAGGGAAGGCATTGGGATATTGGGATGGGATATTGGGATGGGATATTGGGATGGGATGGGATTCAGAAATGGGATACAGGGATGGGATGGGGATGGAGATAGGATGGGATAC
This sequence comes from Luscinia luscinia, assembly GCA_034336685.1. Taxonomy (NCBI): domain Eukaryota; kingdom Metazoa; phylum Chordata; class Aves; order Passeriformes; family Muscicapidae; genus Luscinia; species Luscinia luscinia. The sequence continues at coordinate 307,370 of CM067634.1, read as the reverse complement.
AGGGATGGGACACAGGGATGGCAAAGCCCCCAGAGCTGCTGCCAGCCCTGCAGCTCTGCCTTCCCAATCCCATCCAGCCTGCAGGAGTCTAATAAAACAAGTCCACACGTTACAAAATCAATTTCCTCTCTATTAATTTGGGTCTCTTAAGATTTATCATCGTCTTTCATCACCAGATTAAAAGCAATTGGCAAAGTCTCAAATAACCTTTTAATTCTGAGCTGGAAGCCAAGATCCAGCTCGGTGGGGCTGTGTCCTCCGGAGGGGCAGGACGGTGCAGAGCCCGGTTTGGGGCTGGCAGGGGCACCCCACCCCTGCCCTCGGGCAGTGCCAGCCTGGCTCCTGCTCCCGCGGGGTTAATTACAGCCCTGCCCCTGCCTTCAGCCAGGCTGCACTTTGATATCGGTGCTCCCACTCGTGGGCTGTGCCTGGATTCATTGAGATTTGCATAGTAATTGTTTTCTTCCAGCGATCTGGGAGGATGGCCCCGTGGGGAGAGGGGCAGAACCTCCAGCCCCATCACCAGCTGCCAGATTCTGCCCCAAAACGTGCTTGGCTGCTCCTGACCAGGGCAGAGGTTTGGGCCAGCCCAGCCCTGCCCCTCCAATAACCCCCGAGGATCTCGGAGCTGGAGCCCTCCAGAGCGAGTTTGGTCCGTGCTGCTCCCGCAGCCTGAGCTCTGCTGCCTTCTGCTTTCTGCTTTCTATTTATTTTCTTATTTCTTTCTTTTTTTTAATTTTTAATGGCAGGTTGAGCCTGTCCAGCAGCCTGACAGAGCAGCTGCAGCTTAGCCATGACTGTCACAGAATCCCAGCTTGGATTGGGCTGGAAGGGACCCAAACCCGCCCAGTGCCCCCTGCCCTGCCAGGGACACCTCCCACTGTCCCACTGCTCCAGCCCCGCGTCCAGCCCGGCCTGGGGCACTGCCAGGGGTCCAGGGGCACCTGTGCCAGCCCTGCCCGCCCTGCCAGGCAGGAATTCCTGCCCAAAATCCCAGCCAGCCCTGCCCTGGGCAGTGGCAGCCATTCCCTGGGTCCTGTCCCTCCATCCCTTGTCCCCCAGCACGGGAAGGAGCTGGAGCTGCTGGAGAGGCTCAGGGAGGCCACGGGGTGTCCCAGGGCTGGGACAGGTGTGCACAGGTGTGGCCATGGGGATATCCCAGGGCTGGGACAGGTGTGCACAGGTGTGGCCTGGGGATATCCCAGGGCTGGGACAGGTGTGCACAGGTGTGGCCACGGGATATCCCAGGGCTGGGACAGGTGTGCACAGGTGTGGCCATGGGATATCCCAGGGCTGGGACAGGTGTGCACAGGTGTGGCCATGGGGATATCCCAGGGCTGGGACAGGTGTGCACAGGTGTGGCCATGGGATATCCCAGGGCTGGGACAGGTGTGCACAGGTGTGGCCACGGGGATATCCCAGGGCTGGGACAGGTGTGCACAGGTGTGGCCATGGGGTGTCCCAGGGCTGGGACAGGTGTGCACAGGTGTGGCCATGGGATATCCCAGGGTTGGGACAGGTGTGCACAGGTGTGGCCATGGGATATCCCAGGGCTGGGACAGGTGTGCACAGGTGTGGCCATGGGGATATCCCAGGGCTGGGACAGGTGTGCACAGGTGTGGCCTGGGGATATCCCAGGGTCGGGACAGGTGTGCACAGGTGTGGCCTTGTCTGAGCTCCACCCTCACTGCTGAGAACAAGCAGGAGCTGCCCCAGAGCTGCAGGTAAACCCCTGCACAGCTGAGCACTGGCAGGAGGAGAACATTTAAACCCAAAGCACAGGTCAATGATATCCTGACTGTGGCAGGGGATTCACAGCTCCCAGAGAGGGAAACTGCAACTGAGGGACAGCCGTGAGAGCTGGGCTGGGCTGAGAATCAAACAAACACCCAGGGACAGAATCCAATATCCAGGGACAGGGTGAAACACCCAGGGACAGGATGAAACACCCAGGGACAGAACTGAACACCCAGGGACAGAATTGAACACTCAGGGACAGAGTTGAACACCCAGGCACAGGAGCACTGTGCCAGCTGAGAGCCCAGGGGTTGTGTGGGGATGGCAGACTTTGTTTGTGCGTTTTTCTGGTCAAAGGGAGGTTTTTGTGCTCCTGGGCAGGTGATGCAATCCCTTTCCAGGTGTGCTCCTCCTCCTGTGGGGCAGGGCACAGACAGGGCTGGAATCCAGCCCTGCTCTGGGGGAGTCCTGCAGAGGGAAGAGGAGGGGAGGATGATGATGATGAGAATTTTGCTTTCTGATCTCGGTGCGATCTATCTGTTTGCAGATTTTCCCTCTCCCAGTGATGCAGATCTGCCCCGTGATCTCCTGATGGGGCCGTGCCCAAACAGGGGCTGAGGATTTTCAGGTGCCTGCCCGAGCAATTCCCGTCCAGCCTGTGCTGTGGGCGTTGGGCAGAGCTGCCCTGGCTGCAGGGAGCAGGGCAGGGGGTCGGGGTGCCCCTGGCTTTGCAGAGCACCCTGTGCCAGCAATGCCTCTGGCAGACCAAACCCACTGCCAGGGCTGCTCCAGGTCTGTCCCACGAGCTGCCAGGGCTGGGGGCGAGGGGGGAGCAGAGCAGCATCACAGGCAGAGTGAGAAGAATTCAATATTTCTATTTGTTCTTACCCAAATAAATTGAGATGTATTTGTGGAAGTGTCAGGGAAGCCCGCAGGAATGATACTATAAAATAACACAGCTGCTCCCTGAGCCCGTGACAGACAGCACAGATTAATGTGCCGGCGTTTTTATGGTCTGTTAACAACTGATATGGGTTTTAAATATATTATCTCCCATTGTATTGTCTGTCATTTTAAAAACTGCTCGTGTCTATTGTGTTTGCTTTTAAGAGGTGCTTATGGAACAATCAGCCAGTCGTTCCCCATCTCTCCTCTCCTCTCCCTACTTCCTAGATATGTCATTATCTCAACCTCTTTCTCTCTTTTTTTCCCTAGATAGTTTTTCCCCAGCACTTTCATGGGCAATTTATTCCAAAGCCCATGGAAGCCCCCTCATGTTCCTTAATTTCAGGAGCTTTAAAGAGCTTTTCCACCTTCACACCTGGTTGTCAGTGAAATGTGGGTGAGCAGGGGAAGGCGCCTGTGCCCCCCAGGGCTGTGCTGAGCAGGAGCCAGGAGTGAGTCTGGGCTGGGCAGTGACAGGAGGGCGAGGAGGAAATCCTGCCCTGGCTCTCAGTGCTTGCTGCTGAGCAAAAATTGGGTTTTCTCCTTGGCCTGGGGGCAGTGGGGCTGTGAGGGACAGGGCTCCTGGCTGCCCCAGCAGGATTCCAGCCACACTCCCCTCAGACCTCCCTGCTGGGAGGTGATATTAAAATTACATAAATGCTTAGCAAGTAGTTTTGGGAACAATAGATGAAATAGAGATGTTAGCAGGATTTGACATAGATACTGAAAATAGTTTTGTTAAAGTTTGAGTTCTTTTTTTCTTTTGTTTAGATAGTGCTAAATGCTACAAATACTAAAGAGCTAACAGACATTTTGCTTTATGCCTGGCAGGAAAGGTCTCAAGATGAGGGTTACAGATAAGAAAGCCATAAAACATGGTAATTTAGGGAATTCTATAGGTTGCATGCAAATATTAAAAATTAGTGTGTTGTATTAGATTGGTTATTGAAAATTGTAATATTCATCAGCAAAAAATACTTATTGTGTTGTAAAACAGAAAGCCTCTCTCTTCTTCTCTTGCCTCTTGCCTCTCTTTTCTCTCTCTCGCTCTAACCTCTCTCTAAGCTCTCTTATACCCACTCCCAATAATAAAATACTAACCTAAAGGACACAATATATTGAGCTTATGAGTCTGTCCTGCGACTGTCTGACAACAAAACCCCCTCAGGCCTCCCCGTGCTCCCCTCACCAGGAGATGCCCCCTGGCCTTGCTCTGCCCCTCCTGCCCCCGTCACTCCTGGCAAGGGGAGATTTGTCACCTCTCTCCTGTGTCCCCGCTGGTGACCCCCAGCCCCGCCGGGCCCTCCGAGGGCAGGGCGCCAGGCTGGGCTGTGCAGGTGGTTCTGCACGGCCGGAGCAGCAGCAAGCACCTGGGCCGAGCCCTGGCTCCAGCTGAGCCCCTCTGCAGGGGCAAACCCTGCCCGTGTCCCCAGGGCCACCCACGGGTGACACCATGGCCAGGGACGCTCAAGGCCTTCCAGGGACTCATCCCCATCCCTCATCTCCAGCCCTAAAATGTGCTTTTCCTCCACTTTGCACCCCTGGAAACCCCAGAGGAGCTGCAGGGCCCGGTGGGAGCACTGCTGGGGCAGGGAGGGAGGTAATGGGTGTTTGTTTGTGCCCATAACTTCCTCAAAAGGCTGCAATTGCTGTATTTGCAATTGCATTAGATTGCAGGAACAAAGATGCCCTTTTGATGCTTTGTAGCAGCACTGGAGATAATGAAAGGAGAGGAATTTTGATAAGGATGAAAGATAGCTTCCTTCAGCTCCCCATGGCTGATAAAGTGCTGCCCAGATGAAGAGGGTTTAGAATTAAAAGCCCCACAAAAGTAAAACAAAGTAAACACTGCCCAGCGCCTCTGTAACAAGATGAAATTGCAGCGAGGAGAGGAGACAAGCAGGACAATAAAGAGAAACACTCAGCACAGCCCGGGGGACAGCAGGGTGGGAGCAGCTCCAGGGCCTGGGTGGGCACAGCAGCAGGAAATGTGCTGGGAATCTGGGCAGGGGCAAAGGGAGAGGGGATGAGAGTGCAGGGAATTTCGGGTTTTCCACCAGTGCTGCTGGTGGGGCAGAGCTGCTGGGCCTGGGGGGCAGCACGGGGAGCTGGGCCTGAGCAGCCAGGGAGGGGGGCTGGACAGGGGGCCAAGGACCTGCTGGGAATGGTGACCAAGGACCTGCTGGGAATGGTGACCAAGGACCTGCTGGGAATGGTGGCCAAGAACTTTCTGGAAATGGTGGCCAAGGACTCTGGTGGAGATCCTGTGTCCCCATCCACAGGCACAGCCCTGGGTTTGCCCCTGCCCTGCTCGGGGTCACTGCAGGTTTTGGGCCTGCAGTTTTGGGCCTGCAATTTTTTGGGCCTGCAGGTTTTGGGCCTGCAGTTTTGGGGCTGCAGTTTTTGGGCCTGCAGGTTTTTTTGGGGCTGCGGTTTTTTGGGGCTGCAGTTTTGGGGCTGCAATTTTTGGGGCTGCAATTTTTGGGGCTGCAGTTTTTGGGCCTGCAGTTTTTTTGGGCCTGCAGGTTTTTTGGGCCTGCAGGTTTTTTGGGGCTGCAGTTTTTTGGGGCTGCAGTTTTGGGCCCAGCTGGGTGTGGCCAGTGCTGGCCCTGCTCAAGGCAGTGCCTGTGCTGCCATGGCAACCAAGGATGCAAAACTGCAGCTTAAATCCCCAAACAAACAGATCCTGCCCACCCCCCAGCCCTTCTCACCTGGTTCCCCACAGAAATCTGGTTTTCTCTGCCTGGGCTCCCCCAGGGCTGTGCTCCCCTGTGTCCTGGGTCTGTCTCTTCCAGGCCTCAAGCAGGCCCTGCTGTGAGTGCAGTTACTGAACCAGCAGCTTTCCCCCTGTTTTGCACTTTCCTCAGTGCAGAGGAGAAACCACCTGGGATCTCTCTCTGGATCTCTCTCTGGGACCTCTGGGATCTCTGGGATCTCTCTGGGATCTCTGGATCTCTCTCTGGGATTTCTCTGGCATCTCTCTGGGATCTCTGGATCTCTCTCTGGGATCTCTGGCATCTCTCTCTGGGATCTCTGGGTTCTCTGGGACCTCTGGATCTCTCTCTGGGATCTCTGGATCTCTCTGGGATCTCTGGATCTCTCTCTGGGATCTCTGGCATCTCTGGCATCTCTCTCTGGGATCTCTGGGTTCTCTGGGACCTCTGGATCTCTCTCTGGGATCTCTCTGGGATCTCTCTGGGATCTCTCTCTGGGATCTCTGGCATCTCTCTCTGGGATCTCTGGCATTTATGTTGGGGATCTCTGGGTTCTCTGGGACCTCTGGATCTCTCTCTAGGATCTCTCTGGGATCTCTCTCTGGGATCTCTGGCATCTCTGGCATCTCTCTCTGGGATCTCTGGGATCCAGGTGTTGGCTGGTGGGTCGGGGTCAGAAGAGGAATCCTGACGAGAGGGGCAGAAACTGCTCCTGGAGGGAAGTGCTGCCTCTGGCACGCAGCTCCTCCTCAGCACCCCCGGCACCTGTCACTGCCAGTGACGGCATCAAACGGGAAATTAAGTGATCAAAACCTTCCTGCACCGATTTCTTCAGACCTGTCTCCTGAAGTCCCCGTGTGCTTGTGAACATGCAGAAACACAGAGGGAATAAACAGCAGAAAGAGTCTAAACAAGCCCAAGCAGATTGGAAACATCAAATCTCACAAACCTGATGCAGCTTCACGCTCCAAATCACCTTAAGTGTTTGCAGCACGCACCAGGATCTCCTTTCCATCATAATTAAATGCGTCTGGGAGGGGAGAGAGCTCGGGGGAGTTGTCACCGTCCTCAATCTCAGCTGCCACTCCTCGGCAGCGCCCCCAGGCAGCTCCGGAAGGGGCTGGGGGTCGGAAACCTCCTCCAGGACAGGCTGGGGGGAATGTCCCGTCCCTGCAGCTGCCCTGGTGCTCGGCCAGGGCGGGTCCAGGTGCGAGGGGGTCCCGGGTGGGTCCTTGGGAGGTGCCAGGTGGAATGGAGCAGGAGTGGAACTAGAGCAGGAGTGGAACTGGAGCAGGAGTGGAATTGGAGCAGGAGGAGGAATTGGAACAGGAGTGGGATTGGAATTGGAGCAGGAGTGGAACTGGAGCAGGAGGAGATTCTGTAGCCCGGGCTCCCCTGGCTGGGCTGGACTCCCCTTTGGGGCTGGGGAGGCTGGAGGTGCTGGGGATGCTGAGCTCGGGTCCAGCCCAGCCTGTCCAGCTGGGGAAGCTGCAGGAGGGGCTGAGGCTGTGCTGGCCCCAGGAGCTCCCAGACCCCTCAGCCCATCCCTGGCACTATGCCCTGGCCCTGCTGCAGCTCCTCTCCCTCCCACAGGGACAGAAGGTCCTGCCAGGGGAAGGTGCCTCCACCCAGAATTTTCTCTGATAAAGATGGGGCTGGCTCTGAAAATGCCACTGTGATTCCTCCAAATGGAAAATCAATAGGAGTCTGGAATTAATTAACCGTGTCTGCAGTTGGGGCAAGCAGTTAAATGAAGCTGAATGAAGATTTTCAGCCCGCAGCTGGGGCAGGATCTGCCCGGCGGGTGCCTTTGGGCATCTCCTCCATCCATCCATCCATCATCCATCCATCCATCCATCCATCGATCCATCCATCCATCATCCATCCATCCATCCATCCATCCATCCATCCATCCATCCATCATCCATCCATCCATCCATCCATCCATCATCCATCCATCCATCCATCATCCATCCATCCATCCATCGGTCCATCCATCCATCCATCATCCATCCATCCATCATCCATCCATCCATCCATCCATCCATCCATCCATCCATCCATCCATCCATCATCCATCCATCCATCCATCCATCCATCCATCATCCATCCATCCATCCATCGATCCATCCATCCATCATCATCATCCATCCATCCATCCATCCATCCATCATCATCATCCATCCATCCATCCATCGATCCATCCATCCATCCATCATCCATCATCCATCCATCCATCCATCATCATCCATCCATCCATCCATCATCCATCCATCCATCCATCATCCATCCATCATCCATCATCCATCCATCCATCATCCATCATCCATCCATCCATCCATCATCCATCCATCCATCCATCCATCCATCATCCATCCATCATCCATCCATCCATCCATCATCCATCCATCATCCATCCATCCATCCATCATCCATCCATCCATCCATCCATCCATCCATCCATCCATCCATACATCCATCCATCAATCCATCATCCATCCATCATCCATCCATCCATCCATCATCCATCCATCATCCATCCATCCATCCATCCATCCATCCATCCATCATCATCATCCATCCATCCATCCATCATCCATCCATCCATCCATCCATCATCCATCCATCCATCCATGTGATTCATCCATCCATCCATCCATCCATCCATCCATCCATCCATCCATCATCCATCCATCCATCCATCATCCATCCATCCATCCATCCATCATCATCCATCCATCCATCCATGGATTCATCCATCCATCCATCCATCCATCCATCATCCATCCATCCATCCATCCATCCATCCATCCATCCATCCATCCATCCATCCATCCATCCATCCATCCATCATCCATCCATCCATCCATCATCCATCCATCCATCATCCATCCATCCATCATCCATCCATCTCCCCCTCTCCATCCCTCTCCATCTCCCCCCCTCCATCCCCGCGGGTTTTTCGGGGGGATCGGGCCCCAGGGGCTTCCCAGGAGCGGCTCAAGGTCAGCCCGACCGCTGCTTCCCGATGGGGCGGGCTCCAGGAGTAAACAATAATTAACCTTAAATTAAAACTGCTTGTAATCTTTGATTACCCGCCTGCTTCTGCCATGTGCCAAAGCCCATTTTGTTTCTGGTTTCCTTGGAGATACCACCCGGTCTCCCCACCCCCTTCCAGCTCCGCTCCAGCTTTTTTCCCTTTTCTTTTTTTAATTTTTTATTTTTTTAAAGCAGGTTTAAAAACAGCTATTAGGAGAGCTTGTTAATCATCATCCCAGGCTGCTAATAGCACTCTGGCCACGGTTAATCACAAGGAGCTGCAAGGATGCTGCAAATGCTTTCAGTGGAATAATTGCCTCCCTGCTCCTTCCCTTTGCTTTCGGGCAGAATCCTCCTCTTCCCCGCCTGGGGGATTCGGGTCAGGACCCTCCGGTGTTTGGGGTTTGGCTCGGCCGGAGGTGGCACCCGAGGAGCCGGGCAGGGCTGTGCGTGCTGGAGCTGCTGCTGCTGCGCGGGGGATCGGGGCAGAGGGATTGGGGGCGCTGAGGGGGGACAGGGGGACCTGAGCTGGGATCAGAGTCTGGGGGATCAGTGAGAGGGGGACAGGGGCTCGGGCTGGGATCAGAGTCCGGGGGATCAGTGAGAGGGGATTTGGGGGCGCTGAGGGGGGACAGGGGCTCGGGCTGGGATCAGAGTCCGGGGGATCAGGACAGAGGGGATTTGGGGGCGCTGATGGGGGACAGGGGACCTGAGCTGGGATCAGAGTCCCGAGGGATCAGGGCAGAGGGGCTGTGGGCAGGGACCCCCCAGGACCAGCAGAGGCTGTGGAGAGGGACCCCCGGGACCCCAGGGGACCCCCCAGGACCCCCCGGGACCCCCCAGGACCCCCAGGACACCCCAGGGACCCCCCGGGGGCTGCTCCTCCCTCGCCCAGCCCACCAGCCGGGTTTGAACCCGACCCTCCCGTGCGAGGTTTAATTGAGCTCTGGCTGCTGCTGCCGGAATGACAGATAGGGGACAGCTCTGCCGGTTGACAATAATTGTTCTCCTAATTACAGCAATGACATTTACTGGAAAGCCACTGCAATCCCATTACCTCCTTATGCTAAATTCTGTGACTTTAAAATTGCATTCCCTCCTCCTGCTGCTGCTGTTTATCCTCTGGACACAGCTGTGCTCACCTGCAGCACGGGGAGTCTGGGGGGCCTGGAAGAGATGTGGGTTCCTGAGAGGGACTGGTAATTTTTGATAATTTGATAAAACCTGTCTCATCCTGCATTTTTTCCCCCATCACCTGGATGGAGGATGCTGGAGCGTTCAGCTGGCTGGGGAGGTGACAGCACCAGGCACTGCCAGCCCAGAATGAGCCCTTGCTTTAATCCCTCACCCCCGAGCAGCAGAGGGCACGGGCAGAGGGGCTTTGGCTGCAGGATCCCTTTTTCTGGGTTGCAGGAGGCTCCCTCGAGCCTGAGCACCCTCATTCTCCCCCAGCTCCCAGTAAATAGTTCCTTTTTAGGACCCTTAATATTTTACAAACGGTTCTAATGAGCCGTTGTTTTGTTTGGCTGTTCACGTGTCGTTAAGCCTGCGAACAAGACACTTTCATTTAATGGGTTGCCCTCAAAAATATCTTTTAATAAAGCACCACAGCTCCTCTCTGGAGAGGCAGCGTCGGTTTAGCTGGATAAATGATGATGAAGATGATTCCTTTCGAGAGCTGCTTCCTTCCTCTTCCCACTTCACACTGAACCAGCTCAAGTTAATTATTTAAAAGGGAGGAAACTCTAATTTTCAGGACTGGGAAAGCTAAAGGAGGGTCCTGCACAAGAGCTGTGCCCCAAAGCTGGACTGCCCTCCCAGCCCAGCGTGTCTGAGGTAAATCAAGGGCTGAAATCCAGACACAGACCCAGAGCACAGAAACCTTCCCCTTGGCTGGAGGAGCTCCAAGGCAGAGGAGCAGGAGCACCCTCTCCTCTTTCAATTATAGTCCTAATAAAAAATAAAAGGAAGGGAAAAAAGCCTTTTTCTGTCTCCAGGATGACTGCTGGGAGGTGATCATTTTTCTTTGAGGAAGCTGAGGCTCCCTTGGAAAACTTATGGAGAAATAAGGTCATTTGTCAATTCAAGTCATTGTCTTCCATAGTAAAACACGGCAAGAGCAGCTTTTGGAAAATCTAAATTGAAGGCAAATAGCGAGCGGGCAGTTCTTGGTGATCAAACCTCCCATTCTGTAGATTTCTGGTACAATATTTATTTTATCCTCTTTATAACTACAAGGGCTGTCTCTGTGTGTTATTAAAGTAATGCATTTGCTTAACCTGCACTTAAATTCCCTCCCAGCCTTGCCTGATTGTACATCTCACTGCTCCATGTTCCCAGCCTGCTGGTCTCAGCTGGACAATTATATTAACTGCTCCTATCTGCAATTACCATGAATCATAAAGCAAGTCTGAATGGATTGTTTTTCTTTATTGAAAATGTTTAAAGTTAATGCATTGCAAATGTCAGAGCCGTGGGGCTGCTCTGGGCTGCTGGGGAAGGGCTGGAGGCAGGAGGGGGTTGGTGATTCCTGTCCCTGCAGGGCTCAGGGACCTGCCCACGGCACACACTGAGCACCGAGGTCCCTGCCAGCCCAAACTCTGGGGTTCCATCAGTGCCCTGCCCAAAAAACCCAAATGAGCAGCTCCCTCTATCTCTGTGAGTGACAAAAGCCCCTTCCCAAAATCCCTCAGAGGAGGCTCGAGCCTGAGCTCAGCCTCACTTTCCCTTCCTGGCATGTGGAATATTTGCTGAGGTTTTCTCCAGGAGAGTCTGGACAGCAGCAGGGAGCAGCAGCAGGTGGTGGCTGCAGCCACAGGGCCCAGCCCTGCTGCTCCCCCTGCTCCTTCCAGATCCCCAGCTGCATTTGGGGTTCCCCCCAGGTGCTCCCCCTGACAGGGCAGGACAAAGTTTTGGAGGTCCCTGAGGTTTCTGGAGCTCTCTACAGAGGCAGGTGAGCACCAGGGGGAGGATGGATTTTGTCCAGCAGGAATTGGATGATATCCCACAAAGCACTCTCATTCCCACAACTCATCTTGCAGCCTTCAGCTCTACTCCACTTTTTATTTTTTTCAGTCCAGCCAGGACAAATTCTCCTTGTGCTCTGGCTCTGGGGTGGTTGATGGTGCTGGTAAAGAAATGGAGGTGAAACCCATGGAAAATTGGGAAAGATAAAAGCAGTTCTGGTTCTGGCAGGGCAGGGAGGGAATCCAGAAAATTGGGAAAGATAAGAACAGTTCTGGTTCTGGCAGGGCAGGGAGGGAATCCAGAGAATTGGGAAAGAGAAGATTCAGGGTGTGGCAGGGCAGGCTGGGCCTGTGCCTGACAGGGAGCTGGAGAATGGGATGCAGGAGAGGATTACATCCTGATTTCCTGATTATCATGTTCTAAATGCCACTGCAGGGGGTTGTTCCATGAACTGGGTGCAGATGGGGCTGACCCAGATCCTGGCAGCCCCGAGCTCTGGGCAGGTTTGGGTTCTGCTGGGTCTGTCCCAGCTGCTCTGTCACCTTGTCTCTGATGGCCCAGCTGGGAGGAAAACTGGATTCACCTGGGGCTGCTGCCCTTGTGCCCCCAGAGAAGCCCCAGGTTTGCTCTTGTGCACTGGGATCTGCATTCCTGGCACTGCTGAGCTCCAGGGTGGGCAGAGCTGCTCTGAGCTCACTCCTGCTTCTGCCACAAGCTGGGAGTGACTCCAAGGACGTGGGAGAGCTTGGGCAGGGGAGAGCCAGCTCAGGATGAGGCAAGGCTGGCTGCAAGCCAAAGCAAATCCAATTTTCCTTCCACCCCTGAGACAGAAATTTGCAGAGCTGGGTTCAGATCCAGCTTGGTGTTTGGGTTCAGCTCAAAGTGCTCCCTCATTTTTAGCCTCGACATCACCAGAGTCCCCTTAATCAGATTTGTGTGTCAGACACATTCCCTCACAGGCTGCTGCACCCAAATGGCAACGCCCCACATCCCACAGCGCCTGCAGCTTTCACAGAGTTATGTGCTTTTCTCCCTTGTTTCTAAATCACTTTTCAGGTGCAGGCAGAGCAGGGATGGGATCAATAGTGCACAGGCTGATAGAAATCCAGCCCTGATGAACTTCAGGCACGGTTTCCTGCTGCAGCTGCTCATCAGCCCCTCAGACAAGGAGCTCTGGAAAGGGCCACAGATGGGGCAGCTCTCATCTCCTCCAGTGCTTTGCTTCCCTCCTTTGCTTTTACTGTGTTCCTGTGGTTGTAGTGAGGAATCTTCCCGGAAAATCCTGCCAGAATCTCTGCTCCCTCCTCGGGGCTCTGATGGATGCAGGTCCTGCGCCCAGCCCTGCTCTGGGCAGCTCCTTGCAGCTCTGGAGGGATTACTGTGAACACCCACCCCAAAATGGGAGCAGCCCTCCCCTCTCAGCAGCTGCAGCAGAATTAGGTCCCTGCTCCCCTTCCCGGGGGAGACGTGGGAGAGACCAACACACCAAAGCAATTAAAAAATAATAATCACAGACCAGTAGAAAAGGAAAAAGCATAAAAAGTGGGACTAATTTTATGACAAGAAATGAGGCTGTAAAACCAGGAGCAATTAGAGCACAAAGGCAATTAAACCATTTCAAAAGGCTCAGTGAAATTTATTTACTTCTTCCTGTTTTTTTTTCCTGGGAGGTTTTTGGGGACTGGGGACCTTTTTTTTCCCTCAGTGCTGATGGGACCTGGCACCAGGAGATTCCTTTTCACCTCCAGATCTTAACTCTGTGTTTCTGGAGTTAATTTTTTTTTTCTCCTCGTGGCAGTGGAGCAGCAGGAGCACAGAGCTGTTGGGAAGGGTTGGGGCAGCTCTGCAGGCAGAGCAGTGCCCAGGGCCAGGCTGGACATCGGGGTTTGCAGCATTTGGAGCAATGGGACAGTGGGAGGGGTCCCTGCCGTGGCACGGTGGGTTCTTGGTCCCTCCCAACCCAAACCATTCCCTGATTTTACAAGTGATGCTGCAGGAAGAGCCTCAAGCTCCCCAAATCCCGGATTGTATCAGGGTTTGGCGCTGGGTGTGCCCGGTGCTGGGCTGCAGAGGGGGGTGGATTTAAACCCCGCTGGTTTAAACCCCGAGGTTTCAGAGGGACTTCAGGAAAGTTCTCTGGTGCAGCCGGGGAAGGGATTTCCCCGGTGGAGAGCCCTGCAGGTGTCCTTGAGCCTCCCCCGCCCATTCCAGGCGTCTCATCGCCCAAACTGAGCGAGCTCCGGGTCCCGCCCTGGATCCCGGGCACTCAATGAGCGCTTCTGACGATGAGCTGCCCGTAACTCTGCACACACGTTATTTACCTCCGTTATTTATCTCCCTAGCACGGAGCCAGCAGGATTTACTGTTTATTATTATTTATTTATTATTTATTTATTTATTATTCTTGTTTATTATTATTTACCGATGCTCCTGCAGGGCAGCACGACCCAGCCCGAGGGTCTGTGATCCCGGGGGAATGGGGGGGCCCCGCTCCCCTCCACAGCCGGTGGACTGGAAATCTTGTATAAGATTTCTGGGAGGTCTCCAAGTGACAGCCTGGCCCCGAATTTCCCTCTCCAGCTGCGTTTAATGGGGACGCTCGAGTGCATTGTGTGGGCAAGGGGATGGAGTGTCCCTACTCCATCAGGACAGCGAGAGAAACGGGGGAAAACATTTCCACACGTTTTAGGGCCTCTGTGAGATTTCTTTTCTGGAATCGCAACTCGATTCAACTTGAAAATCGCCTTGAAAAACTGGAACATAGCCGGTGCTTCCTCTGCAAAGTGGGTCAAACCTCAGGGAGCGGGCAGAGCTGGGCTGGGAGCGTCCCCAGGGCGCTGCTTTGTCACCCTTTATCAGCCTTTATCTCCCTTTATCAGCCTTTATCTCACTTTATCAGCCTTTATCTCACCTTTATCAGCCTTTATCGCCCTGATAACGACCCGGTCAGCAAATTGCAGCCGCCCTGGGCGGCAGAGGGGCAGCAGAGCCCGCAGCGCGCCGCAGTTAAACCCTGTCCTCGCTCCCGATTTTGGCACTCCCAGAATAACCCCTGGCCGCCAGGGCAGGAGCAGAGGCTGGAAGGAAATCCCAGCTCTGGAGAGGCTCCCGGGGGGGCACGGGGGGTCCCTGTTCCGGATCCTTCCACGGTCAGGGATGTTCATGAAGGGAAAATCCCCGGGTCGGAGCCGGGAGCGCAGAGCCGGCTCCGCTCCCCAGCCCAGACCCGCTCCCGGTGCCTGCGGGTGATTTCCTGCTTCGCGACCAGAAGGAAACGAGGTTTTGAAGGGCCCGCAGCCCGAGATTTATTCCATTTCTGTTCCCTTTGAATCAGGAACCATCAGCAGTCACGGTGTGTCACAGGGTATCCAAATTACAACGCACCATTTCAGCTGCCTAATTGGATGAATGAATTCTTGAGAAGATTAATGAATGGTGAAGAGCTCATTTTTAGTATTTTTTCTTTCTTCTTCTTTTTTTTTTTTTCCCGGGTTTTTTTTTTTTTCTCCCCATGCAAATTTCTGCTGATGTAAATCAATTGTCTGCGCTTGAAATTCATGAAGCGTCGAGGGGATCCCCACAGCTTCCCCAGCTCCCTCGTGGCTGCCTGGGGAACTGAAGGATAAACTCAGCCAGCCAAAAACGGCGAAAATGGAACCGTCCTACCGACGCTTCTTTGGGGTGTTTGTCCTGCTCTTATTCCGGCCCAGAGAGGGAGGATCTGCTCCTTCCCTGCAGCAGCCCAGGGCTGGGAGGGAGGTGGGAGAACGAGCTCTGAGCTCAGCTCGCTGCGTTGGGCTTTGGCTTGGTGGGAATAACAGAGCAAGTGTATAAAGGGATATATATAATATGTGTGTGAGTTTTATCTATATATCTATATCTATATCTATATCTATATCTATATCTATATCTATATCTATATCTATATCTATATCTATATCTATATCTATATCTATATCTATATCTATATCTATATCTATATCTATCTATATATATCTCTCTATATTTATCTGCATAAAGGAATATGCATAAAGTGTAAAAAGTAATTGAATATAAAGTAAAAATATCTATATAAGTGTATATATATATAGATACACACTTGAATATATATATTTAAGAAGTGTGTGTATATATATATTACATATGTATATCCACATATATAATATATATATAGGAGGTTGGAACTAGATGATCTTTAAGATCCTCCCAACCCACACCACTTCATGACTGTCTCTATATGAGGAGCTGTGGGTTTTCCCTCTGCCCACAAAGAACCCAGGCCTTGTTGCTTTGCTCTGCCCCAGGATTTCCCAGGGGGGCTCTGGGGATGCTCAGCGCTGCTGCACAGGGGGCTGGGATTATTTTTGGAGCTTTTTTTTCAATGGTGTGTTTTCTCCTACACTCATTTTATCCTCCTGGAGAGGGGGAGCCAAAGAGGAAGAGGTGGGGATGGGATTTGGGATGGGATGGGATGGGATGGGATGGGATGGGATGGGATTTGGGATGGGATGGGATACAGGGATACAGGGATACAGGGATGGGATACTGGGATGGGATGGGATTTAGGATGGGATGGGATTTAGGATGGGATGGGATACAGGGATGGGATACAGGGATGGGATAATGGGATGGGATCAATGGGATGGAATTTGGGATGGGATACAATGGGATGGGATAATGGGATGGGATCAATGGGATGGAATTTGGGATGGGATACAGGGATGGGATACAAGGATGGGATACAGGGATGGGATACAGGGATGGGATTTGGGATGGGATGGGATACAGGGATGGGATGGGATCAATGGGATGGGATCAATGGGATGGGATCAATGGGATGGGATTTGCGATGGGATGGGATGGGATTTAGGATGGGATGGGATTTAGGATGGGATGGGATGGGATCAATGGGATGGGATCAATGGGATGGGATCAATGGGATGGGATTTGGGATGGGATGGGATACAGGGATGGGATTTGGGATGGGATGGGATCAATGGGATGGGATCAATGGGATGGGATGGGGCAGTACAGCTGGTTCTGGGGATGGGGCAGGACCCTGACCCATTTCTCCAGCCACACAGGTATTTATTTACACCCAGGGCCCAGAGTGCTCTTTGCCTCCCAGCTTTAATGACAGAAAGTGAAACGGGACCCAGATACCTGACCTGGTTTAAAACACTTTGTAGGATTTTTAACCAAAAAAAAAAAGAAAAAAAAGAAAGAAGAAGTCCCTCCAGATTTAAGGAACTTCAGCTGAAGTTTCACCACTTGGAGCACATTTGAATCCCACCAGGTAACTTCATTTGGTTTCCTTAATGAAGGCAGCACAGCGGGGTTAATTCTGCTTTCTGTGTAAAAAGATTAAGTAGTAGTTGGGTAAAACACTTCATCACCGAAGTGATTTTCAGGATGTTCTCACTCCGAAGGCACAGATGTAATACCTGCTTTTAAATTCAATTAGCTCTGACTCAGTTGTGTTGCCTGAATACATTACCACAGCTTGAGACAGTCAGTGTTATTCTTTAAAGTTGAAAAAAAAAAAAGGGAAACAGAAGACTAAAAAAGGAAAGAAAAAAAAAGAAAAAAAAGGAAAGAAAAAAAGAAATTTGGAGATTTCCCTAAATGTGTTTTAATTCCATCAGTGTGGGGATGGGGGCTCAGCCCCAGTTCAGCTTCTCCCTCTTTCCTGGCACTCTCATTGCTGCCTGGGATTTTCCCTTTGCTGGCCACTGGGCAGCTCACCTCCCAGAGCAGGCCCTGCCTCTCCCCCCACCTGTTTATGAAATTTTTATGTGGCATCAGAGGGAAGGGCTACTTGAGAACTCAATTAATTAAGGCTTGTAGAACACATGGAGGCGCAGGGACGAAAGGCGCAATAGAAATGCAATTTATTTTATAATTACCCAGACAGCCCTGAAAGACACCCAGGCTCCTGCTGGCCTGGGAGATTTTATTTTAATTAAATCTGGGGCTGTGGTGTTTCCATGGGCAGGGGGGGATGTGTGCCCAGCAAAGCCCTGCACTGGGGGAAACTGGGGAACGGGGGGAACTGGGGAACTGGGGGAACTGGTATTCCTGCAAATATTCCTGCAAATGTTCCTGTGAATATTCCTGCAGATATTCCTGCAAATATTTCTGCAAATATATTCCTGCAGATATTCCTGCAAATATTCCTGTAAATATTCCTGCAAATATATTCCTGCAGATATTCCTGCAAATATTCCTGTAAATATTCCTGCAAATATTCCTGCAAATATTTCTGCAAATATATTCCTGCAAATATTCCTGCAAATATATTCCTGCAGATATTCCTGTAAATATTCCTGCAAATATATTCCTGCAAATATTCCTGTAAATATATTCCTGCAAATATTCCTGCAGTTATTCCTGCAAATATTCCTGTGAATATTCCTTCAAATATTCCTGCAAATATATTCCTGCAGATATTCCTGCAAATATTCCTGCAAATATTCCTGCAGATATTCCTGCAGATATTCCTGCAGATATATTCCTGCAAATATTCCTGTAAATATATTCCTGCAGATATTCCTGCAAATGTTCCTGCAAATAAATATTCCTGCAAATATTCTCCTGCAAATATTCTCCTGCAAATATTCTCCTGCAAATATTCTCCTGCAAATATTCCTGCAAATATTCCTGCAAATATTCCTGCAGATGTTCCTGCAAATATTCCTGCAAATATATTCCTGCAGATATTCCTGCAGATAAATATTCCTGCACATAAATATTCCTGCACATATTCCTGCAAATGAATATTCCTGCAGATATTCCTGTAAATATTCCTGCAGATATTCCTGCAGATAAATATTCCTGTAAATGTTCCTGCAGATATTCCTGCAAATATTCCTGCAAATATTCCTGCAGATATTCCTGCAGATAAATATTCCTGCAAATCTTCCTGCAGATATTCCTGCAGATAAATCTTCCTGCAAATCTTCCTGCAGATATTCCTGCAGATATTCCTGCAGATATTCCTGCAGATATTCCTGCAGATATTCCTGCAGATATTCCTGCAGATAAATATTCCTGTAAATCTTCCTGCAGATATTCCTGCAGATATTCCTGCAGATATTCCTGCAGATAAATCCTCCTGCAGGGGCCCAGGGCCCGCTGGGGTCACCCAGGCCCGGCTGCCCCGTGCAGGGCGGGTTTGGCCCCTGGGCAGAAGGTTAACACTGCCCCAGTGAGATCAGAATGTCAGGCTCTGGAAAACTAACTGCCCTCAGATGGAGTGTAGTAGAAAAAATAAAAAATAAAATAAAATCTCAGCCTTTAAAATGCCATTTCAAAGCGCTCTCGCTGTGTGAGAGCTGTGGGTGGAGCAGAGGTTTTGGTGCAGCCCCTGCTGGACCTGCCCTGACCCAGCCCAGGGGTCTGAGGAGGTTTTGGCTGCTGCAGGGCGGGGGGTCCTGGAGCTCGGGGGGCTCTGGGGACAGACGCAGCCCCTGCTGTCCCTCCGGGGTCTGTGCCCATCGCCCTGGGCCCGGCTGGGCCTGGCTGGGCCCGGCTTTGCAAGGCCAGGCCCGGGTGCAGGCCTGGGCTGGCTGGGGAGCAGCAGCTTTCTCTGCTCTGGAGAACCCAATCAAGCTCTTATTAAATTCATTTGTTTTTCCCCTGTCCCTGACTTGCTTTGGGGCCTTGGGCTGGAATTTTCCTGGAGGAGCCTCTGAGGGTGGTGCTGGGTCCTGGCAGCTCCAGGCTGAGGGAGGGGGTGGGATTTGGGCAGGGGGTCTGGGCTGCACTCACCTGAGCCCCAGCACGGGCTGGAACGGGCTGGGAGGGACCCCAGACCCAAATCCAAACCCAAATTCCACCCTGGGGAGAGACCCCAAACCCAAACCCCACCCTGGGGAGGGACCCCAAACCCAAATCCAAACCCAAACCCCACCCTGGGGAGAGACCCCAAACCCAAACCCAAACCCCACTCTGGGCTGGGACCCCAAACCCAAATCCAAACCCAAACCCCACCCTGGGGAGGGACCCCAAACCCAAATCCAAACCCAAACCCCACTCTGGGCTGGGACCCCAAACCCAAACCCCACCCTGGGGAGAGACCCCAAACCCAAACCCAAACCCCACTCTGGGCTGGGACCCCAAACCCAAATCCAAACCCAAATTCCCATCCTGGGGAGAGACCCCAGACCCAAACCCCATCCCACACTGGGCTGGGAGGGACCCCAGACCCAAACCCAAACCCCACCCTGGGGAGGGACCCCAAACCCAAACCCCACCCTGGGAGAGACCCCAAACCCAAACCCCACCCTGGGGAGGGACCCCAAACCCAAATCCAAACCCAAATCCCACCCTGGGAGAGACCCCAAACCCAAACCCAAACCCCACTCTGGGCTGGGACCCCAAACCCAAATCCAAACCCAAATCCCACCCTGGGGAGAGACCCCAGACCCAAACCCCATCCCACACTGGGCTGGGAGGGACCCCAGACCCAAACCCAAACCCCACCCTGGGGAGGGACCCCAAACCCAAATCCCACCCTGGCCTGTGCAAGGGATGGGAGGAGGGAGGATTTGGGTCCAAGCCCAGGACAGGGTGTCCCCAACCCCTAATTAAAGCATCCACAGCCTGGCTGGAGCTTCGTGGGGAGAAATATTTGATTTATGATATGAGTCAATGATGTTTCTGTGCCAAAATGCATAAAGGGCACTGATGAGTCAAAGGCAGCTCCATCTCCATAATGGGTTTGGTGCCTGGAGGGGGCAGGGATGGCTCTGTCACCTGCCTGGGCCCAGGGGGATGGGATGGAGGGACAGGAATTATATATAAATAAATACAGATATATATAGATAAATATAGATATGTATAGATATGTACAAACACACAGAACACTGATTGAACCCACAGCAAACCCACAGCTCTTCAGGTGAGCAGCACCAGCCTTGGATTCACCTCCCAAAAATCCCCACAGACCCTGTGGCTGCGAATCACAGGGTGCAGTTCAACCTCTCTTTTAAAAAACAGAATTCTTTTGCATCAGTCTCGTGATTCCTGGGTCCTGTCTGATGATATTTTATTTTTTTCTACCTGGCAGCACCGTGATGGACCCACCAGCTTTTCTGCTGTATGAAGATTTCTTCTTTAAATGACAGGAAACATGATTTCCCCCAATATTTATATTAATTCCATGCCATTATTGCTTTATTTCTGGGCTCTGAAAGCAGGAAGATTTGTGTTTCATAATCCATGCAGGAAGGCTGAGTTGATATATTGGTTGCAAATGAAGAAAAGCACGTGTGGCTCTTCCCCAGTAGGTTTAATTTTATCCATCTGGCTCAATCATGGCAGCAGATTAAGTAAAAATTTTCAGTGGAGTTGCATTGGCATAACTTGGCTTTTTTTGACTTGAGGCAGTTTCTGGGCTGGGGAGGAACCTCACTCTCCATTTCTTGTTTTGCTTTTTTCCCGTGGGTGCCAGCTGGGCACCCCTGGCTGGCAGCTGGGTTGGTGAATGGCTCCACACCAAGCCCTGCACCAAAACAAGGTTTTTACAACCCAGCCCCTGGGATCTGCAGTCCTGGGACTCGGCCCAGCCTCAGGAATTTCCAGGGGACGTGGGAGGAATAACTCTGCTCCTCCCAGCAGCACCCCCGGTGCTCAGGGAGCGCTGCAAATGCAGAAATGTGCCCAAAAACCAGAGAACCATGAATGGCTGGGCTGGGGGGACGTTAAATCCCCCCAGGGCCACCCCTGCCACTGCCCAGTGTCCAGCCTGGCCTGGCACTGCCAGGGACCCTCAGCTGCCCTGGGCACCTGTGCCAGCCCCGGGCCCTTCCTGCTGTCCCCAGTTTGTCCTTTTGTCCCCCAGGCTCCAGGAAAGGAGCTGAAATTTGCCCCCAGGGCCCTCCCCAGCCCTGCTGGAGCGGCACTGGAGGCTGCTCAGCAGTTTATCCCCCTGCTGGGGGCAGCAGGGGCTGTTATTGCTGTTATTCCAGCTTCCTCTCCTCTCTCATTTCTGCTGAAAGCACAAACCCTGCCGTGATTTACCTCCTGCCACAGCAGGCTGAGCTCAGGGGCAGCCACAAATCAGCAGGGCCAGGTGTGGGAGCCCAGGGTGCACCCCTAGCCTCCTGGGGGTCTCAAACCCCCTGGTGAGGGTCCCAAAGACCCCTGAGTGAGACCCTGCTGTCTCAGGCACTGAATTCCAAACCCTGGGGGAAATTACCAGCACAGAGGGAATGGAAACAAGCCACCAACACTAGTAAAGTGTAAATTAGGTTGTTAGAACGTAGGTAAATAGACTTTTGGGGATGTTTGTGATAAGGGACACATGGCCAAGATGGAGAATTTGGGGTGTGGATACCTCTTCCTCCTTCTGCTCCGTGCCATCCATGCTGGGTGACATGCTGGCACTGCCAGATTGGATGGGGTCAGAGCTGGGCTGTTTAACAAAATTGTATTGTATTGGAAAATAATTGTAAATCCCCAGTAGGTAATTTAGACTATAAAAGATCAGTCCTGCCTCTGCCAGGCAGATTCTGCCCTGGACGTCTGGCGAGCAGAGCTGTGAGCTGGGCAGAGCAATCCTGAGATGAGGGAGAACAAACAGCCATGGAAACCTCTCAGAACAGCTCCTGCAGCCTCTCAGAAAGAGCTGGGCTCAAACCCCTGCATGTGCTCAGAGCTGAGCTCAGGGCTGAGGAGACACCTCGGGCAGAGACAGCCAGGGGGGCTGGGCTGGGCTGTGTCCCCAGGGTGTCCCCAGGGTGTCCCAGAGTGTCCCTGGGTGTCCCCAGAGTGTCCCAGGGTGTCCCTGGGTGTCCCAGGGTGTCCCCAGGGTGTCCCCTGAGTGTCCCCAGGGTGCCACAGGGTCCCCAGGGTGTCCCCAGGGTGCCACAGGGTCCCCAGGGCCCCTCTTTGGAACCTGTGGCCCTGCAGCTGCCTCTGCCTGGCTCTGTCCGTGGGTCCCAAACTGGAGCGTGGGGCTGGAGCCTGCCCAAGTCGTGGAGCTGCAGATTTAACGTGCAGTGTGCAATGTTTGTTGTAATTAATTATGATAACTCTGAAAACTCTTCACATGAATAGACAGGCCCTTTTCTTCCTAATTTCACTCAATTTAGCTGTCGTTCCATAAATTTCACAGTCGGTTCTGCAAAAAGCTGCAGTTTCCAGATGAGGGTTTTTTATTCTTGTTATTTATTTATTTAATTAGCAATCACTTTCTGGTTTTTTTAAATCAGTGAACTGACTCGATTCTTAGGGTAAAAAGCAAATCAGATGATGAAAGCTGATCCAGAAACCACAGGAGAATACACAAATATGGGGATGGAGCTGGGGTGGAGCTGGGATGGAGCTGGGGTGGAGCTGGGGTGGTTCTGGGATGGAGCTGGGGTGGAGCTGGGATGGAGCTGGGGTAGAGCTGGGGTGGTTCTGGGGTGGTTCTGGGGTGGTTCTGGGGTGATTCTGGGATGGAGCTGGGGTGGTTCTGGGGTGGTTCTGGCATGGAGCTCACTCCTCTCTCTGCCCTCACGCCTGGTTTCCTGTGATAAATCAGCAGCAGTGCAGGAACTGGGGGCTAACAGCCCGTGACTCCATCCTCCATCTCCCTGTGCTGAGGGATGGGCTCTGCTCGCCTGGGAGGAGGCTACAAGGCGAAATCAAAGGAACTCAGGGCCTGGGGCCAGGGGCATCCTGCAAATCCCCCAAAATGCAAATGTTTGGGATGCTCAGGTGCTGTTTGGGATGTTCAGGTGATGTTTGGGATGCTCAGGGGCTGTTTGGGATGCTCAGGTGATGTTTGGGATGCTCAGATCCTGTTTGGGATGCTCAGGGGATGTTTGGGGTGCTCAGATCCTGTTTGGGATGCTCAGGTGCTGTTTGGGATGCTCAGGTGCTGTTTGGGATGCTCAGGGAATGCTTGTGATGTTCAGATCCTGTTTGGGATGCTCAGGGGATGTTTGGAATGCTCAGAGGATGTTTGGGATGCTCAGGGGATGTTTGGGATTATCAGGGGATGTTTGGGATGCTCAGGTGCTGTTTGGGATGCTCAGGGGATGTTTGGGGTGCTCAGGTGCTGTTTGGGATGCTCAGGGGATGTTTGGGATGCTCCAGGCCCTCGCTGCCCTGAGTCCATCAGTCCCTCCTGCCCTGCTCTGCCCTCAGATGCTCCCAGCACTCGGAGCTCTGTGCCTGGAACTCACCCTGAGCCTCCTCCAGCTGCCTGCAGGATCAGCAGGGATGGATCCTCGGGCACATCTGGCCAGCTGTGCCCCAATCACGGTACAGGGGCAGGGCCTGGGCAGGGACCCCTCCCCACCACACACCCACTGCCAGATCTCCCTGGAGCTCTTGATTTGATTTACAGACTTGAGACGGGGAAGGAATTTTCCACAAGTCGCTCTGGCAGGAGCCACGGGGATTTTTGCCTTCCTGTGTCTCACAGAGTGGAAACATCTGGGCATATCAATTACTGTGGCTGCAGGGGACGTGAGCTCAGCAGAGCCTGGGACAGAGTCTGGGACAGAACCCGGGCTGCTCGGGGGCCACCCCTCCCACACAGGGCTGGGCTGGGCTGGGCTGGGCTGGGCTGGGCTGAGCTGGGCTGGGCTGGGCTGAGCTGGGCTGGGCTGGGCTGAGCTGGGCTGAGCTGAGCTGGGCTGGGCTGATCTGGGCTCAGATGAGCTGGGCTGCCCCACCCCAGCCCCTGCACAGGGCTCAGGGGCCTCTCAGGACTGCAAAGTGGGGAATGATCCTGAGGGCTGAGTGAGGCTAAGCCTGACTGGGATTACTGCACTGCTCCTTCAGGCTGTGGTTGGATTTAATGAATGCTGAGTGCACTAATGTGTTTAATTGCCTCACCTTGAACCCACCTGCTCACCCACAGGTGCTGTTCCAGCCCAGCACAGGCTGCTCTGTGTTTGTTCCCCCCCAGCTCTCTGCCATGTGTGGATTCCCTGCTGCCTGGTTTCCAGGCTCATCTCCTGCCTCTCTGCACCCTGCAGCTTCCCTGGAGGTTGCTGTCACTGTGCCCAGCTGCCCACAGGTGTCCTGGATGTTTGTGTGCAAACAAGGCCCTGCTTGAAAACCTCTGCTGGCCACCATCGGTGCATCTGATGCTAAGAGAGCTGTTGTCTGTTTCCCCAACTTATTTCCAGCCAAAATCTGTGGGAATACAACTGGAGAGCAGGACTGCGAGCACTGCTCAGTCACAACCGATATGGATGTGTTAGCCAGAGTAGGCCACAAGCCTTGGCAAGAGTAGGCCGCAAGCCTTAGCAAGAGTAGGCCACAAGCCTTAGCAATAGTAGGCCGCAAGCCTCGGCATGAGTAGGCCACAAGCCTTGGCCATATTAGGCCGCAAGCCTTAGCAAGAATAGGCCACAAGCCTTAGCAAGAGTAGGCCGCAAGCCTCGGCATGAGTAGGCCACAAGCCTTGGCCATAGTAGGCCGCAAGCCTTGGCCATAGTAGGCCACAAGCCTTAGCAATAGTAGGCCGCAAGCCTCGGCATGAGTAGGCCACAAGCCTTGGCCATAGTAGGCCACAAGCCTTGGCCATAGTAGGCCACAAGCCTTAGCAAGAGTAGGCCACAAGCCTTAGCAAGAGTAGGCCGCAAGCCTTAGCCATACTAGGCCGCAAGCCTTAGCAAGAGTAAGCGGGGTTTTGAAGAAGGAATGTAAGAGATAAGAAAGTGCTGGGTACGGAGAGCTCACCTTGCAGCTTTTATGGAGATTTTTGTAATAGATACCTGGTACCTGCTTAGCTGAAATGAGGCACAGACTGAGCAATGGTATTTAGTTATATAATTAGTAACACTAATATGTCTGGTGTGCTATTTTTAGCAACAGGTAAAAAAGGACATAACCTTTGCTTTGTGGATCAATAAACAGCTTCATGGCACATCGTGAAAACCCCATCTCTTCATCGCCACTGCCATCAAAAGTCTGTGCAGGTTTGGGATAAATTAACCTTTTTGTTCCCAGTTTCCCAAGCAGCACTTGCCTGCTTGCTCATGGTGCTCCTGTGTTAGTCATCTCACAGCTCAACGAGCTCTGGCAAACACAGAAAGCAAGGAATGAGCTAAAATTTCCAAATCATCACTCAGAAGAAAATGTGACTCGTTGGAAAATGTCAACATGGCTGTTTTGACAGATTTTTTTTCCATCCAAGCAGCTTTGTCAAAGCCAGCCCTCTCCCTCTGAACACATCTTGTTTTCTGCTTTTCCCAGGGCAAGCAGAGTCCCAGTGCAACAACTCCCGGCCCAGCTCCTTCCCCACCTGCCACGGTCCCACCACATCTCCCTGAGCTCAGACGTTTCTCCTCCCAAGAGTCACAAATTCAGCTCCAAGCTCCAGCTCTGACTCAGGGGAGGAACCTCTCTCAGGCTGGAGGAGAGAAGCCAAGGGGAGTCCCCGAGTGCTGCAGCCCAAAGCGAGCAGTGAGGTGCAGGGGGGTCCCCAGCTGCCCCCTCGTCTCCTGCCTCTTTCTGGGGGAGCCCAGGGTGCACCCCTGCCCTCCTGAGGGTCTCAAACCCCTGGTGAGGGTCCCAAAGACCCCTGAGTGAGACCCTGCTGTCTCAGGCACTGAATTCACACCCCTGGGGGAAATTACCAGCACAGAGGGAATGCAAACAAGCCACCAACATTAGTAAAGTGTAAATTAGGTTGTTAGAATGTAAATAAATAGACTTTTGGGGATGTTTGTGATAAGGGACACATGGCCAAGATGGAGAATTTGGGGTGTGGATCCTCTTCCTCCTTCTGCTCCGTGCCATCCCTGCTGGGTGACATGCTGGCACTGCCAGATTGGATGGGGTCAGAGCTGGGCTGTTTCACAAAGTTGTATTGTATTGGAAAATAATTGTAAATCCCCAGTAGGTAATTTAGACTATAAAAGATCAGTCCTGCCTCTGCCAGGCAGATTCTGCCCTGGATGTCTGGCGAGCAGAGCTGTGAGCTGGGCAGAGCAATCCTGAGATGAGGGAGAACAAACAGCCATGGAAACCTCTCAGAACAGCTCCCGCAGCCTCTCAGAAAGAGCTGGGCTCAAACCCCCTGCATGTCCCCAGAGCTGATCTCAGGTCCAAGGAGACACCTCGGGCAGTGACATCCTCCCCCCGTGCCAGCCCCCTGCTTTTCACTGCGGTGCAGGAAAGTCTCACAACTCAGCCAGTCAAGGTGGCATTTGAGAGAAACGATTCCCTTTAGCATGGCTGACAGCTAATTTGTGTAAAGTTTAATTACAGCTAGCATTAATTAACTGGCAGTGTGTTGCCATACCAAAGCACGGCCATCTGTTCTTTGAACTGCCTCCCCCAAATCTCAGCCCTCATAATTTGGGTGCCGGGGGGTGGCTGGGGTGGAGCCGGTGCACCCGCAGCTGCAGCGGGAGGGGGATGGATGGGGCTGGTTCTGGAGCCCCGAGGGAACCTCAGCTCTGGGATGGGTCCTGGCAGCTGTGAGTGAGTTCCAGAGCAGGAGCAGCTCAGGGAGATGTGTCCTGTGTTCCAGTGTAGGATCAGCTCTGGGAGCTGTGAGTGAGTTCAGAGCAGGACCAGCTCTCAGGATGTGCTCAGAGCTGTGTGAGTGTTTCAGTGCAGGATGTGCTCAGAGTTGTGTGAGTGCTCCAGAGCAGGATCAGCTCTCAGGATGTGCTCAGAGCTGTGTGAGTGTTCCAGAGCAGGATTTGCTCAGATCTGTGAGTATTTCAGAGCAGGATGTGCTCAGATCTGTGAGTATTTCAGTGCAGGATGTGCTCAGAGCTGTGTGAGTGTTCCAGAGCAGGATTTGCTCAGATCTGTGAGTATTTCAGAGCAGGATGTGCTCAGAGCTGTGTGAGTGTTCCAGAGCAGGACCAGCCCTTTCCTCCCAGCAGAGGGAGGTTTTCGTGGCTGCTCCAGCAGCCTGTGCCAGGGCTGGTGTGGGAGCACTGGGTGTTTGCTGTGTGAGGAGGGGGTGACATCTGAGGAAAGCTCCAAGGCTGTGCCAGCCCTGCTGGGCTGCACCAGCACCATCCCTGTGCAAAGCACAGCTGGCAGTGCCCCAGCCTGAGCGGGACCTGAGTGTGCTCGCACGCTGCCAGTCCCCAGCTGCGCCCGGGCTGGGTCTGCAGCTCCTGCTGCCCGCCCGTCCCTGGGCAGACACCAGTGCCCCGAGTCTGCAGCCCCCAAAACCGAGCCCTGGAGCTCGTGCTGGCCCGTCCTGCCCGAGGCTGCTGCGTGCAGGTGTGAGAGTCCAGCTAAAGCCTCTGGTTTGTTCTGCCCACCTGAGGCCTGAGAAGAGCCCTGGAACTGCAGTTTAAAGGCCAGGGATGGGAGGAATGCCAGGTGATGGTTCTCAGGTGCTGCCCATTCAGCCAGGGCCGGTTTCTCGGGCTGGTTTACGGCTAGTGAAGTTCCCACAGGTGAGAACAATGAACTGGGCACAAGGGCTGCTGGCGTGCCTGGAGCTTGCCGTGGGCGCTGCTCTCAGCAGGGCACTGGCTGTAGCGTCCTGTTTCCACCTGTTTCCTGGAGCAACGATCTCCACAGACAATAGTCCATAAATCTCCCCACCTTTTGGCCAGAAACCACTCGCTTTGGAAAAGGCTGTAAAAGACATCCTCAAATAAAAACCCCGAGATCTCCCCGGATGGCAACGGACATCTATGGGCTGGTACCACGAGGATTGTCTGCCCTTGGTAGCTGTAATCCCAACCCCTTTTCTCTTTCTCTCTCTCTCTTTTATTTCCTGTCCCTCCATTGCATTTGGTTGGCACTAAATAAAGGTGCATTTTTGCAAAAGTGAAGTGGTTTTGTCCCCTGCTGTGTCTTTAGTGCTTTGAGATCCCTAAAAGAACCGATCAGGGCTCTGCATGTGGTGTGGACCCTGACAGCAGGCAGGTCTGGGGCAGGAGGTGAGTGGCACTGGGTGCACACAGGTGACCCTGGCTCCAGCAGATCAGCCCAGCTCAGAGAGATCAGCACCTGCAGCTGAACCTGGGATGGGGCAAAAACTCCAAATGCCCCAGAGCTCTGCCCTCGGTAAATCCAGCCCAGCCTCGGCGCAGCTGGATCTCATCATCTCTTGGTGTAACTCAGCTGGAAACAAACCCACCCCAGTGAGAGCCGAGCTTGTCTCCAGCTCCGGGCCAAGCCCCTGGCCGGGACTGCGGGCTCTGGCCAGACGCAGCTCCCAGCTGTGGCAGCTGCTGCTTTCGGGGCCCAGCAGCAACACGGATTTTCCTCACAGGTCCCCCAAACGTGGAGGGAATTTGGCTCAGCACCGCGCTGGGTCCTGCCTGCTCTCTGCAGCTCCTCTCGCCTGGGCTGGGGCTAATGAGGCTAACGAGGCTGATGAGGCTAACGGGGCTAACGGAGCCCCTGTCACACCCCGTGACACTGATGGACCCTGTGACACCAATGGAGACCCTGTGACACTGATGGAGCCCCTGTCACACCCCGTGACACTGATGGACCCTGTGACACCGATGGAGCCCCTGCCCCCCGCCCCAGCCCAGACCTGCAGGGACCCCGGGCTGGCTGAGGCCGGGATGTTTTGGGAAGGGGGTCTCTCACCTCAGTGAGGTGTGCCTGGGCTGCCCCCACAGGGATCCTGGCACCTTTCAGCAGCTTTCAGCAGATTGATCAATATTGGTTCTGAGCTCGTTCCCAGGGCAGGGAGGTGAGGCTCAGCTGGGATGGGCAGGGGACCCAGACAGCCTCCTCCTCCTCCTCCCTCCTGCTGTCCCTTTCCTGGCTGCCCCTGCCCCGCCCCTGCCTCACCGCCGGGATGCTGAGGGCTCACAGCACCTTGGCAGTGCTGCTCTGGAGCTGGGGAAACTCTGCTGACACCAAAAATAAACACCACCCATGGAAAGTAAATACCCAGAGCCAGAAACGGCTTGCTGCTTTCTTTCTCTGGAGTGAGAACGAGCAGTAGGGCTGGAATAGATGTTATAAATGAGCCTCTGAAGCAGCAGCTGGGTGAGTGTCTCGTCCCACGCTGTCTGTTCTGCTCCCCTCTCATCTGCTCACCAGGACTCAGATAAAACAATCCACGGGTGCATTTCCAGGCAGAGCCCCTCTGCAGGCGTCTGCTCGTGCTGCAGGAAGGGACTTTAAAGAGAAAAGAGAGGCAGCAGTGCCAAAATCTATCTGGTGAGGCTGAGGGAGCTACAGCAGGGTGAATCTGAGCCTTGGGAAGGAGAGATGGGTAAATCTGAGACTTTGGGAATGAGAGATGGGTAAATCTGAGCTTTGGGAAGGACAGGTGGGTAAATCCCAGTTTTGGGAAGGACGTGGATGTTCTGACCTTGTCCTGCACAGGGACACCTTGTGCTCCTCAGAGCCCCCAAAAGAAGCCCTGGGCAGTGCTGGCCAGAGCAGCTTTCCTGGAAAGGTCAGGGCAGGATGAAGATTTAATGTATTTATTTCACTGGCCAAAGCAAATTCCTCTCCAGTGCTAATTAAACCTCTGTCACTCAGCTAGGGCTGCTGCTGGGGTTATTTTCCTTGCTCCAGTGACGAATATGGCCAATTAAAACAACAGCATCTCTTCTCTTGCATTCATTTTCCCTCTCCATCACATGCTTGAAGGGGAGCAAAATCAAACTGACAGCTGAAAGGGTTTTCAGATCCAATGGGCAAAGTGCTTGGAGCCTCTTCCCTCGGACTCTGCTGAGGCTCCTCCTGAACCAGAATCTCCATTCCAAGCCTTGCTTTAGCCAGTCTCCCTCCTCCTGTTTGATTTCTGCCCTTCTGTGGGGGTTGGTTGTTGGACAGTCACAGGACAGACTCAGGAGCTCACTGTGTTCTGGTTTTAGGTTTGTATTTTATTATAAGGCTGGGTGTAAGAGAGAGGTGATAAGAGAGATCTTAGAGAGAGGTTAGAGATCAGAGGTAAGAGGCAAGAGAGCGATTTTCCATTTACAACACAAGTATTTTTTGATGATGAATATTCCAATTTCCAATAACCAATCTAATACAATAGACTAATTTCCTAATATTTGCATGCAACCTATAGGAATCACTAAATTCCCATGTTTTATGGCTTTCTTACCTGTAACCCTCATCTCCAGACCTTTCCTGCCAGGCTTGGGGCAGGATGTCTGTTGGTTCTTTGGTATTTGTGGCATTTGTATCATCTAAACAAAGGAAGAGGCCTCAAACCTTCACATGGCTGTTTTCAGTGTCTATATCAAGCACTGCTAACATCTCTATTTCATCTGTTGTTTCTACTTGCTAGGCACTCATAAGATTTTGATATTTCCTCCCCAACACCCTTCCTGCTGTCCTGGCTGCTCAAGGAGCTGCACACCTGAGCTGAGCTCTGGCTCTGGGGGGGCCAAGGCTTCCTGCACCCCACACCTGAACAGGGCTGAGCCCTGAGAGCTGGCTGTCACTGCTGTGTGCCCAAGGGGGGATGGTTTTCTGAGGGGTGGTGTTGGGAAGGATGAACCAGGAGGACTTTACAAATATCAATGTTCAGATTCTGAGAATATGGGAACCATGAGTGAGATTGAAATGAAAGCCACTTTTGAGATGCCAAACCTCAGCTACTGAATGACTAGAAGACAATAGGATGGCCAGCTGAAAGTAATCCCCTCTTCATAGAGCAATGCCTTCTGCTGCAGAGCAGCTCCAAAGGTCAGAGAAGAGCCTGCCAGGGTCCAAAGAGCAGTTTTTAGAGTTTAAAGTGTAACACACTATGGTAATGTAAGGATTCCTATAGGCTGTATGTAAATGCTACAGAATTTGTATCTTGTGTTAGATTGGTTAGTGGGAATTAGAATATTCATCATGGAAGAAGATTTATCTCCCTCTGACTCTCTCTATTTCCCCTCTCTCCCTCCTGCTCTCTTTCTCTCCCCCTTTTATCTCTTTGTCCTGGCAGCTCCTAGCAGGGCTCTGCACACTCACACCCTCACAATAAACTGCAACCCAGCTTGTACAGAGCAATGAGTTCTGTCCCTGGGGACCATTTATCTGACACAGACTCCCACAGCAGGGTGGAATGGGAGATGCACTCAAGGACAGCCCCTGACAGCAGCTCTGGGTGATGCACACTCCCCTCCCCATCTGGGAAATGTGCTGATGGGTGAGCCCAGAGCCACTCATCAGAATCAATCAGGGCTCCAGTTAATTGCAGCAGTCGGGGCCAGGTCAGGTTTTTCCCTCTTTCCTGTGGCAGAGGGGCACAGAGGTCAGGAACAAATCCACTCAGACCTCCATCCTTGAGCTGCTGCAGTGGTTTACACTGAGTCAATAAACAGGAGTGATCAGGAGGTGCTCAGTGGAATGGCTGAGAGGGAGCCTGGGATGTGCCAGTGTTCTGCTGCCCCTGGATTTCCTCTGCTCCTCCTGCCAGACCCTTCTCCACAGAAGCATCACAGCCCCTGAATTCTGGGAGAGAAAAAGACACTTGAGCCAGCAAAAGACAAAATTGAATTTATTTTTTCTCTTTAGTAATGCAGGTCTTGGCTTCTCAGGCAGGAGGTGCCTCTGTGGGGAGAGTCCCAGCAGCTCCACCTGCCCTCCCTCCTCCCCACAGCTCCTGGGGCACAGGGACACTTCCTGTCCTCCTGACAGATCACCTCTGGAATGTTTGTGGAGGGATTTGTGGAGAAGGAATGGTTTTGGGTCAGGGAAGGAGCCTCGTACCTGCTCACGCCTCATCTCGTTGAGGGAGGCGTGGAATCAATCTTTGTGATGGGTGGGAGAGCTCAGAGCTCTGGGGCTGTGCATTGCTGAGAGCTGGGCTTTGTTTCCTGAGAGCACCTGGGAGGAGCAGAGCCAGGGGCAGAGCTGTCCTGGTGCTGTGCTGCAGGGAAGGCCCCTCTCCCCTCTTCACTACATATTAAATATCTATTCTATTCTATTCTATTCTATTCTATTCTATTCTATTCTATTCTATTCTATTCTATTCTATTCTATTCTATTCTATTCTATTCTGTTCCAGCTCACTGTGGCACCTCTCAGATTGCAGCACAGAGTCCTCTGACAATATTAAATGCAGCAGATTCTGCCTCCCCCTCCCCTTTTTTTGTTGCTCCTTTTTAAACAGAGGCACTGCAGTGCTGCCTTGTGTGAAGGATCTATTTTTCCACTGACCCATTTCAGTAAAATTTCAGCCCATCCAGGGCAGGTGCTGCTTGTGAGGATGGAGAGGAATTCACAGAGGCTGAGGACAGCGAGATCAGCTCATGTCACCTCACACCACACACAGCCTGGAGAGTCCCCAGGAGTGTCCCCTGAGCCCAGCACTCTGTGGCCTTTGTGTCCTCATCCAGAACCCCCGCGGGGCTGGTTTAACCCCTTCTCCCCCGTGGCTCAGGTGATGAGCTCCCCACCCTGCCCTGTCTGGGGGGCTCCAGCTCAGCTCCAGGGGCTCAGCAGAGGGAGGAGATGCTGCTGCTGCAGCTCAGCCCTGTCCCCTCCCTGGCTGCCGGCAGAATTTCCTCCAGAAGGAATTAAATCCCCAAAAGAACTCCCTGCCTCTCACCCCCATCCAAAGGAGGAGAGAGCAGCTCTGCCCTCCCAGGTGCTGCAGAGCCCTGTGCTGCAAGGAGAGGATTCCAGGCTCCCCCAGGGCTCACACCCTGCAGAACAAGGCAGGTTTCTTGTGAAACGACTCAAAAATCATTTTTTCCCCGTTTGTGGCACAAATGAAATGAAACAGCTCAGTCTGAGGACTTGCAGAAAGACTTGTTTCCATCAAGCCCTTGGAAATGCTGTCATGTTTCATTCCTGGAGAAATTGGTTTGGAACTTCTCCACTGCCAAAAAAAAAAAAAAACCAAATCTGAAACTGCATTTTCTTTTCTTCCTCCCACCTGAAGCTGTCTGGGTTGCCTTGGGCCACAAGTGATGGATTCAGGTCCACTCTAAGGGCCAGTGCATGTGCCCATGGATCTTTTCCAAGCCTGGATAAGCCAGCTGTTGTTATTTTCAGAACTCACAAGGGTTTCTCTCTTGCAGAGATCTTTCTTCTCAGCTTTGCAGGATGGTATTTTCAGACCAGACTTTTCTGAACTCCTGGCCTTTTGAGCACTAATGTAACCACTCAAAAAGGCAACAACCCAAGGCAAGGACCTGACTTGGTGGCCATAATTGTGTCATCTTGTGGTCCACAAGTGATCTGGAGAGATTTTCACTTCCTGAGAAACTTCAGCTGCTGCTGATCAAATGGCTGAGAAGGGTTTCACCCCTTTCTGTGAAAACTGACTTTAGAACCCAGGTGGTGGTGAGGAAAGCTGAACCAGGAGGGGAAGCAGGAGGGCTGTCTGTCCCTCTCAGGGTGTTTGCAGCAGGAGCTCCCAGCTCAGGTGTGGCTGCTCCGTGCCCAGGGGAATGCACAGCTCTGCCTGTCAGAGCAAACCAGGGTTGAATCTGCAATAAATCCCCCAACCTGCACCTTTTAACCAGTAGCTCCTTCTGTTTAATGACCCATGTGGGGCTGAACCTGCCTTCCCAGTGCAGTTCTGTTGGACCTGGAGTTAAAAAATCACTTGTGCAGCAGGCAACTGATTTGTTACTGGCCCCCTTGGGCTCTGTTGGAGACAGATTTCACTGGGAAAAGAGCTACAGAAAATGTCAGCAGACAGTGTGTGTGTGTGCCAGAGCCTCCCAGCAGCTGTGATTTCAAATCCATTTTATGTTCCCCTCACCCAAAGAGTTTCACACTTGCAGGGAGACATTTGATGTATTGGGAAACAAACACGGGGAAGGTTTGAGGTGTGGGGAGAAGGCAAAGGCCTCCAGAGGGATGAGGGATGGGACACAGTGGGACTCTTTGGAGGTGCATTTCTGTGTTCTGTGCTCCTGGGGTGGCAGCACCCTTCTGCAGAGCCCCCAGACCCCTGAGGGTCCCAGGGGTGCCCTGCTTGCCCCCAGCCCCCCTGAGGGTTCCCTCCTTGCCCCCAGCCCCTCTCCACTTGCCCACTGCTGCCTCCTCCAGCCCAGCCTGTGGCTGCTGCTCCTGGGCTGGGCCAGGGGTCCCAGCAAGGTGGGCTGAGCCGGGCTGGGCTGGGCCGAGCTGGGCTGGGCTGGGCTGAGCTGAGCTGAGCTGGGCTCCAGCCCCCCCTGCTCCCCCTGCACCTCCTCTCCTCCCCGCCCTGCCCTGCTGCAATCACCTGTTAAACACTTTGCAGATGCTCCTGACGTGTTTTTGACCCGTTTCCTCTGGAGCCCCTGCGATTTACTTCGTCGGAATAATTGCAGTTTATTTAAATGTCAACAAGGCGCACATGGCGGCAGCAGCCTGCGCAGGGGCAGAGCAATCCCTCACAGGATCCGCACAGGATCCCAGCCAGGAGGAGGGAAAAGATCCTCTGCCTCCATCAGCTGCTCCCCCAGCCCGCTCCCAAAGCCCTGTGTGCCTCTCCTGGGGCAGAGCTGGGGTGCAGAAGCAGCTCTGCCCTGGCGTGCTGGCCACAGAAACATCTGCTCCCTCCACGGGAATGCAGCGGGGATTGAGCCCTGTGACCGCCACGGACCCACCTGGGCGGCTGCCCAAGCAGCTTAAACCGAGCCGGAGCTGCAGAGGGGCCTGGCAGGGAGGGCACGGCAGCTCAGCAGAGCAGGGACCCCAGAGCCAGAGCTAGACCCAGACCCTGACCCAGAACCAGCCCCAGAACCAGACCCAGAACCAGCCCCAGCCCCTGACCCAGGCCCAGAACCAGCCCCAGCCCCTGACCCAGAACCAGGCCCAGCCCCAGAACCAGGCCCAGCCCCAGAACCAGGCCCAGGCCCAGAGCCAGACCCTGGCCCAGACCCTGACCCAGGCCCAGAACCAGCCCCAGAACCAGACCCAGCCCCAGAACGAGGCCCTGACCCAGAACCAGGCCCAGACCCAGAACCAGACCCAGAACCAGGCCCAGCCCCAGAACCAGCCCCAGAACCAGACCCTGACCCAGAACCAGCCCCAGAACCAGACCCAGACTCAGACCCAGAACCAGGCCCAGAGCCAGACCCAGAACCAGAACCAGAACCAACCCCAGCCCCTGACCCTGACCCAGACCCAGACTCAGACCCAGCCCCAGAACCAGGCCCAGGCCCAGAACCAGAACCAGGCCCAGACCCAGCCCCAGAACCAGCCCCTGACCCTGACCCAGCCCCAGAACGAGGCCCTGACCCAGAACCAGGCCCAGACCCAGAACCAGCCCCAGAACCAGACCCTGACCCAGAACCAGCCGCAGAACCAGACCCAGACTCAGACCCAGAACCAGACCCTGACCCAGATCCAGCCCCAGCCCCAGGCCCAAACCCAGACCCAACCCCAGATCCAGCCCCAGAACCAGCCCCAGAACCAGGCCCAGCCCCAGAACCAGCCCCAGCCCCAGAACCAGGCCCAGCCCCAGATCCAGAACCAGGCCCAGGCCCAGCCCCAGTGTCAGGACCCTGCTGTGGGAGTCTGTGTTGGGATAAACAGTCCCCAGGGACAGAACTGACTCGCTCTGTACAAGCTGGGTTACAGTTTATTGTGAGGGTGTGAGTGTGCAGAGCCCTGCTAGGAGCTGCCAGGACAAAGAGATAAAAGGGGGAGAGAAAGAGAGCAGGAGGGAGAGAGGGGAAATAGAGAGAGTCAGAGGGAGATAAATCTTCTTCCATGATGAATATTCTAATTCCCACTAACCAATCTAACACAAGATACAAATTCTGTAGCATTTACATACAGCCTATAGGAATCCTTACATTATCACAGTGTGTTACACTTTAAACTCTAAAAACTGCTCTCTGGACCCTGGCAAGTCTTCTCTGACCTTTGGAGCTGCTCTGCAGCAGAAGGCATTGCTCTATCAAGAGGGGATTACTTCCAGCTGGCCATCCTATTGTCTTCTAGTCATTCAGTAGCTGAGGTTTGGCATCTCAAAAGTGGCTTTCATTTCAACCTCACTCGTGGTTCCCATATTCTCAGAATCTGAACATTCATATTTGTAAAGTCCTCCTGGTTCATCCTTCCCAACATCTCCCCCGTTTTGTTGCACAACTCAAATCCTAGAAGCTGTTTTGCTCATTATCTGTCGGGCACACTGGAGTATGCAGGGTGAAAACAGAAACTTTCCAACACCCTGCTGCAGCCCTAAGCCCAGCACAGCCCAGAGGGGCTCTGAGAGTCCCTGCAGAGCAGAGAGCCTCCTCTGCTGCTCTCCTGCCCATCCAACCCCAACAGTTTCGCTCTGCCAGAGGAAAAAAAAATCATTTGGATGTTTTACTGCTACTGTAAAGCTGTTACCTCTTCCCCAGCCACCCTTCAGGGGACAGAAAAGCAGCTTTGTTTAACCTGCACATGGCTCTGGGTAAGAGTTGTCTGTGGCTCAGTGGGTCTCAGGGCTCTGCCCACGAGGACAGAACTCTGCAGGTCAGATTTGGGTTGGTTCAGAGGAACTGGGTGCCTCTCTGTGTTGTTTTTAAATTATTCTCTTCCCAGGTTGAGTCTGAGCCAGAAGACTGAATGCACAAGATCGATATTTTGCAGGAGTGATAGAAAATTAGCCAGGTTTAATAAACTTCATGCATGGCTTCCTATTGTAGCTGTATATCAAAAGGAAAATAAATATATTGACTGCATCTGCTTGCAAGAGCATCTGTAAGTCACTCTGGGAAAGACGGCAATTGCACAAATGGTTATGGGTAGGAAGAGATTGTGCTCAGGACATCTGGGTCTTCCTGCTAATTTACCACATGACCTTGAAATTCAGGCCAAATTTCCATGTGTGCCCACAAAATGTGTTTTGCTTTTTGACTCTGGAATAGGTAGCTCCACGTTTGGCCCTGCTCAGCCTGCACCAGGTGAAGTTGCTCCATTTTTTGGAGAAAGATGCTGATGTTAATTTTTTGTCATGGACGATGCTGCTGGTGGAGGGTGGATGAGCCCTCCTGGTGCACAGTGAGAGTGGAGTGAGGATCAGCCCCTCAGTTTCTCTTCCCCTGGGTTTGCAGTGCAGGTGGCAGACTGGGAACACTCTGAGCAG
Source organism: Luscinia luscinia (assembly GCA_034336685.1). Taxonomy (NCBI): domain Eukaryota; kingdom Metazoa; phylum Chordata; class Aves; order Passeriformes; family Muscicapidae; genus Luscinia; species Luscinia luscinia. Next base: position 270,044 of record CM067634.1, on the reverse strand, counting down.
TGAGGACTCTTCCACAAGGATCTGAGTCCAGCCCTTCAATAAATTGCCCTCAGAGGGACCAAACCCACAGCCTCAGCTCTAACCCACACCGCTGCTCACAGGTCTGTGTTTGGGACAAACCTTGTGTTTATAGCACGAAAACGAGTGTGGGGTTTGATAATTACTCTTCTCTCTCTATTTTTCCCCCTTTTCTGTAGTTTTTTGATGGGCAGATGAAAGGTTGGGGTTCCCCAGCTCAGCTCCAGACACAGCTGCTGTGGCCCAAAACCCTCCCTCTGCCTTCTCCTGCTGGATTCTCTCTCTGGCTGCTGCCCTGCCTCTCGAGGTGACACAAATGGGAATTTCCCTTCTCTCCAGAGTGGGGATCAAGGGCAGAGCGATGTCCCTGCTCGCAGTGCAGCTTTGCTCTGGCTGCACACACGGTGTGCTGTCTGTATTTTCTGGAGGAAACGAGCCAGGTTTGTCAGCAGAGCAGAGTTTGGGGCGATGCTCCTGCACGAGCAGCTGGGCAGGGTCACAGCTTCGGATTTGGGCTCCAGCAGAAAATGTTCAGAAAATGTACAGCTCATTCACGAGAGAAAAAATTCATTGTCCTAAAGTTATTTTTTTTTTTCATTTTCCCTATTTGAAACCTTTTAAACTGGGAGAAGAAGATAGTTAAAAGTTTCAGTACTGACTCATTTCAGAACCTAAGGCATCTTTTGTGATCTAGCATTTTGGCTAATTAAACAGGAAACCCTTTTGTTTTACCCATTACGGAACATCAAGGTCTCTTTTAGATCCGCTGGTGTTTTTATGAGCTCTGAAATTCTCGAGGAACAGATAAAGCATCTCCCAGCAGCTCTGCTGTGTCAGTTAATGTGTGACAGACCCACCCAGGAGCCGCTACAAATTGAATCTCTACGTGTGGTTGTCAGGAAACAAAACATGCTCCATATCTGTTTCAAAGACAATTTTGATTTTTTTTTTTTATTTTTTTTAAGCAAAGCTTTTGTGGAAACTGTAGCAGCAAAGAAATAAAAATGACTCCTGCAATTTGGAAACAGGTAAACAAGAGGTATTAAAAATCGATGGAAACGCTGCGTGGTCATCCCCGGGGACGATTTCTCACGTGTAAACATTTCTGGTGAAGGGAGGAACGAGCCCAGAGCCCAGTCCCCGGGGTCTCAAATCCCACTGAGGTGATTTGCAACTCGATCAGGCTGGGGGAGCATCACAGACTGGATGTGGGCCCAGCTGGGGCTCGGCAGCAGCTCCAGCCCCCTTCACCTCCTGGGTGGTCCCTGAGCCAGAGCTCCTCTCCACTCTCCCCTCCTCCTCCAGCTGCCGTTGTGTCACCCAGCCGAGGGTCTGCTCCACTTTCCACGCTCCGAGGTAATTTTGGCAAGGCTGCTCTGCTCCTGCGTGGGAACACTCCCAGGCAGGTCTCCCTCCACGGGGCACTGGGAATCCTGTGAGACTCCTGGGCGATAAATCTCCTTGCCTATCTGGTTTTTATGCTGGTGCAAAATCCCAGCCCTTCCTGTGTGTGGAAGCAGCTGACAGAGAGCTCTGATAATTCCTTCCAGATGGGCCCAGCTCAGAGCTCTGCAGATGGAGCAGCCCTTCCCCAGTGCACCCAGTACACCCAGTACACCCAGTACGAGTGGGGGGACAGCTCCCACCACGGCACTTCAGAGCACAGGGGAGCTCCTGGCTCCTTGGGAACAGCCCAGGGACCCCAGACGGGCTCTGGGTGATGCCCACTCCCCAGTCAGGGATCCCCAGAGCAGCGTGGGCGGGGAGGGCACCAGCCTGCAAGGGAAAAGTCTTCTCTCCTCTCCTCTCCTCCAGGCTCCATCTCCTCCCAGGACAGTTCTGTGGGACTGTCCCCGTGCTGCCTCTGCCAGCCCTGGGTCTTTTCAGGTCGTGAGAAAAGCAGGCCAAGCCTGTGAGCGTGTGGCTGCCTTTCAGGCACACTCTGGAGAGCTGCTCTCCACAACGAGATTTCCCTTTATCACCAGGAGTTACTGGAGTGGCCAGAGCTGCAAAGGAAGGATTTAAAAGCGTTTCTGAGTGTTGGAATCGAGGTGAAGTCCTCCTGCTGTAGGGCACAAGCTCAGCTGTAGAGAGGGGACAAGATGGAAATCTTCCTTGGAGAAGATTATGGTAAAACTTTCAAGAGGGTGTTTGATTTGATAGGAGAGGATTTGCATCTTCACCTGCAGCAGCTGGTACCAAGGGAGGTCTCGGGCACCTGCTGCACCCAGAGCCGAGTGCTGGAGCACAGGGCTCCTTTGCCAGGGGTACAAGCCCAGCAGGTTCATTGGGAGGATGCCTTTTATGGCTGGGGGCTGCAGCTCTGTGTCCCCTGCCCAGCACAGCCCCAGAGCAGCCTGGGGGGCTCGGGGTCGCAGGGCTGGTGCTGCCCTGCAGGGTGCAGGGGGACTCAGCCCCTGCTGCCCCAGAGCCCGGGGCAGGGACACGGCACAGCCCCGAGGCACTTCCCAGAACACTTCAGTGATTCCCTTATCCCCGAGCAAGGAGCACAGGCCAGCGTCCAGCAGCGCTTGGCTGCTTCTCGGGCCCGATTTTCTGTCTGCTGCTGCTGCTGCTTTCTCTCAGCTGAAGGAAGGAGGAGGTTGGGCTTCTCCTGGATTGTCCCTGGCAGGAAAAGAAAGCGCCCACACACTCCGTGTGCTCCAAAGGCTGGTGGAGCCACCCCTGTGACTGTGATCCTCCCCTGTGACTGTGATCCACCCCTCTGATCCATCCCCTGTGACTGTGATCCTCCCCTGTGACTGTGATCCATCCCCTGTGACTGTGATCCTCCCCTGTGACTGTGATCCACCCCTGTGACTGTGATCCATCCCCTGTGACTGTGATCCACCCCTGTGACTGTGATCCATCCCCTCTGACTGATCCATCCCCTGTGACTGTGATCCATCCCCTGTGACTGTGATCCATCCCCTGTGACTGTGATCCATCCCCTCTGACTGTGATCCATCCCCTGTGACTGTGATCCACCCCTCTGACTGTGATCCATCCCCTGTGACTGTGATCCACCCCTGTGACTGTGATCCACCCCTGTGACTGTGATCCACCCCTGTGACTGATCCACCCCTCTGTGATCCACCTCTCTGATTGATCCACCCTGTAACTGTGATCCATCTCCTCTGACTGATCCATCCCTGTGACTGATCCACGCCTCTGACTGTGATCCATCCCCTCTGTGATCCACCTCTCTGACTGATCCACCTCTCTGACTGATCCATCCCCTGAGGATGATCCTGTTCCCCTGGGGAGGATCCCGTTCCTGCCCTGGCCTGGGACACCGTCTATGGGACCCGGGCACTGAAACCCACCCGGGCTGGCCCTGATCCCCGGGATGCGTCCCTGTGGGATGTGTCACTGTGGGATGTGCTGTCCCGATCCCCGGGTATGTCCCTGTGGGATGCGTCCCTGTGGGATGTGTCCCTATGGGATGTCCTGTCCCGATCCCCAGGATGCGTCCCTGTGGGATGTGTCACTGTGGGATGTCCTGTCCCGATCCCCGGGGTGTGTCACTGTGGGATGTGCTGGTCCCGATCCCGGGATGTGTCACTGTGGGATGTGTCACTGTAGGATGTGCTGTCCGATCCCGGGGTGTGTCACTGTGGGATGTGTCACTGTGGGATGTGCTGTCCCGATCCCCGGGATGTGTCACTGTGGGATGTGTCACTGTGGGATGTGCTGTCCCGATCCCGGGATGTGTCACTGTGGGATGTGCTGTCCCGATCCCCGGGATGTGTCCCTGTGGGATGTGTCACTGTGGGATGTGCTGGGTGTGCCGATCCCCGATCCCCGGGATGTGTCACTGTGGGATGTGTCACTATGGGATGTGTCCCTGTGGGATGTGCTGGATCCCCCCTGATCCCCGCTCAGGATGTGCTGCCCGGGATCTCTCTCTGCGGCTCCTGCCGCAGCTTTGCGGGGCTGTTCCTCCCTGCAAACCCCTCCTCCGTCTCCCCCTGCCTCAGTTTACCCTTTTCTTCTCCAAATTAGATAAACCCACCCCGATAAATCCCTCCCATTGACTTCACCGCAGTGTTTTGAGGCTTAATTAACAGTCTGCAGAACGCGCTGAGATCGTGCGATGAAAGCGGCTATAGATATGCAAAGCAGCGTCATTATGCAAAGATAAAATTGAGAACCTTTGTAAAATAAGTGTTGAAATGAATGTATCGCAGCGTGTGCCTGCCTCTGCTCGGCTCTGGGCCCTCCCATCCGTTCACCTGATAATCCCACGGGAAACAGGACAAAAATGAGATTTATGAGAGAAGTGTGAAAATGCAAAAGCAAGGTCTTAAAATCAGATTAATGAACAAAGAGAAGCTCTGAAAGAAAAGAAAGATCTCTTCCTCCTTATCTCTTGGAGGTCTCTAAACTCCTGTGTACACATTGCCAGCTGCAAACTAAGGGAGAGCCAGAACCAGGTTTCAGATTACTCATGCTTTATTTATTTCTTTTATTATTTTGCATTGGGAAAAAAAAAAAAAGTGGAGAGGCGGGATAAAGAATGAATTTCAGGTATAATTTCAAAAGAAAAATGTCTGAGAAGGGACACACTCCATCAACTAATTAAACACGTATCAGAGGTGCAATATTCCCAATTAACTGTGAAGTTGTGCGTCCACTTCTAACTGCTGGCAGTTTCTTTTGGTGATTGTCTCCGGGGGGAGCTGGTTGGTTTGGCAATGCAGCGTCTGAAGTGCAGGCAGTAACTGCCCGATTACATTTGTGCTTTATTTCCTAACTGGCAGTGGGTCGTTAATGCCGGGGACTGAGGCCGGGCTCTGCACTCGTGTCTGCCCAGTGGAACCTGCTCTGGCGACATTGCCGATTTCTCCTTCTCCCCTCCTTGTTTTCCTGCATTCAGCAGCGGGAGCAGCCAGGACAATTCCTGCCGTTCTGGCACCACCTGGCAGGTGTGTGCTGTCCTGAGGGCTCAGCCCCTGGCAGAGTGGGACCAGCACACCTGTGCACTTGTGCACCTGTACACCTGCACACCTGTGCACACCTACACACCTGTGCACACCTGTACACACCCTGCACACCTGCACACACCCTGCACACCTGTACATCTGCACACCCAGCACTGCACACCCAGCACACCTGCACACATCCAGCACACCTGTACATCTGCACACCCAGCACACCTGTATATCTGCACACCTGCACACCTGTACACCTGTGCACCTGTACACACCCTGCACACCAGCACACCTGTGCACCTGTAAACCTGTACACACCTGCACACCCTGCACACCTGTGCACCTATACACCCTGCACACACCTGCACACCTGTACATCTGCACACCTGCACACCTGTACACACCCTGCACACCTGTACACACCCTGCACACCTGTAAACCTGTACACACCTGCACACCCTGCACACCTGTGCACCTATACACCCTGCACACACCTGCACACCTGTACAGACCCTGCACACCTGTACACACCCTGCACACACCTGCCCACTGTGCACACCTGCACACCCTGCACACACCCTGCACACACCAGCACACCTGTACACACCTGTACACACCTGTACACCTGCACACACCCTGCACACCTGCACGCCCGGCTGTGTCCCACCAAGGGAGCACACACAATCCCTCGGTTCGATCTCAGCACGCTCCGTGTCACACCTGGGGAAGGTGAGTCCGTTCTGCTCCAGGCTGTGCTCCTGGCTCCTCCTCCCGGGAATTGAGTTTCCCTGGTTACCGGGGCCAGGGCTCTGAGCAGCAGAAAAAATAGAATCATTAAAAAAGAGGGGGAAAAAAACAGCCTCATGATAATGATCGGGAATTTCTCATTGTGCAAATCGGGCACTCCCAGTTTAAGGACTTCAGAGAAATCCATCAGTGAGGTTTATCCCCGAGCCCCTGGAGCCAGGCTGGGTCACAGGGAATCCCTCCTGCCCTGACAGGGAATTATCCCACCCTGCCCTGACAGGGAATCCCTCCTGCACTGACAGGGCATCCCATCCTGCCCTGAAAGGGAATCCCTCCTGCACTGACAGGGAATTATCCCACCCTGCCCTGACAGGGAATCCCTCCTGCACTGACAGGGCATCCCATCCTGCCCTGAAAGGGAATCCCACCCTGCCCTGACAGGGAATGAATCCCTCCTGCCCTGACAGGGAATCCCACCCTGCACTGACAGGGAATCCCACCCTGCACTGACAGGGAACCCCTCCTGCCCTGACAGGGAATCCCTCCTGCACTGACAGGGAATCCCACCCTGCACTGACAGGGAATCCCATCCTGCACTGACAGGGAATTATCCCATCCTGCCCTGACAGGGAATCCCTCCTGCCCTGACAGGGAATCCTTCCTGCCCTGACAGGGAATCCCATCCTGCACTGAATCCCATCCTGCCCTGACAGGGAATCCCACCCTGCACTGACAGGGAATTATCCCACCCTGCCCTGACAGGGAATTATCCCATCCTGCCCTGACAGGGAATCCCTCCTGCACTGACACCGTGGTGGTGCTGCCACCTCAGCACAGGGATTCTGATCAAGAGGGAGGCTCAGTGTCTTGCTTTTTTAAAAAATATTTTTATTATTTTACTTTTACATTGTTTTATGTTTTTTATCTCTTTTTTATTTTATCAAAGGCTGGACTCTGTGATCTTGGAGGTGTTTTCCAGCCTTAATGATTCTGTGATCTGCTTCTGAAGGGGAAACCCTTGGTGGCACGTGGGAACGGGGCAGAGCTCGTTCCTGGAGCCGGGAGGGTTCAGTGGGATTTTGGAATCTGTGAAATCTGCAGCAGGACTTTACACAGAGATAGGGAGTGATGGAGCAGGGGAAAGGATCCCTGCAGAGGGCAGGGCTGGAGGGACAGTGGGAGGATGTCACAGCCCGAGGTGTCTCCTCAGCCCTGAGCTCAGCTCTGGGGACATGCAGGGGTTTGAGCCCAGCTCTTTCTGAGAGGCTGCAGGAGCTGTTCTGAGAGGGTTCCATGGCTGTTTGTTCTCCCTCATCTCAGGATTGCTCTGTCCAGCTCACAGCTCTGCTCACCAGACATCCAGGGCAGAATCTGCCTGGCAGAGGCAGGACTGATCTTTTATAGTCTAAATTACCTACTGGGGATTTACAATTATTTTCCAATACAATACAACTTTGTTAAACAGTCCAGCTCTGACCCCATCCAATCTGGCAGTGCCAGCATGTCACCCAGCAGGGATGGCAGGAGCAGAAGGAGGAAGAGGATCCACACCCCAAATTCTCCATCTTGGCCACGTGTCCCTTATCACAAACATCCCCAAAAGTCTATTTACCTACGTTCTAACAACCTAATTTACACTTTACTAATGTTGGTGGCTTGTTTCCATTCCCTCTGTGCTGGTAATTTCCCCCAGGGGTGTGAATTCAGTGCCTGAGACAGCAGGGTCTCACTCAGGGGTCTTTGGGACCCTCACCAGAGGGTCTTAAACCTCCCAGGGAAGCCAGAGGAGCACTCTGGGCTCCCACAGGAGGTGACATTGGGAAGGTGACATTGGGAGGTGACATCCCTGGGCAGCAGCTCAGCACTCCCCACCCTGCCGTGGTTCCTGGAGCATCCTCTCCTCCCTGCTCCAGAAAAGGAATCTCCTCCCTCAGCCCTGCTCAGTGCTTCTCCTCTCTTAGGAAGCAAAAAGAGGCTTTTTTATTATTATTATTTTCGGTGGCATCTGCAGTCATGGATCGGGCCTGTGAAACGCTGTGTAGGAGCCTGTTCCTCCTTCTCTTGAGCTCCTTTCACTCCCAAGAACATTTTCCTCATCAAAGCCTGCAGATTTCAGACACGCCATGAGATATTTTTAATCATCTTCTGTCACGAAGTTTCCACGTTAAAGGAGCCTGTGCCGTGCAGAGAAAAGTCTATTTATTCTCCCTTGTTTAAAATACCCTGGCAGTGATTTTAATCACAATGCCTCGTCCCTGCCCCTCCTGGATGTGCAGATGTATTTTCACCATTCGCAGCAGAAGTGTTTTCCTTCCCCTCATGCCTTCCCCCCGTGTGTGTAACGTGTGCACTTCCAAATATCACAACTTGGCAAATAAATATTGCAAGATTCGATAAGAGGGAGCTGCATTTGCAAGTCTGAGGCTAATTTAATAAATTATGGCAGCAGCTTTAAAACACGTCTCCTATTTAAAGAGCACAACACCGATCTTTGGAAGGAGCTGTGAAGTGGGCTAAATTTTTTAAAGGCTTTAAATGAATCCTTTTCATCTAAAGCTTGGAAAATTAAAAGTCTCCTGAGGTTGTTTTTGTGCAGAGCAGACGTGGGGCAAACCTGCACCGAGTGTGGGACACCCAGCGAGGGCTCCAGAGCCCTTGGGGGAAAGGAAATAAAGGAAAGAAAGGAAAGAAAGGAGATAAAGGAAATAAAACAGGGGTGGGAGGAGATGTGAACACCCTTTATATTTATGGGAGAAAGGAGGCGGGAGGGCCGGGCTTGGCTGGGCTAGGCCGGCCGGGCTGGGCCGAGCTGGGCCGAGCTGGGCCGAGCTGGGCTGGGCTGGGCTGGAGGTGCTGCCCAGCACTGCCTGGTGCTCCCCATTGTCCCCCAGTGTCCCCCAGTGTCCCCCAGTGTCCTCCAGTGTTCCCCAGTGTCCCCCAGTGCTCCCCAGTTCTCCCCAGTGCTCACTGCCTGGCCCAGTCTGCACACACAGCTGGGACCAGTTGCTGAGGAGGTGAAGCTGCTGGGCTCCCCCAGGCCCAGCTGGAGGGAAATGTCCCCATTCTGTGTTTGCCCCCAAGCCTGGGGCAGCTCTCCACAGCCACTGCTTCGCTCTGGTGCCCTGAGCTGAGGGTTTGACTGACAAAACCCAAACACTTTAACACAACCTGCTCACAGCTCCCAGACCAGGAGCTGTGTCTGCTCTGCCCGAGCTGCTCTTTGCTGGGAAACTCAAAAACCACCTGAGGTGGCTGCTGACCACAGGTAAGGAATGAGCTGCTCCTTTGGCCGAGTTTGAAAATTAGAATGACACCTCTGGGAAAGAGAATAATGGTTGAGAGCGAGCTTGTAAGGAAAAGCAAATCAAAGTGCACCAAGGATCTGTCAGTAAAGAACTCCTTTCCTGCCATATTTTAAAATGTATTTTCTCTTGAATTATGCTTTGTATTTTTCATTATATAAAATGAGGAGCAGGAGCCCCTGCAGCACACGGTCTGCTTGGATGTCTGAGATATTAACTGAACATTTTCCTGCCCTGAGGGTCCAGCAGGAACCAGAACTTCAGCTGGCACCTCCTGTGTTTCCCAGGTATTTGAATAAAATGAATGTTACTGGGAAGAGCTGTAGCAGCTTGCACAAACTCGGGTTCCTGGAGGGCTGGGCTGGCTTTGGGGTGTTGTTGGTGTGCTGAGCCTGCAGCGAGAGCAGAGCAATGTCCCTGCCAGGGCTGGGGCTGCAGCAGGGCAGGGCCAGGGCTGCACTGGGGGAGTTTGGGGGAACATTGGGATGGACCCTCCTGCACTCCACAGAGGGCACAGAAAGTGGAATTTGCTGAGGAAAGGTGCCAGGAGTGGTTCCCCTTCGTGGCTGGCCAGCCTCGTGCTGGTTCTCCTGCCCCAGATCCCCGAGAGCAGCTGGAGCTTGGCTGCCCCTGGAAGGGCCAGATCCCCCTCCCTGCACCAACAGGGCAGGGCAGGGCAGCTCCAGCTCTCCAGGGGGTTTCCTCAGTGCCCTGAGGAGTGAAAGGGAGCAGGGCTGGCCAGGGGCTGTGACAGCAACGGGCTGGTGATGGTCCGGGGGTGCACTCAGTGAGCACATTGGTTTGTGTGGGCAGAGGGGCCCACTGCTGCTGCAGGGCTGCTGGCACCATTCCAGCAGTCACACCTGTATTTGTACACCCAGATACGATGGTTGTTCCATGGTACACCTGGGTTGAACAGGTTGTTTATCCCTCCACTCAGAGGTTTTGCCAGGGAGGATTTGGGGACTGCCTGTGGGGTTTCTCACTGCTGTGCAAGTGCAGTGGGACTCACCTCCAGGGACCATCTGCTCCCCATCTCCCTGGGCTGTGTTTGGTGCTCCCCATCTCCCTGGGCTGTGTTTGGTGCTTCCCTGACGATTTGTTCAGCCCATCTCTGGGTCTGTGATTTGTGCAACCCATCACTAGGGTGATTTGTTCAGCCCATCACTGGGTGTGATTTGTTCAGCCCATCTCTGGGTGTGATTTGTTCAGCCCATCACTCTGGGGGTGTGATTTGTTCAGCCCATCTCTGGGTGTGTGATTTGTGCAGCCCATCTCTGGGTGTGATTTGTTCAGCCCATCTCTGGGTGTGATTTGCTCAGCCCATCACTCTGGGTGTGATTTGCTCAGCCCATCACTCTGGGTGTGATTTGTTCAGCCCATCTCTGGGTGTGATTTGTTCAGCCCATCACTCTGGGGGATGGGATTGTTCAGCCCATCTCTGGGGTGTGGGATTTGTTCAGCCCATCTCTGGGTGTGATTTATTCAGCCCATCTCTGGGTGTGATTTGTTCAGCCCATCACTGGGGATGGGATTGTGCAGCCCATCACTGGGTGTGATTTGTTCAGCCCATCTCTGGGTGTGTGATTTGTGCAGCCCATCACTGGGTGTGGGATTGTTCAGCCCATCACTGGGTGTGATTTGTTCAGCCCATCACTGGGGGTGGGATTGTTCAGCCCAGCCCATCACTGGGGATGGGATTGTTCAGCCCATCACTCTGGGGGTGTGATGCAGCACAGGCTGCTGTGTGTGAGCAGTGGGGCTCTGAGCCCAGCTCTGTGGGGTGACACCTGTGCCACTCTGGGGACCCCAGCAATGCCCTGGGGAGCAGATGGAGCTGGAGAAGCCCAGCAGCAGCAGGGCAGCAGCCCCTGCCCTCAGCAGCAAGGCCAGCTGCGTGCTTGGCCCGGGGAGCTGGGTTTGAGCAGAGATTAAAAACCCCATCGGGATCTTTTCATCTGCCCCTCGATAACTGCTGTGCCCTGAGCAGCCACTCTGCTCTGCTCCAGGCCTCTCTCCTCTCCCCAGAGCCCCCGTGGGTGCTGGTATATTTTATTGGTCTCTTTTATGTAGAGCTCATCCCTGCCCTGCTCCCGGGTAATTCCGGGCTCTTTGTTCCGCACAATGGAGCGTCCCGGACAGCCCCGGGGACGCTTTCAAAGGTTCGTGTCTGTGTTAGATTACAAATCACTGCAAGACATCTGCTGTCACTCACAGGAGGTGGGAAATAATCACCTGCATCCTTTGGCTGGTAACCGAGCCCGAGCAGGGCTGCTCCCAGCCTGGGGATGTGTCTGTGCCTGTATTTGGGATGGTGTTGTGTTTGGTGTGTGTGCTGTGTTTTATGGTGTGTGAGAGACTCTGTGTGTCTCTGCGTGTTTTGGGGTGGTGTTTGTGCTGTGTTGGGATGGTGTTTGGTGTGTGTGCTGTGTTTTATGGTGTGTGTGTGAGCTCTGTGTGTCTCTGCCTGTGTTGGGATGGTGTTTGGTGTTTGTGGTGTGTTTTATGGTGTGTGTGCTGTGTGATGGATGCACAGTGTGTGTGTGAGCCCTGTGTGTCTCTGCCTGTATTTGGGATGGTGTTTGTGCTGTGTTTTATGGTGTGAGTGTGACTCTGTGTGTCTCTGCCTGGTGCCCCCTGGGCATGGCTGAGGACCTTTCCTCCTCTCTGACCCTCCCAGCCAGGGAGGGAAGGGCTGCTGTCAGGGTCCACACCACATGCGGAACCCTGATCGGTTCTTTTAGGGATCTCAAAGCACTAAAAGACACAGCAGGGGACAAAACCACTTCACTTTTGCAAAAATGCACCTTTATTTAGTGCCAACCAAATGCAATGGGGGGACAGAGAGAGAGAGGGGTTGGGATTACATCTACCAAACGGGCAGACAATCCTCGTGGTACCAGCCCATAGATGTCCGTTGCCATCCGGGGAGATCTCGGGGTTTTTATTTGAGGATGTCTTTTACAGCCTTTTCCCAAAGCGAGTGGTTTCTGGCCAAAAGGTGGGGAGATTTACGGACTATTGTCTGTGGAGATCGTTGCTCCAGGAAACAGGTGGAAACAGGACGCTACAGCCAGTGCCCTGCTGAGAGCAGCGCCCACGGCAAGCTCCAGGCACGCCAGCAGCCCTTGTGCCCAGTTCATTGTTCTCACCTGTGGGAACTTCACTAGCCGTAAACCAGCCTGAGAAACCGGCCCTGGCTGAATGGGCAGCACCTGAGAACCATCACCGGGCATTCCTCCCATCCCTGGCCTTTAAACTGCAGTTCCAGGGCTCTTCTCAGGCCTCAGGTGGGCAGAACAAACGAGAGGCTTTAGCTGGGCTCTCACAGCGGGTCCGAGCAGTAACTCACAGACGGGCACACGGAGCCTCGTGATCCCAGCTCAGATCCCAGAAGTGAGTCTGAGATATCAGCGTTGCAAGAATTAAAAAAAAAATCTACCTAGACACAGCTGATGACTTTGGCTTGTTGGGGAACAGCTGGGCTGGGCTCTAACCTGACACTGAGAAATGAATCTGCTGTGTGCCTCTTCCAGCTCTGCCCCAGGCTGCCTGAGCCCCGGGCAGCTGCTGGAGCAGCCTTGTTAGCATCCCACGGCCACAGCGCTCTGCGTGGTGGGCTCGTGGCTGAGTCGACTCCTGATCCGTCTTGGGGGACAGCAGGCAGCTGCTTCACTGAGGCCACAGCCGGTTTGGGAGAACAGGCACCTGCTGCTGGTGTGAGAGGGAGCCTGGCAGGGCTGGGGGGCTGGGGTCTGCCCTGGGGTGTCCAGGTGTGCTCAGGTGGGGCTCAGGTGTGCTCAGGCTCTGCTCCTGGGCTGTCTCAGGTGTTCTCAGGTGTGCTCAGGTGTGCTCAGGCTCTGCTCCTGCGGTGTCTCAGGTGTGTCCCAGGTGAGTGCTTGGGGTCTGCCTCGGGGATCTCAGGTGTCTCAGGTGTGCTCAGGCCCTGCCCCTGGGCTGTCTCAGGTGTGCCCAGGCCCTGCCCCGGGGGTCTCAGGTGTGCTCAGGTGTGCCCAGGCCCTGCCCTGAGCTGTCTCAGGTGTGCTCAGGTGTGCTCAGGCCCTGCTCCAGGTGTCTCAGGTGTCTCAGGTGTGCTCAGGTGTGCTCAGGCCCTGCCCCTGGGCTGTCTCAGGTGTGCCCAGGCCCTGCCCCGGGGGTCTCAGGTGTGCTCAGGTGTGCCCAGGCCCTGCCCCTGGGCTGTCTCAGGTGTCTCAGGTGTGCTCAGGTGTGTCTCAGGCCCTGCCCCAGGTGTCTCAGGTGTGCCCAGGCCCTGCCCCTGGGCTGTCCCACCGGTGGGATGAGTTTCCTTTGGCAGCTCAGGAGCCCGAGGCGCCCCCAGACCCTCACAGTCCTGCAGCCCCTGTGGCACCAGCCTGGCCCAGCCCCTGGCAGCGGCTGATCTGGGTCCTGTCCTGGCTCCCTGCCCCGGGGAGGGCGCAGGGGCAGCTGCAGGTGCCCTCTGGGTGTGGCCTGCCCTGTCACCGGGGTCAGAGCTGGCGGGCAGGAGCAGCCCTGGGAGATGCTGGGCCCTGGCAAGAGGCTCCCGTGGCTCTGGGACCCCACGGAGCCCCAGAGCCAGCCCAGCTCCCTCCCCTGCTCTGTTCACTGGCTGGGGGAGCTGCTGGATTTTCCTGTTTTTATCTCAGCACAGCAGTCTCTGCACGACACCAAATTAATTAACGTTGGGCAGGCAGAAGGCAATTAACTGCCCTGGAGCCTGGCCAAGGCAGGGCACAGCCCCTGTCCCTCTGGGATCAGCCCAGGACAGGCCAGGCCAAGGCAGGGCACAGCCCAGGCCAGGCCAAGGCAGGGCACAGCCCAGGCCAGGCCAAGGCAGGGCACAGCCCCTGTCCCTCTGGGATCAGCCCAGGACGGGCCAGGCCAAGGCAGGGGCTCATCCTGCTGGGGTTGCTCCTGCCCTGGGCACTCAGACCCACCCTGTGTGACCCCAGCAGGGACAGGGGGACAGGCAGCAGCTGCAGGAGCTGCAGCACAGTTGGCAAAGTCCTGGGCAAAACCCACTCAGCCATGGGAGCCTTTCAGGGACCAGCTGGCTGGGTTTTATTTATTTATTGCTGCCTCTCGCCCAGCCTGGGCAGCTCTGCTCGGTGGAGCGTGGCCTGGGATGGAGCTGGGGCTGCTCAGGGGCTGGGAGGCTCCAGAGCACAGCATCTGCAGGCAGAATGGGCAGCTCTGGCAGGGCAGCTGCTCCCAAAGCCTGCTAAAAACCTTGTGCAGAACCACACAGAAGTTGAGGGGTGGCTGCAGCAGGGAGCTGCTGGAGTGGGGCTTCTGCTGAAAGGTGAAGGTGGGAACCAGGCTAAAATCATCCTCCAGGGATGGGAACCAGGCTGAAATCCTCCTCCAGGAATGGGAACCAGGCTGAAATCCTCCTCCAGGAATGGGAACCAGGCTGAAATCCTCCTCCAGGGATGGGAACCAGGCTGAAATCCTCCTCCAGGGATGGGAACCAGGCTGAAATCCTCCTCCAGGAATGGGAACCAGGCTGAAATCCTCCTCCAGGAATGGGAACCAGGCTGAAATCCTCCTCCAAGAGTGGGAACCAGGCTGAAATCCTCCTCCAAGGATGGGAACCAGGCTGAAATCCTCCTCCAGGAATGGGAACCAGGCTGAAATCCTCCTCCAGGAATGGGAACCAGGCTGAAATCCTCCTCCAGGAATGGGAACCAGGCTGAAATCCTCCTCCAGGAATGGGAACCAGGCTGAAATCCTCCTCCAGGAATGGGAACCAGGCTGAAATCCTCCTCCAGGAATGGGAACCAGGCTGAAATCCTCCTCCAGGAATGGGAACCAGGCTGAAATCCTCCTCCACGGATGGAAACCAGGCTGAAATCCTCCTCCAAGGGTGGAAACCAGGCTGAAATCCTCCTCCAGGAATGGGAACCAGGCTGAAATCCTCCTCCAGGAATGGGAACCAGGCTGAAATCCTCCTCCAAGAGTGGGAACCAGGCTGAAATCCTCCTCCAGGAATGGGAACCAGGCTGAAATCCTCCTCCAGGAATGGGAACCAGGCTGAAATCCTCCTCCAGGAATGGCAGCCCAGATTCCCAGGTACCCGTGCTCAGCTCAGTCTCTCCTCCTGGTGTCCCAAACCCCTGAGCTGTGCAGGGTGGGTGCCCCTGGTTCCATCCAGCCAGTGTTTCCTGGGCTGGGGCAGCCCCAGGAGCAGCCCTGGACTTCACACATCCTCCTCCTCTTCCAAAGGGCAATTCAGAAGTGGAAGGATCACGGTGAAAATGTCAGATCCCCCTTTGTTTGCTGCTGAGGCCAAGTGCTTCCCCCCCTGAGCCCAGCCTGTCTCTGCTCCCAGCTTTGGTGGGAGCTCCTGTGGCTGCAGCTTCTCCCAGCTCTGATGATGGAACAATCTCAATTTCCAAAATTCTGGGTCTGCACCTGCTCTGGGTGTGCTCTCCCAGCCAGCACCACCTGGTCCTTCCCCAGGGCTGGTTCTTGTCCCCCCTGGCACAGGAGCTGCTGCTCTCTCTTGCATCTCAGCCAAGATTTTGTCGTTGAGAAGCTGTAGATAGCAAGGGCTGGATCAGATTTTTAAAGCATCTTATTTCTGGGAATATTCCCATCAAACAGTTTATTGGCAGGGCAGGCTGGGCCAGGAGTGTCTGACTGGTGACACTTTGTTTGTGTTCAGGCTCCTGTGCTAGCCAGAGTCCTCTAGCTGGGTGCAGAGGGTTTTTCTTGGAATCTCCATGATTTCAGCAGTAAAAGGAGCACTGACCTGTGGGATCAGCCTTCCCCAGAGGAACAGAGGGAGCCCAGCCCTGGCCCAGGCTTCTGCCTAGTGCCAAAGCAATTCTTTATGTGCTGTTCTTCCCTAACACGACACAAGATTAATTGCAGCCATAAAAACATTGGGAGCTTTCTAAATATTTTATGCGAATAAGCACACACAATATGAAGGTTTTGCTTGTTGCATTTTCGTAAAGGACTTTTTGTTTGTAATAGCAGGGAAGCTGACAGGTGATTTTATTTTTAGTGCCTCTGTCTGCTCTGAAGGACTCCAAGCACAGAGAGGAGACAAGGGCAAAGCAAACCACGCTCAGAGTCCCAGGGAGGGGATGTAGAGCTAAATGAGGAGGGATTAAAAGAAGAGAACCACAGATTTCAGCCATAAACTTAATTGCAGTTGCCCTGGGAAACTGCCTCCCTTCCCTTATTCCAGAGCAGACCTGGCCTTGGTTTATCTCTACCTTGGTGTGGGAAGCAGCTGCAGGCAGGGCATGTCTGACAGCTGATGCCCAAATGCAGTTCCAGGGGCTGGTTTGCACGGGGGCAGTTTGTGCTGAGGGTGTTTCACCTGCTCTCTCCTCCCAGCTGCTCTGTGACTGTAAATACCAGAAGCCACAGCAGCACTGGGGGGCAGATGTTGGGTCTCTGTCTGTGCCACTGGAATTCAACAGGAGCCCTGTGTGCCAGTGGTTTGTCATCCTGCTGCTGCTGGAAAGCAGAAGGCATTAGTCTGTGCTTTCCTGGGAGAGTTACAGCTAACCCAGCCCCTGTGATGGGAAACTGGGCTGTTCATCAGCACTGCCCCAGGAGGAGCCTGCCCTGCCCTGCCAGGGCACATCCCAGCCCGGGGGTCACAGGGACTGCAGAGTGACAGCCTGAGGCACCAGGCAAGCCTCAGGGCTTTCCTCAGGTTTGGGGATAGGATAGGAATAGGAATAGGAATAGGAATAGGAATAGGAATAGGAATAGGAATAGGAATAGGAATAGGAATAGGAATAGGAATAGGATAGGATAGGAATAGGAATAGGATAGGATAGAATAGGATAGGATAGGAATAGGATAGGATAAGAATAGGATAGAATAAGAATAGAATAGAATAAGAATAGAATGGAAATACAGTAGAATATAGAATAGAATAGAATAAAAAGAGAATAGAATATAGAATATAGAATACAGAATAGAGAATAGAATAAAGAATAGAATATAGAATGGAATAAAAATAGAATAAATAGAATAGAATGAAAATAGAATAGCTTATAGAATAGAATAAAATAGAATAGAATGATAATAGAATATAGAATAGAGAATAGAATAGAATAGAATAGAATAGAATAGAATAGAATAGAATAGAATAGAATAGAATAGAATAGAATAGAATAGAATAGAATCGAATCCCAGAGGGCAGCACCTCTCTGCAAACCTGCCTTGTACAAAACACCACAGGACTCACACAGCTCCCAGCCCCCTGCAGGTGCTCAACCACTGTTGTAATTGGTATATTTTTATAATTCCATTGCAGGCCTGGAGCTGCTGGTGCCATTGCAGCTTTCCTTCTGGGGGAGGTGCCCTGCCCACCCTCCTCAGCAGCTCACCTGGGACTGGCAGCCCTGAGCAAGCTGCACAAGGAGGCAGGAGCTGGCTGTGATCCGAGCTCTTCTCTAAAGGTCAGACAAAACAACAACACAAGGCCAGAGATGTTTTACCAGGGATGACTAAAGGCAGAGCCCATTGTCTGCAGAGGGTGGGCAGGGGTGGAGCACCTGGATTTTTGGGGATGCATTGGGCCTCTGGTGCCGTTGGAGATGGGAACTGGCACATTCCAGAAGAGCAGAGAGCAGAGAGGAATATTTTTATTTATTTTCTTGATTCTGTAAATAATCACCATGCCTTCAACTTCTGTTTTACCTAAATCAACAGAAAGCCCCCTCTCCCCCCAGCATTAATCTTTTATCTGGAAAGGGTTGGGATTCAGTGACTTTAATTATGAAGAAATGTGTGAAGACAAGTCTTAGTTAAATAGTTATATTAATTAGGAAGAAAAATGTTAGTATTAATTACTAAGAATTAATTATTATTCTTTGTAAATTACGAAGAAATTCTGAGTTAATTAATGCTACCAAAGGCCTGCTAAAGCTGGGGAGTCCAGCTCGTGTAGGGCTGTGCCTGCTCAGAGCTAATGGCTTCTGGTGTCTTTCAGCAGATCAATTTTTGCTTTAAATGATTGTGCAAGTTAATAAAAAAACCTGTCAGAGTAAAAATGAAACATCTTGGCCAATATTTCTCCAAATAGTTTTGAGGGCTTTGACCTTTCTTTCTTTGTCCCAATTCCAGGCTTGAAAAGCTTTGCAATACCTTGACATTTTGGGCAAGAGAGGGAAAAAACCCAAATTTGCAGCTAAATTAGGGGATGAAGCAGTAAAAATGTAGATTTAGTCCCTTGGACAGGCTCTGTGGTTCAGCCTCACCTCCTTTCTTCCTCGGGTCGTATCTACTGCTACGTTCTCCATAAATAATCTTCAGACTTCCTGGGGCTTTTAATACTAATTAAGTCTTCAAGTAGGCAGAAGGAGCTGAGGGACATTTCCATGCCAGGCTGCTCACTCAGCGTTGTGAGCACTTCCCTCCCCGGCTTCAAAGGATTGTCGGGGGAAGGTTCTGCAGCGTTCTGTGAGGAGCAGGTTTGGAGTTCGGAGCTGCTCCTCCCTCCAGCCTGTGAGACCCACGGTGAGAGCTCGGGAGGAGCTCCAGAGCTGCTTGTCCCCGTTTGGAATCGTGGAGCTGGGGGTGGGGGTGACACTGGCGTTTTTTGGAGGACAAACCTGGCGAGCTCCAGCCCTCGGGGGGCTCTGGCTGCAGCTCTGGTCCCAGGGGATGGAGAAATGCTGAACGAGGGAAATCTGCCCCTGGCAGCACTGCAGCTCCTCCAGGGGCTCGGGGCTGCAAAACATTTCCAATTATTGTAATTACTGTTGTTCTGAGAGCTGAGGGTGCAAACACCTGGCGAGGGTGAGGGGCAGGAGGGACCCAGGGACCTTTTCTGTTCTCCCTCTGTGTCTCCAGCCCCTCCGTGCTAAAAACCCTCGTTAAAGTTTAATCCTCTGCACCAGCTCTTCCCATCCGTGGTGCTGCTCCCATCTGGAGTCAGAGTGTCCCAGCCCGAGGTGTCTCCTCAGCGCTGAGCTCAGCTCTGGGGACATGCAGGGGTTTGAGCCCAGCTCTTTCATGAGAGGCTGCAGGAGCTGTTCTGAGAGGTTTCCATGGCTGTTTGTTCTCCCTCATCTCAGGATTGCCCTGCCCAGCTCACAGCTCTGCTCGCCAGACATCCAGGGCAGAATCTGCCTGGCAGAGGCAGGACTGATCTTTTATAGTCTAAATTACCTACTGGGATTTACAATTATTTTCCAATACAATACAACTTTGTTAAACAGCCCAGCTCTGACCCCATCCAATCTGGCAGTGCCAGCATGTCACCCAGCACGGATGGCACGGAGCAGAAGGAGGAAGAGGATCCACACCCCAAATTCTCCATCTTGCCACGTGTCCCTTATCACAAACATCCCCAAAAGTCTATTTATCTACATTCTAACAGCCTAATTTACACTTTACCAATGTTGGTGGCTTGTTTCCATTCCCTCTGTGCTGGTAATTTCCCCCAGGGGTTGGAATTCAGTGCCTGAGACACCAGGGTCTCACTCAGGGGTCTTTGGGACCCTGCCAGGGGGTTTGAGACCCCCAGGGAGGGCAGGGGTGCACCCTGGGCTCCCACCTCAGAGCTGCCACCCTGCCTGCTGTGTTGGTGCTGCAGTGACCCCTGCACAGCAGCACTCCCCCCTGCCCCAGACAAAGCCTGGTTTCATCTGTCACTCCGAGTTAACTTCAGCGCCTGAGCTGTTTTCTGGAGAAGATGGTTTCCCTGTGTTGGCTGGAGGGAAAAGTAGTGAAAATAAGTGGTTAATTCAGGAGCAGCAAAGAGCCAGTGCTGGGGGAACTTCAGGGAAATGCCTGGGGAGAGGCTGGTGGTCTGGAGGGACAGGCTGAGCCTTCAGGTCAGAGGCAGATGGAGAAATAGATGCTGACACTCCCTAACCAATGCAGGGTGCACCAGTGGGCAGGAAAACATCCTTTGAAACAGACCTGGGAGTTATCCTTTTGGTGAGTTGGAGAAAACCAAAATTATTTTTCTCCATGCTCTTTTGAAGCCACTTCACAAATGGATGCAATCAATTTCTGGATTAAGCTTTTCATGTCTCCCCGTGGGAAATGTCAGGTCTTGAAATGCTGGGGAAGAATTTTGACTCCTGGAAGAGCTTTGCTGTGTTCCCATTACTGTTTAACCGAACTGTAATGTGCTTTTCCTGGTCAATGGGATGCAGAAAATAACCTCGCCCAGGCTGGTTAGAGGATAAACATCAGGTAACAGAGGTGAAGAGGGGAAGGGGAAATAACTGGCTGGCTTCATCCAGAATCCCAGGCAATCCATGCACAGTCTCCAGTGGGCTCAAGGCCATGGCCCGGTGAGAAGAGGAGATAAATAGGACAGGCAGATCAATCGTGGGCCAGAGGAAGGAGAACAAACGTCACAAATCCAATATTTTATAAAAAGAACAGTCCAGAGTTAAAAGCTTTGGCTTGATGGGTTTGCCATTACAATATCAAAGCTTTTGTCAGCACTGGAAAATATTTCACCTCAAGCTGCTGCTCTTTGGCAAAAATAAGAAAATGGGGGAAAGAGATGGGAAAAAGGGAAAAAACAGCTTTTTTTTTTTAATCCTGTGCAGGGAAAAAAGCACCTCAAGGGAGAGATTGCTTCGATCAAAAAGCTGTGGAGCATCGAGCAGGGCAGCACAGCCCAGGCAGGGGTTTGAGGAGAGCAGCAGATAAATGCACAGGATTTAAAACTGCAGGTGTGGAGCAGGGAGGGTGAGAAAGGCAGGGACACAGGCAGGGCACAGGTACAGGTACAGGCAGGGCACAGATAGGACACAGACAGACAGGCAGGGCACAGGCACAGGCAGGACACTGGCAGGGCACAGGCAGGGCACAGACACAGGTACAGGCAGGGACACAGGCACAGGTACAGGCAGGGGTTTGAGGAGAGCAGCAGATAAATGCACAGGATTTAAAACTGCAGGTGTGGAGCAGGGAGGGTGAGAAAGGCACCAGGGCAGGGACACAGGCAGGGCACAGGTACAGGTACAGGCAGCACACAGATAGGACACAGACAGGCAGGGCACAGGCAGGGCACAGGCACAGGTACAGGCAGGGCACAGGCAGGGACAGAGGCAGAGGGATACAGACACAGGCAGGGCACAGGCAGGACAGATACAGGCAGGGACACAGGCAGGGCACAGGTACAGACAGAGGTACAGGCAGGGCACTGGCAGGGCACAGGCACAGGTACAGGCAGACACAGGCAGGGCACTGGCAGGGCACAGGCACAGGCAGGGCACAGGCAGGGCACAGGTACAGGCACAGGCACAGGCACAGGTACAGACACAGGCACAGGCAGGGCACTGGCAGGGGCACAGGCACAGGTACAGGCACAGACACAGGCAGGGGCACTGGCAGGGCACAGGCACAGGCAGCAGGACAGGCAGGGCACAGGCAGGGACACAGGTACAGGCACAGGCAGGACACAGGCAGAGGGATACAGACACAGGCAGGGCACAGGCAGGACAGACACAGGCAGGGACACAGGCACAGGCACAGGCAGGGACACAGGCAGGGACACAGGCACAGGCAGGGCACAGGCAGGACACTGGCAGGGCTTTCAGCTCCGTGTGGGACGTGGGGATCGGGAGCAGGGCAGGGAGGGCAGTGCTGGCACATTCGATTTATTTGTCAGCAGGGGCTGCTTTCTCTGCTGCTGCTCAGGGTGCAGGCTCTCCCTCAGCTCCGGGCCCACTCCTCTCCCTCTGGCTCTTGCTGGGGTGATCAGGGATTTTCTCCCTTCCAGCCGGGCAGAGGTGGAGGTGCTGAGCTGGTTGTGCACGTCACGCTGGCTCTGCCGTGTCTGCCTTCACACCTTCCTGGAGGACTGGGAGATGTGATCCCCGTTCTGCTCTGGGCTCTCGGGCGTTTTTGATCCCTGCACACACTCGATGTGCAGCAACAGGAATCGCTTTGTACACTGCTGGGGGAAAAGCAGATTTTCTTCTGAGAACACGTTTGCAAATGGCTTCTGTCCCCCTCACCGTGCTGGGGCTGGGCAGCAGCAGGAAAGGAGCAAGGTGTGCAGCTCAGGAGGGAAGGACACAGAGCCAGAGGATGAGGCAGCCTTGACACGGCCCTCTCCAAAGCCAGGGCTCCAATCTCACAGGTGCTTCTTGTTAAAGCCAAAAGAAACAGGTGTTCTGAGTAGCTTTCCTTATTTCAGGGCAGTATATGGAGCTTGAAAGGACTCGGAGGGGAGATTTGGGAAGCTGGTGGCAAAGCTGGGCGTGTTCTCCTGGCTGCTCACGGGGCTCAAGCCGCCCTCTGAACTGAGGAGTCACATCTGGTGGGACCCTGGGGTGAGGGAACCCCTCCTGCTGCAGGACAGCAGCACTCCTCTTGGACTGGAGGGTAGGACTGACAGGGGAAGGTTTCAAAGCATGAGTTCAGCAGAAGCACTCTGTTCCTGCTGAGTGCTCCCCTGCAGCTGGGAGCTGCTGCCTCTGCCTCGCTGGAGAGCAGCTCCAGTGATGTGAGCCCGGGCTGGGGGCTGGGTGCTGAGCCCTGAGCCCCCGGGGCTGGGTGCTGAGCCCTGAGCCCCCGGGCGGGGTGCTGGGCGCTGAGCCCCCGGGCTGGGTGCTGAGCCCTGAGCCCCCGGGCTGGGTGCTGAGCCCTGAGCCCCCCGGGCTGGGGTGCTGAGTCCCCCGGGCTGGGTGCTGAGCCCTGAGCCCCCGGGCTGGGTGCTGAGCCCTGGCTGGGGTGCTGAGCCCTGGCTGGATTCTGCTTTTCCTTTGGCTCAGGGTCTGGATGGCCCAGCCCAGCTCAGGATTCCTTTCCTTTTCCTTTCCCAGGGTATGGAGCACTCTCTGGATCCTCACCTGAGGAAATACTGAGAAGTCTCTCGCTGTGCCAGCCAGGGCCTGGCTGTGCAGCCTTGGCTCTAGTCACAAAGCCTCGGCCACTGCTCTTCTGAAGAGCTGGGTTTGTGCCTGGAGTGGAGCCTGAGCTTGGCCCTCTCCCTGGACGTCCCTGTGGATCCTGCTTGGGTCCGTGGGAAGTGGTCCAAGCTCACAGCACCATCCCTGAATGCTTTAAAAGCACAAAAAGCCAAACCTTGTGTTAAGCAGCTCAGCTGCTTCAAATGACACAGAGGGAGATGGGGAAGAAAATAAACAAACCCAGGTTTGAACAAACATCTTCTGCTTCGAGCCCGTTCTGCATTTCCTGGCAAGGTGAGTGCACTCTCCAAAAAGCCATTTAGGTTTTTGAGTGGTGAATTCAGATCTGGTGTTCACTTGAGGGGGAAATGTCAGAAAACAGCAACGGGGCAACAACAAAACCCCCTCCCCCCATTTTATATAAATCGAATCATCAGCCTGAAAGTAGACATCAAAAATTACAATATAGCTCTTGACTTTCGGCAATTAAAAGCATTTTGTGATGACTCACTTGATTAACACGAGATCATCCATTTAAAATGAAAATTCAGAATGAAAATTGCTTTTGTTGCACCGATTATTCTATTTTAAAACTCCTTGCTGTTGTCACCCTAATAAAAAGCTGTCACTTCTTCTGTCAAGCAATTCACAACACGAGGCATTTGCATTTCTCTCCGACTTGTGTTTATTTCAGTAATTACAAATGGATTCTTCTTCCAGCCCCCTCTCCCTCCATCCTTCCCCCTGCCCTCTCCTCCTCACCAGCACAGGGTGAGCTGCTGCCTTCCCCAGGGCTGAAATCCCACACAGGGGAATGGGGAAAGGAGGAAAAATAAAAATTATCAGCAGCTCAGTGCTTCCTACCTGTGGAAAGCAGCAGAGGGTTTGAGCTGTGGAGCCAGGGGGGCCAGAGCCACTTTGTAATAAATGAAATAAAAACCACAACACAACCCCCTATGTGCTGGGTGGAATAACAACTCCTGCCATTAAATGAAATTTTGGTTGGCTGGATTGGACAAGTAATGACAAAAGCCACTTTCAGTTCAAGATGCTGGGCTGGGCTGTGGGTGTGTGAGCAGGGGAGCCAGGCTGGGGAAGATGGGGAATAATTTCACTCCTCAATCCTCCCCATCCCCACCCTCCAAGGGGGCCAGAGAGGCCCTGGGGTCTGTCCCTTGCAAAATGTGAGAGGATGGAAGTCAAGGAATTAATTGGGGAGGATAATTAGTGAGAGGGCCCTGAGAGCTGAGCAGGGTGTCCCTGGAATCAGAGTCACCCCGTTATCCTGAACATCCTCTGTACCCTGTGCCTGCCCTGGGTACCTGGAATCAGAGTCACCCCGTTATCCTGAACATCCCCAGCTGAGCCAGCCTCTCTTGGGCTCCAGCTCCTCCTGGAATCAGGGTCACCCCGTTATCCTGAACATCCCCTGTGCCTGCCCCGGGCTCCAGCTCCCCCTGGGCTCCTGGAATGAGTCACCCCATTATCCTGCTCACCCCCTGTGCCAGCCCCGGGCTCCTGGAATCAGGGTCACCCCGTTATCCTGAACATCTCCAGCCCTCCCGGGCTCCAGCCCCCCCCGGGCTCTTTCTGCTGCCGCCAGCTCTGCAGGAGCAGCCACAGCCGAGCCCAGCCAGGGCTGGCTCCGTGTGGTGTCCCCTGGTGGGACCAGCCGGGCTGGGCCTGGGCAGGCACAGCAGGGTGTGGGGTGCAGGGCAGGGATTTGGGGTGCAGGGCAGGGATGTGTGGGGTGCAGGGCAGGGATTTGGGGGTACAGGGAGAGCAGGATTTGGGGTGCAGAGCAGGGATGGGAGGGGCAGAGCAGGGATGTGGGGTGCAGGGCGGTGGCAGGGATGTGGGGGTGCAGGGCAGGGATTTGGGGTGCAGGAATTTGGGGTGCAGAGCAGGGATGGGAGGGGCACAGCAGGGATGTGGGGTGCAGGAATTTGGGGTGCAGCGCAGCCCCAGCTCGTGTCTGTGTCTGTATTTGTGTGCACACCTCCCTAATTGTGTTTGGGCCCGCGGAGCTGCGTGTGTGGGTGTGTAACTCAGAAATAAACTCCGTGTTTCTGAGCTCTGCACTTTGCTGTCTCAGAGCCATCTCGCAGCTCAGAAAGGCGCCCCGGGCTCTCTCGGCTCTCAGGCTCCCCCTCTCACCTCACTCTCCGTTCCAGGGCTGAGGGTCTCAGTTTATCTCCTGCTCAGTCTGGAGGCTGCAGGCACCTCCTCAGCCCTCACAGGGCTGTGCCAGCCAGCTCCAGCAGGGCAGCACTTTTTCTCCTTTTTCTCCTTTTTTCCTCTTTTCTTTTTGGGTAAACTGGAGCCAAACAAAAACAAACACCAAAAAAAAAAAAAAAAAAAAACCCAACAACAACAAAAACCCAGCCAGGTTTTCAAGGACAGTGTGCTTCTCCTTTTCCTTCTCTTCTCCTTTCTTTTCTCCTTTCCCTTCTCCTTTCCCTTCTCCTTTCCCTTCTCCTTTCCCTTCTCCTTTCCCTTCTCCTTTCCCTTCTCCTTTCCCTTCTCCTTTCCCTTCTCCTTTCCCTTCTCCTTTCTCCTCTCCTTTCTCCTCTTCTTTCTCCTCTCCTTTCTCTTCTCCTTTCTCCTCTCCTTTCTCCTGTCCTTTCTCTTCTCTTCCAGTGTATGTTGCCCCAATATTCTGAATTCCCTTCTCTGTCTCCCATTCTTTCTGGTGTGCAAACGTGTGGCTGTGGGACAGGGTTTAGTGCTGGGTGTGCAGAGCTGGCTCGAGGGTTG
Source organism: Luscinia luscinia (assembly GCA_034336685.1). Classification (NCBI taxonomy): domain Eukaryota; kingdom Metazoa; phylum Chordata; class Aves; order Passeriformes; family Muscicapidae; genus Luscinia; species Luscinia luscinia. The sequence goes on along the minus strand of CM067634.1, from coordinate 244,430 downwards.
GGCTCGAAGCTTTGGGAGCTTTTCCAGCCCCAGGGAATCTCTGTGTATCTCCTGGTGCAGGCTCACGGCCAGGGCTCGTCTGAGCTGAGGAGGAATCCTCATTTGTGCTTCCCAGTGTCCAGAGAGCTCCTGTCCCTCCTGGGCCTCTCCCTGCAGGGCATCCCAACCACCTCAGCCCCACTCGGGCTCTGAGCTTTCCTCCCAGCACCACCAGCCAGTGCAAGGTGGGGATGAGCCACATCAGCCCTGAAACACAGGAGAAAAATTCCCTGGGGCTCCTTGAGCACCAACATTTCCATTTCAACAGGAAAAAAAACTGTGCTGAATTGGAGCAAAGGTTCTCTTTGGGGCCTTTTTTCATCTCTCAGTGATGGACATAAGAAATAGGAATAAAAACACCATCTGAGTCGTACCTGTCCAGGTTAACAGCCAGGTTGGAGCAGGCACAGGCACTGCTCCCACTTGTGCTTTGGGAAGCAGGAGCACACAGTGGCTTGGGAAGAAAATCAAGATGTAAGGAACCAGTGAGGAGGATGAAGGGGCCACTGAGCAGGGTATGATTAATCTGCAACCTGCTTAATCGGCCTCAGGATAACTGAGAGTTGTCTCTGGGTAATTGAGATCAATGGAGCATCGTTAGACGCTGCTCTAGAGAGCAGCCAGCTCCGAGCAAGGCAGGGGAGGGGGACAGAGCCGGGCAGAGGGGAGGATGCTGAGAGCCCAGGAGCTGCCTGGTGCTCCAGGGATGCTCTGCAGAACGTGGCTCGTGGGGATTCTGCCCAGGATCAGAGCCTGGGGCTGTCCAAGCACTGATCTCTGCCAGGGATGCTTGGGAGAGTTGGTTCTTGCTGAGCCAGGCTGTGATTCCTGCCCGTGCTGAGAGCACAGAGCAGCTCAGACTGATGGGAGTGTGAGCTGTGTGTCCCTGCCCGCGGAGTGCACAAATCCCGGGTGCTTCCAGCCACAGAGACGTTTCCCGGAGCAGCTGGGGCTGCCCTGGGTCCCTGGCAGTGTCCCAGGCCAGGCTGGACACTGGGGCAGGGGGGTGTCCCTGCCGTGGCAGGGGCGGGCTGGGTGGGATTTGGGGTCCTTCCCACCCAGACCATTCCAGGATTCTGTGAAAGCTGCCCCGGTGGGAACACCAAAGCTTCCCCTCGGTTTGGCAGGTGCTGAATGCCCAGGCTGTGCCTCTGAGAGAGGCTGGATCAGGCATTGCTGTGAAGGGCTCATTCCCTTCTGCCTAAGCTGGCTGAAAAGAGAAAACGTGTCCAGTTTTTTGTGGTTTTTTTTTTTTTTTTTACCCCACTGTGCTGATGAGGTCAGGGAAAGAAGGTTGTTAATTCCAGAGTTTATAAGAGGAAGCTTTTAGCCATTGGTTCCTGTCCAAGTCCTGGCACAAGAATCAAACAGGCAGAAAACAAGACCCCAGCGAGGGAGAGAAGTGTCATTTCACATCAGGGCAAACCCGAGAGCTGGTGGGCACAGACAAAAGGGATTTGGCAGCCGTTGGCCAGGCAGCTTTTCCTTTCTTCTCCTGCCCTGGGGCTGTGGAAAGCGCCTTGTTTGTGTCCTTCCTGAGGGAGGAGGGACTGCAGGGAACAAAGCGCAGCACGGACCCTGCAGGGCACGAGGGGCCGGGGAGGGAGCAGGGCAGGACCCACAGCAGGGGGACAGGGAGAGAGGATGGGGACAGGGATGGGACAGGGATGGGACAGGGACCCACAGCAGAGGGACAGGGAGAGAGGATGGGGACAGGGATGGGACAGGGATGGGACAGGACAGGGATGAGACAGGACAGGGACCCACAGCAGAGGGACAGGGACAGGGGATGGGACAGGGAGAGAGGATGGGGACAGGGATGGGGACAGGGATGGGACAGAACAGGGACCCACAGCAATGGGACAGGGACAGGGATGGGACAGGGAGAGAGGATGGGGACAAGAACAGGGTTGGGACGGGACAGGGACAGGGATGGGACAGGACAGGGACAGGGCCAGGGCAGGACCTGCTCTGCCTCCCTGCTCTCCTCTCTGGGAAGGAAATGATCTTCAAGGCCTCCCCCAGCCCAAACCTCTCTGATTTTCTGTGCTCTGAGCCTGGGTGGCCACGCTGCTGGTGCTCACCGGGAGTGACCATCTCCCTTCCCCATTTGATTAATTTAGAGACTAAACTGGAGATTTTTAAATCTGATTTTTAGTATCTCTTATCAGTTTCCTTTGGCTCTGGGTGGTTGGGTTTTTAAACTCAAAAGCCCTTTACAAACTGCTTTTCACAATCTCTCGTCTGTCGAGGATTTTTTTCAAGGCAAATCCCTGGACTCCAGAAGCTCTGGTTGGAAAAAGGAAAAATAACTGTGGTGAGATTTGAGCTGCTGGGCTCGGGGGTGGCTGTGAGGAGTTTGAGGTTTGCAGATTAAACGCCAGGGAGGCCCCAGGGTGGTTTCAAAGGAGCAGGTTCAGTGTTTGCAGCAGTCTCTGGGGGGAATGGCCCCTGACGAGCAGAGCAGGAGCAGTTTGGGACCAGCCCTGCTCTCGCCCTCCGCAGTGCAGGCTGTGGGAGGCTCCTTCCAGCCCTTGCTGCAAAGGAAGTCGCTCCCCAGCTCTTCTGAGTGCTTTGCAAAGGTTAATGAATAAGGAATCAATTAATGGTTTCCTAGCCTTGCACTTTTTCTTTTCGTTTAAAGGGTTCCCTTCCTGAAGATTAGTTTAATGTTGAGAATAATCTGGGTTTGCTGAGAGCTAATTAAACGTGGCACCCTCTCTCCTGGCCCTGTTCTCACTCAGAGCTCTGGGACTCTGGGAGCTGCAGCAGGAGCCCCCAGCCCCTCCTGGGAGCACCTTTGGGCAGCTCCTGCTGAGCCTGTGGCTGCAGCCCAGGGCAGACACCCAGGGGTGCCCCGGACACGGCCTGGGGCGTTGGGGCTCTGGGCTGGGCAGGATTGAAGGCACACGAGTTTGGAGGAGCCAGGAGCAGATTTCTCTCCTGTCCCACCAGGGATCCAGCCTGGGGCTCTCACGGGCTGTTTCCTCACCCAGACACGGAGCAGGAGCAGCACAGGGACGCAGGAGAGTTCCTGCAGCTGGATCCTGCAGCTGGATCCTGCAGCTGGATCCTCAGCAGTTCCTGCAGCTGGATCCTCAGCTGTTCCTGCAGGAGTTCCTGCAGCTGGATCCTGCAGCCCTGGCTCTGCCTGGGTCAGTCCCAGCAGAGCTCAGGATGAGCCCAGAGCTCACAGCTCACCCGGGGCTTCTGGGCATGGCAAGAGTTACCACTGCAGTTACTATTTGAGTTACTATTTCAGTTACTATCTGACTTACCACTTGAGTTAGAGTTACCATCTGAGTTACTATTACCGTTACTATTTGAGTTAAAGTTATCATCTGAGTTACCATTTCAGCTCCCATCTGAGTTACCATTGAGCTACTGTCTGAGTTAGAGTTACCATTTGAGTTAGGCCTATTATCTGAGTTACTATTTGAGTTACCATTTGAGTTACTGAGTTACCATCTGAGTTACCATTTGTTAGAGTCACCATCTGAGTTACCATTTGAGTTAGAGCTATTATCTGAGTTACCATTTGAGTTAGGTTACCATCTGAGTTACCATCTGAGTTACCATTTGTTAGAGTCACCATCTGAGTTACCATTTGAGTTAGTTACCATCTGAGTTACTATTTGTTAGACTCACCATCTGAGTTACCATTTCCCCCTAACTCAGGCCCTGCTTTTCCAGAATTTCTCCCCATCCAGGAGAGTCTGAAGTCATCACAACCTGGTGTGACCCAAGCCCAAAGCCCCAAAGGCTCGGGCAGGACCCACTGAGCTCAGCACACTTGGCTGAGTTTCCCCATTAATCTGTTGTACAGGACCAGCCTTGGAATGGAACACTCAGCACAAATAGCAGTGGGAGCAGCAGCAGAAACCTCAGGGGTTCATCTGGTGGCAGTATTTAATCAAGAAAGTGCTTTTATCTCCCCTTCTGCACTGGAAACCCATCACACCTGGGCAGAGCCTTTTGGTCTGCACTGCTTGGCCGAGATTCCTGTCTGATTTATTAAAGCAGTTCCCCTATTACCGAAGAGCTGGAGCAGAAACTCCCATCAAAGGTTTCAGAGCCTAAAATGGGTGTTAATTAGCCCAGCAGGGAAGGCAGAGCTTCAATGAGGTTTGGCTTTAAACTGCTATTAGGTTTGACAATGTAAAGAGATAAATCTGGTACTTAATCCCAGCCTCACCTGATCAAATGGATGATGGTTGTTACCCGTACCCAAAATGTAAATAATCTTCAACTTCCTGGGGTTTCCATGGCAAGGGGATCCTGTTGATCCTTGTGACAAAGCCCTGCTGGGCTCCCCCCCGTGCCCCTGCACCAAATCCCCCCAAATTCCCCCTGAACCTCCTGCTGGGAGGGGCTGGGAGAGGCAGGGCAGGGTTTGGTCTGAGGGATTTGGGGCACAAAACTTTGCACCAACCTCCGCTGGGAGCATGCACTAGCTTGGCCATAGTGGGGCAGATCTCAGGGTATTTTTAAGGAAAAAATTCTATTTTAGTGATTTTTAAAAGTGAGAGAGGATAAAAACCCCCAGACGCCTAAACCTTGCCAAATACTCCCTTTCTGTCTCAAAACTCTGCATAAGGACACATCTCTATCCAGCCTGCAAGGAAATTCTCAGCTTGAGCATTGTGCCAGAAGGAAAAGCCACTTTTCAAAAACTCTGTTCCTTTTCTTTTCCTCTTTCCCCTCTTTCCCCATGTTAGTCTAATCGCCTCGCACATGAAAGTCAGGAAAAAAGGCAGTGGGAATTTACATGCAGCAGGATTTTCACTGGAGCTTTTAGATACTTACAATACCTCAGGGAATAAAGAAAACCATTATGGATTATGGACTTGGGCACCAGGCTGTGCATGTGTGTGTGCATGTGTATAGGCACTGAGATATTAGCCACAGACCCAGAAAAAGAGCCCACAACAAATTTATCTTTACAACTCCTAAATTATCTTTCAGTTGACACTTATTAACCTCCTGCCAAACTCATTATCTACGTGAATAAAGCCCAAGCTATCAAACAGAAACGGCTCATGAGGCTGCTGCCCATGCTTGGGAGAATTTGATTGTGAGCAGGCAAGCTGAAACAAGGTTTTATGTATTATTTTTATTTCTCTGAAAAGCTGCATCCTAGACCTTGCTGGAGGAGAGTGCCAGCAGCCAATGGCCCAGAGGGAGCTGAAACCCCAGAGGGGCAGAGGAGGCTCCTCCTGCTCTCACTGACCCTTCCATCCCCCCAGGCTGGGCTCGGTGCTGGAGTTTCCCCGGGCTGGCACATGAAATTCAGGGTCAGGAGTGGAGGGGATTTTGTTTGCCAGCGAGGAGAGTTTGGGTCTGGGATTTGCAGCCTTTGTGAAGGGGGAATATCTGTTACTTGATGTCAATTTATCAATGGAAATAAGCGTTTCCTTTGGCCAAGGCTTTAGCTGCTGGGCCTGGAGCTGCATTTCCCACCCTGCTCTGGCACTGGCTGGGTGACTCCAGTGCAAAAACCAGAATACAGCTCCCACTAAGGGCACAATCAGTGTTAATGCTATAAAGACCAAGAAATTGAGGATTTTAGGAAGGGGTTTTGCTGTTGGTTAAAGGAAAGAAGGGATTTGCATACCCCAACCTTCTGGAGAGGCAAAAATGTCCCCACTCAGCAGCTGCTTGTTGAGCCTTGGCATTTGATGGCTCCAAATTAATCGAACAAACAAGGCATCTGTGCACAAAGGGCAATTAGAGGCAGCCAAGCCCTGCTCCTTCCCCAGCTGCCTGTGACAGGTTAAACCCCTCCCTGAGCAGTTCTGGAGCTGAGCACAGCCCCGGCTGAGCCAGGCTGAGCTGCCCTGCTCAGGCAGCAGAAATCAGCCCATGGAGGGAGGGAGGGGGATCAGCTCTGCAGGGCCCCTCCCAGAGGAGAGGGGCAGAGCCAGGCACAGGGACAGTGCAGGGGGGCACAGAGCCCTCTGTGACCTGTGCTCTGTGGGACACTGCCATCCCTGCAGAGAGCAGCCACTCCTGCCCTGAGCTTTCCTGTTTCTGCTGCTCCAAACACTGTCCCCTCCCCAGACGTGTGTGCACACCCAGCTGTGATTCCCAGCCTGGTGTAACCCACAGACCCATCCCTGGCTGTGGGACCAGCCCTGTTCCAGTGGCTGTGCTCACATTTGGGTGGGAAGGGCCTGGCAGGGTCTCCCCAGGTGTCACAGACCTGGGGGCAGTGAGGGCAGCAGGGGCAGGGACAGGAGCAGGGACATCCCTGGGGACAGGCCTGGGGTGGCTGGGACACCATGGCAGGGGCTGAAACACAGAATTGTGAGTGGCCACAGGAACTCATGAAATTGTGAGTGGCCACAAGAACTCCCAGAGCTGTGAGTGGCCACAGGAACTCCCAGAATTGAGTGGCCCCAGGAGCTCCCAGAATTGAGTGGCCCCAGGAGCTCCCAGAGCTGTGAGTGGCCCCAGGAGCCCCCAGAGCTGTGGCTGTGCCTGGTTTCCAGCTGCCTGAGCGTGTGTGAGCAGGCAGCAAACACCTTTAGCTGGGAGCTGCAAAGGCTGGGCCCTTCTGCCAGGCCAGCCCAAGAAGTGGTGCTGCAGGTGGGAGGAAGAAGCCAGCCCGATGCTGAATCCCTCTGTGAGTCAGAAAAATGTGCTCAGAGCACCTGCAAGGCCAGAAGGAAATCAAGCCCCTTCTCAAGCAAGTGGCTTTCAGGCTGAGCCAGGGTTTTGGATTTCCCCTTGTCAGGCTCTAAATTACTTCCTTCATTTTCCCTGTCACTCCTGGCTCTGTCTCAGCCCCGGGGCACACAGGGGCTGATCCTCAGCGAGCTCTGGTGTCCGGGGCACCTCAGAGACACAGATGGGCTCGGGCAGGCCAAGGCTTCATCAACCACATCATCACATCCATCACATCCCAACATCCCTGCATCCCCCACAGCCATCCATCCATCCATCCCTCCCCTCAGAGCTGCCAGCAGAGCTCAGCATCCTCTGCCCAGGCTGCCCCAGTGCCTGCCCTGCCAGGGGCTGCTCCTTCCCCACCAAAGGAGTCCAGGCAGAGCTGGGGCTGCAGGGGCTGCAGGGCTGGGCCCTTCCTGTGTGCCAGCCACAGCTCAGTGCTGTGCCCCAGACTGGCTGCTCCTCGGCAGGGTGAGCCCACACGTGCCCCACGCCTTGTCCCAAATCCCACTGTCCCAAAATCCCATTGCCCCAAATCCCACTGTCCCGAATCCCACTGTCCCAAATCCCATTGTCCCAAATTCCCACTGTCCCAAATCCTCTTGTCCCAAATTCCCATTGTCCCAAATCCCATTGCCCCAAATTCCCATTGTCCCAAATTCCCATTGCCCCAAATTCCCATTGTCCCAAATTCCCATTGTCCCAAATCCTCTTGTCCCAAATTCCCATTGCCCCAAATCCCACTGTCCCAAATCCCATTGTCCCAAATCCCATTGCCCCAAATTCCCATTGTCCCAAATCCCACTGTCCCAAATCCTCTTGTCCCAAATTCCCACTGCCCCAAATCCCATTGTCCAAATTCCCTCCTGCCGGCTCCTGCGGGACTTTCCTGGGCCAGGGCAAGCTGCAAGATCCAGATACGTGGAGATACAGGGATATATACAGATAAATGTATTTTTCTCTCCTTTTCCCGCAGCTGCTTGAGAACAGAGTCATAAGCGGGGAGCACGCCGGGCATCCGCCGGCGAGGCTGAATCCTGCGCCCCCGCTGGTCCCAATTCGTTCCATATTTTAATTCCCTGCCCCGCTCTGGTGGCGCAGCCGGGTAATGACGGAGATCTTCGCTGCTCCTCGGGGCTCCAGCCGCGATTCTGCTGTGCCACCGAGCACAGAGCTGCTGCTCCTGCTTCCATCCTTTCCTCCCCCCTCCTCTTCTTTAACTGCAGGGTTGGTTTTATTTTTGTGGTTTTATATCTGAACTCCGCATCCTGTTCTGTTAGAGGCGGAGGAATGGAATGTTGGCAGAGCAGGAACTGTAGTGCCAGCGCTGCTCGTAAAGCATCCTCGCGCCTTGCTGGAAGGCAAGGGCAGATCCACGGCTGATTTAGGAGCCGAATAATCTGCATCCCTCCTCCCCAGCACACGGCACAGGACTGTGAGAGGCAAACCTCCTCTCGCGGGCAGCCCCCAAGCGCTCGCCGGGCTGGTTTTGCGGGCAGGAGCCTGGGAGGGCAGCGAGGGGACAACGCGAACGTCACAAAGCAGGAGCAGCCGCGTGGAGGGGAAGGCGCTGGTGGAGCATCCCCTGCCCTGCAATTTCTGCCCTGTATCCCCTGTCCTGCATCCCCTGCATCCCCTGCATCTCCTGCATCCATCCCCTGCATCCCCTGCATCCCCTGTCCTGCATCCTCTGCATCCTGCATCCCCTGCATCCATTCCTGCATCCATCCCCTGCATCCCCTGCGCTGCAATTTCTGCCCTGCATCCCCTGTCCTGCATCCCCTGCATCTCCTGCATCCCCATCCCCTGCATCCATCCCCTGTCCTGCATCCCCTGCATCCATCCCCTACATCCCCTGCCCTTCATCCTGCCTGCATCCCCTGCAACCATCCCCTGCATCCCCTGCCCAGTATCTTCTGCCCTGCATCCCCTGCATCCCCTGCATCCATCCCCTGCCCTGCACCCCCTGTCCTACATCCCCTGCATCCCCTGCATCCCCTGCATCCATCCCCTGTCCCCCCCTCCCTCCCCTGGTTTCTGCCGCATTCCAGCAGCCAGAGCCCCCTCCCCCGGCACAGCCGAGCCCCCCGGGCAGGGAGAACCTGCAGGGGTGGGCACAGGGCGGTACCAGGTGAGAGCTCAGGTGACCCGCAGGAGAATCCCCGCAGCTCTGGAGGAGCAGTTCCCGTTCCCGGGGTCCCAGCAGTGCTGGGGGTCCTGGCCGGGCGCTCTGCTCTGCTCTGCCCTGGGGGGAAGCACACAAAGGATCTGCCTGGGGGGTTCACAGCTCTCACTGAATCTTCCCCTGGTTCCATCTCACACCCTCCTGGCTCTCTTCATCTCAAACAGGGGGGCAGCATCACTGGATACCCTCTCTTTCTTCTCCTGCTGGCTCATGAGTAAATTCAATAAAATTGTGGGAGATTTGTTAGGATTAAGGTCAAATAAAAAGTGAAAAGGCAATTGGATTTGTTTTATGATTGATTATAGAAAGTGCGTATATTTATTAACAGCCAACAGGATAACTGTCAAAATGATTCCACATCAACAAAAAGAGCCCCCAGCAGATGAGTCAAACGTTCTCAGCATTGTGGGAACAGGATTAAATCAAATACAATTGATGCAGCAAATAAAGATGCCAATGTTAACAGCTACTATATAATTTCAACTGGTCACTCTATTTATTTATATATATAAATGTATTGTGCATTTTTTTCCCTTTTTAAGGAGTCTGCCAATTGCAAATGCTGCCAGTGCCTCGGGTTGGAAGTTGAGTCATTTTGTCTGTTCAGCATCTGGTCCATGATACAGACAGGGAGCAGAGGAGCCCCAGGGCCACAGGGCAGGGACCTGCAGCTCTGGCTATGCCAGGTGAACCTCGGCTCCATTTTCCCAGTTTCTGTTTGTTTTTAAAGCTTTGAGCTGGCTGGGTGGAGCAGAGCTGGGGAGCCCTGGGCCGTGCCCACAGCTGCCCATCCCCAGAGGATTTCCCCTCTCAGCTGCCAAAAGCCGTTCCTGGCCAGCCCAGCTCCCTCCCCCTTGTCCTGACCCTCCTGCTGCCACCTCAGTGGCTCCTGTGAGCACAGAGCCATTAAAATCCAAGGTCGGCTTTGATTCCATATTGATCATTACCAGGCAAATTAAAGACATCTTTCTTCTCTCCCTCTTGTGTTGCAGAGCCAGGAGGTTTCCCACTGTTCATTTCCATGCCCCAGGCTCTCCCTGGATGGGATCTGCTCCTGGCTTCGTGTTTGCTGCCAAGGAGCATCCCCAGGCTTAGCAAAGGCAGGAGGGGCTGTGACTCGGGCAGTTTGTGGGCTCGGGTCTCTGGGCTGCAGCTGAAGGCAGGAATCCCCTTCAGAGAGATGGGAGCAGCACCAGGCCCGGCCAGCTCTGTCCTCTGCAGGTTTGGCTCCTCACGAGCAGCGTGGGGCACCTTGAGACCGAGACTCCCCTTCCCCGTCCCCACCCAGCCTGGCACAACCAGCGCCCCTCCCTCAGTGCCCCAGCCCTGAGCCTGCAGGGCCCCCCCACCCCGGCCTGGGAGGTTTGGGGCTGTTCCTGCCCTGAGTGCAGCCCAAGCCCTGCCGGGTGTGCTCGCTGCTCTGCTCTGCTCTGCTCTGGCTCCCAGCTCAGCTCTCCCAGCTCTATCTCCCAGCTCAGCTCTGTTCTCCCAGCTCTGCTCTCCCAGCTCTGGCTCCCAGCTCTGGCTCCCAGCTCTCCCAGCTCAGCTCAGCTCAGCTCAGCTCAGCTCAGCTCAGCTCTGGCTCCCAGCTCAGCTCTCCCAGCCCAGCTCTCCCAGCTCTGCTCTATCTCCCAGCTCAGCTCTCCCAGCTCTGCTCTATCTCCCAGCTCTGGCTCCCAGCTCAGCTCTACCCCCCTCCCAGGCTGCTTTTGGAGCTGCCCTGTGACAAATTCCAGCTCTGACCTTACAGGGAGCACTTGGAGGGGAGTCTTGACGCCAGCATGAGATCAAAGAGAAACTCTCTGACAAGTCTCTTTGTAAAGCATCAGGACAGCATCTTCCAAATTATTTCTGTTTATACTTTGCCAGTGACTCATGCGTTGATGTTCTGTCCTGTAGGTTACTCTAAAAACAGGAATAATTACAGTGCTAATTATCATTTGAATTATTCATTTTGTTCCCTTCTTCCTTTCTTCTGGAAGAGGGAGATGTATTGTCAGTTGTGGCTGTGATTAGACCCTCTCTTGTGCAGTGGGGGGAGAGATCTCATCAAAATCTGCTTCAGAAAGGATCCAGGGTGGGGAATTTCACAGGTTCCAGCAGGTTAAACACCCCTGCCCTGCCCGGGCACACAGACCTGAACCAGGCACTGAGGCACCCCCACCCCTTGCCCAGCACAGCCCCGTTCCTCTGCAGGAGAAGGAGCCTCTGGGACCGTGTGCCTCCTGTGTTTGTGTGTGTTCTCCTAATTATTGCCTTCCCAGTAAGATTAAACATCTCTCAAAGCTGGACATCTTTCCAATAGGTGAATGAACTCCAGGGCTGATGGTAACATGAAAAATTTTCCCTGTCACAGGCAGACAAACAAATTGTGTTGGTTTTTTTTCCTTAGGAAAAACATTGCAGTGAAATTACCATCCTCTGGTTGCTGCCAGTTCAGTGAAGGGAGCCCAGCCTGCTCTGGTCGGGCTGGGGCAAAGCAGGACAGAGCCCAAGGGTGGCTGTGGCAGGCAGGAGGTGTGAAGCTGCTCTGAGGGGTGAGTTTGGCACCTGGCTCTTCTCCCAGGTGGGAGATCTCAGGGTCAGGGCCCTGCTCCGTGGGATGGAGCTGGTCGCTGGCACAGCTGAGAGCTCAGACTGGGGGTTCTGCAGGGTGCTCACCCGGAGGACACACCCCAAATCATCCCTCTTTGCCCTTCTCCAAGGGGCTGAGGAGAGATCCAGGGCAAAGCAGCTGAGCCAAGACCCCTCTTGCTCTGTGACTGCCAGGAGAGCAGCCCTTGTCCAAAGGCCCGGCTCAGGTCCAGCACCCCTGGCAGCCCAAATCTCCTCTGCAGCCACTGCTGGGCAGGGCTGGGGCTGCTCCCCTTGGCTCAGCCCCGGGCACCTTCTGCCCTGTGTGTGCAGGGCGTCCCTTCCCCTTCTCCTCTGTGCAGAGCATCCCATCCCTTCCCATCCATGTACAGCATCCCTTCCCCTCTGTGCAGAACATCCCATCCCATCCCCTCTGTGCAAGCATCCCTTCTCCTCCATGCAGAGCATCCCATCCCTTCCCCTCTGTGCAGAACATCCCATCCCATCTGTGCAGAACATCCCATCCCATCCCCTCCATGCAGAACATCCCTTCCCCTTCCCCTCTGTGCAGAGCATCCCATCCCTTCCCTCCATGTTCAACATCCCATCCCCTCTGTGCAGAGAATGCCCTCCCCTCCATGTACAACATCCCATCCCCTCCATGCAGAGATCCCTTCCCCTCTGTGCAGAACATCCCCCTCCGATCCCTCCCCTCCCCTCTCAGATCTCTGAGCAGCAGCAGCCTCAGCCGAGATCCCCAATCTCTCCAGCTCCTCTCTGAGCACACCCGCGGATATCCATTAACTCGAGCAGGCTCGCTCCTTTATCGGGATTCCTGAGGAAGATCTGCTGCTTCAGACAATGTCTGCACTTCACAGCTGTACTTGGGTGACAGGCTGATAACAGCGCTGCCTATTGCACCGGGGCAGCAGGTCCCTTCCTTTATCTGCACCAATCTCAGCTGATTTCACCCTGGAGACTCTGGAAAAAGGTGCACGGTCAGGTTGTTCCTCTAACAGCTTCATGTTGATGTTGGGTTATTGTTTCAGTGTATTTAAATTATCAGAAATAAAGGACATGTTGTGTCTCGCTCCCGTTCTCTCCCATTATCCTCTGCTGAAACAGAGACAGAGGAATGTGTCAGGGAAAGGATTTATCAAAGCCAGCAGTCCAATAGTTTTATTTCCTTCTTGTCAGACACAGGGCCCTTATTCAGCTCTTTTGTAGGAACCCTGGATTTGCCAGGCTGGATCAAGCCCAGTCTCTGTCTGTGACAGCAGGCACTGCTGTTGGCTCCGTGCAGCACAGAAATCTGGGGCTGGGGCTGGGGCTGGGGCTGGGGCTGGAGGCAGCCCGGGCAGGCAGCACGAACCCTCCTCACCCTGCCAAGGGCAGGCAGTGCCGGGAGCAGGGATGTTTCTGCCCTGCCTGGGGGTTTGGTGCCATCGATGCAGTGCCTTGGCCTCGTGCTGGCTCCAGAGGAAAGCAGACACATCCCACGGAGGCGGCTGCCAGGCATTGCCCTGTCCCAGGGCAGTGTGCAGACCCTGCTGGGCGTGGGAGCTGCTCAGGAGGGGCAGCAGGCACGAGGCGAGGTTTGGTCAGACCACTGAGCATTTGAACTGCCCTGTGTACGGCCAAACAGGAGCTGCTTTAGTTTCACTCTGCCTCTGGCCCCAACAGGATTCTGGCCCAGGCGTCCCAGGGCTCCAAGCCCTGCTGGCCCAGCCCAGCTGGTGCTGCTGCCCGGGCTCACAGGCGCCCCTGCCCTCCCCACCTGCTGCTCCTTCCAGCAGGAGATCCCAGGGCGTGCACAGGGGCAGGAGCCACCCACCCTCACTTCTCTGGGCTGACAACATCCCCCGACCCCCAGCTCGCACTCAGAGCCTGGGGGAGCTGGGACAGGAGCAGGAACTGGAACTGGGAGCAGGGAGAGGAACCGGGAGAGGAACTGGGAACAGGGACAGGAGCTGGGAGAGGAACTGGGAACAGGGAGAGGAGCTGGGACAGGAGCAGGGAGCAGGGACAGGAACTGGGAGCAGAGACAGGAACCAGGAGAGGAACTGGGAACAGGGACAGGAGCTGGGACAGGAACTGGGAGCAGGGACAGGAGCAGCAAACTGGGAACCCCTGGAGCAAAACAGCCGGGAAGGGGAAGTTTCAGGGAAGGGAAGGGAAGTTTCAGGAAGGGAAGTTTCAGGGAAGGGAAGTTTCAGGAAGTTTCAGGAAGGGAAGTTTCAGGAAGTTTCAGGGAAGTTTCAGGAAGGGAAGTTTCAGGGAAGGGAAGTTTCAGGGAAGTTTCAGGGAAGTTTCAGGGAAGTTTCAGGGAAGTTTCAGGGAAGGGAAGTTTCAGGGAAGGGAAGTTTCAGGAAGGGAAGTTTCAGGAAGGGAAGTTTCAGGGAAGTTTCAGGGAAGTTTCAGGGAAGTTTCAGGGAAGTTTCAGGGAAGGGAAGGGAAGGGAAGTTTCAGGGAAGGGAAGTTTCAGGGGAAGTTTCAGGGAAGTTTCAGGGAAGTTTCAGGGGAAGTTTCAAGGGAAGTTTCAGGGAAGTTTCAGGGAAGGGAAGGGAAGGGAAGGGAAGGGAAGGGAAGGGAAGGGAAGGAAGGGAAGGGAAGGGAAGGGAAGGGAAGGGAAGGGAAGGAAGGGAAGGGAAGGGAAGGGAAGGGAAGGGAAGGGAAGGGAAGGGAAGGGAAGGGAAGGGAAGGGAAGGGAAGGGAAGGGAAGGGAAGGGGGCAGAGCACGGAGCAGATGGCCGGGAGGGATGGTGGAAGAGGAGAGAGGCAGCCAGATGGAGCACAGGGAGGAGCGGGGTGAGCGCCATCAGCGATTCTGTGTGTTGCTCACATTTAATCAAGAGCTTGCTGCTGCTGTTGGCACTGTCTGCTGCAGAGGAGCCCCAGTCCCTGCCAGGGCAGAGCCCGGAGCTGTGCTGCTGCCGGGGCTGCTCCTGCCCCGGGGGCTGAGCCTGGGCAGGGGGGCTGGTACCAGGGACAGGTCAGACAGCAGGGAGGGCAGGGGGAGAGCTCTGGTGGCCCCGTCCCCGGGAAGGGGTTTGTGGGGTTTGTGGGGCTTGTAGAGATTTAGGGGTTTGTGGGGTTTGTGGGGCTTGTGGGATTTAGGGGTTTCTTGGGTTTGTGGGATTTATGGGGTTTCTTGGGTTTGTGGGGTTTGTGGGGTTCTGGGGTTTATGGGATTTATGGGGTTTGTGGGGTTTGTGAGATTTAGGGGTTTGTGGGGTTTGTGAGATTTAGGGGTTTATTGGGGTTTCTGGGGTTTGTGGGGTTTCTGGGGTTTCTTGGGTTTATGGGGTTTGTCGGGTTTGTGGGGTTTATGGGGTTTATGGGGTTCTGGGATTTATGGGGTTCTGGGGTTTGTGAGGTTTATGGGGTTTGTGGGGTTTGTGGGATTTATGGGTTTCTGGGGTTTGTGAGATTTAGGGGTTTATGGGGTTTATGGGGTTTGTGGGGTTATGGGGTTTCTGGGGTTCTGGGTTTATGGGGTTCTGGGGTTTGTGAGGTTTATGGGGTTTGTGGGGTTTGTGAGATTTAGGGGTTTACGGGGTTTGTGAGGTTTATGGGGTTTCTGGGGTTTGTGAGATTTAGGGGTTTCTGGGGTTTCTGGGGTTTATGGGGTTATGGGGTTTCTGGGGTTTCTGGGATGCCCTGGGTGCACTCTGGAGAGCCCCAGCTGGGAGGAGCAGCAGGCTGAGGCTGTGTGTCACTGCAGGGTGTCCCTGTCACACAAACCCCTCTGACAGGGCTCCCAGGAACGGGGGTCGCTGCTGCTGCTCAGGGGATGAGGCTGAAGGGAGCGATGCTCCCAGCAGAAACTCTGTGGTTCTCTATCCAGCAAGGGACTCTGAGCTTCAGGGAGAAATTCCAGCTCCAGAGTTCCACATAAACCTTGATGTCCTGACACTTTGACACATCCCCCGCTGAGGACGCCTTAGACCAGTTCTGGGAGGAATAAGAGAAATCGTGATTATTTGTCACAACTAATCCAGCCCCGGGCCCCGTGGGGTCTCAGGGCTGGTCAGCAGAGCACAGGGCTCGTTCTGCCCCTGGAGCAGCTGCAGACCCTGGCTGGGAGCCTGTGCCACTCTGGGCAGGAGCAGGAGCAGCCCCAGCTCCTGAGGGGAAACTGAGGCACAGCTTCCCTCGGGGAGAATTAATTACCAGCCTAGTTTTGCATCCTGGAGCTAATGTTGCCTGGTACTTTATCAAAAAAGGAAAAAAAATGCAGGGAGGAGGTGGTGCAAGGAAATAAAAAAGGGAGGATGGACTTTCCAAAATGGAGCTTGGGCACGATGCTTTTTGCATAACACTAAGATGGAACCACCCTCTCCTCTTGTTTTTAAATATGTTTTAAAGCAATCCTTTAATTTCTGGGTGACAAAGACAAAAGCATCTGAAAACCTCTCCAGTTTTCTCTGGCTCCACTATTTTTTTAATTGTAATTATGAAACTGTCCCATTATCATATTGTGATGTGGAGCCTTTCAAGTAATGAGAAATTCAAGTGAAGTCTTGATTGCCTCCCTTGAGAGCCAAATGTGATGGGGAGGACAGAGAAAGGGGGAAGGGAAGGCACAGACAAGTTTTATAATAACAAAATAAAGAAAAAAATTAATCATGGATCCATTAGTGTTAATACAAATGCTTTATGACTCACCTCAATCATTTCACATTATTTAATAACAGAAAGTCATTATTTCCCAGGAGAATTAGGATAAGGATTGTTGGGGAGGGGGGGAAGGGTTGTGTGGATTTGGGATTTTTTTTTTTACAATAACTAAAAATGGGGCTTCAGGTGTAGTGAGAGCAAGACAAGGTGTGTGGCAGGGAGAAGGTTTAACCCTTCACAGCCCCCACCCTTCCTGAGCTTGTGCTGGGAGGGAAAAGGCAGGGGGGGCACCCAGGGCACAGCAGAGCATCCCAAACCCCCCTGGGCAGCTCAGGCTGGTCTGGCCGTGCCTGGGCTGGGTTTGGGGGTTCAGGGGTGCAGGGCTCAGCTCTGGCTGTGGGTTTGGGGTGCAGGGCTCAGTTCTGAGCTCTGGGTTCAGGGTGCAGGGCTCAGCTCTGGGCTCTGGGCTCTGGGTTTGGGGTGCAGGGCTCAGCTCAGCTCTGGGTTTGGGGTGCAGGGCTCAGCTCTGGGCTGTGGGTTTGGGTTTGGGGTGCAGGGCTCAGCTCCTGGGCTCTGGGTTTGGGGTGCTGGGCTTAGCTCTGGGCTGTGGGTTTGGGGTGCAGGGCTCAGCTCTGGGCTCTGGGTTTGGGGTGCAGGGCTCAGCTCTGGGCTGTGGGTTTGGGGTGCAGGGCTCAGCTCTGGGCTCTGGGTTTTGGGGTGCTGGGCTTAGCTCTGGGCTGTGGGTTTGGGGTGCAGGGCTCAGCTCTGGGCTCTGGGTTTTGGGGTGCAGGGCTCAGCTCTGGGCTGTGGGTTTGGGGTGCAGGGCTCAGCTCTGAGCTCTGGGCTGTGGATTTGGGGTGCAGGGTTCAGTTCTGAGCTCTGGGTTTGGGGGTGCAGCGCTCAGCTCTGAGCTCTGGGCTGTGGGTTTGGGGTGCAGGGCTCAGCTCTGGGTTGTGGTTTGGGGTTCTGGGCTGTGGATTTGGGGTGCAGGGCTCAGCTCTGGGCTCTGGGCTGTGGGTTTTGGGGTTCAGGGCTCAGCTCTGGGCTCTGGGCTGTGGGTTTGGGGTGCAGGGTTCAGTTCTGAGCTCTGGGTTTGGGGGTGCAGCGCTCAGCTCTGAGCTCTGGGCTGTGGGTTTGGGGTGCAGGGCTCAGCTCTGGGTTGTGGTTTGGGGTTCTGGGCTGTGGATTTGGGGTGCAGGGCTCAGCTCTGGGCTCTGGGCTGTGGGTTTTGGGGTTCAGGGCTCAGCTCTGGGCTCTGGGCTGTGGGTTTGGGGTGCAGGGCTCAGCTCTGAGATCTGGGTTTGGGGGTTCAGGGCTCAGCTCTGAGCTTTGGGCTCTGGGCTGTGGGTTTGGGGGTGCAGGGCTCAGCTCTGAGCTTTGGGCTGTGGGTTTGGGGGTTCAGGGCTCAGTTCAAACAGGATTTCTCTCTTATTCCTGCAGGTGATTCTTTGTGGCTGCATAACAGCTCGAGATGACCTTGCTGCTGCAGCTGGAGCTGTTTAAGTGTGAGCATCCTCCTGCCCCGTCAGGTACTGCTCCTGTGGGGCCCTGGCTGCTTTAAGTGATCCAAAATTCAGCGTCTGCTCGCAGACAACGAGCAAAGGAGGAATTACTCCTTTCACCTCGCTGTGAGGAGCAGAAGGACAGAGGAAAGGTAATTTTCTGGGGAGCTCAGCTTCTGCACCAGGGCCAGGGAAGGTGCTGATTTCTGAGAGTCTCAGGCAGAATTTTAAAGGAGAAAAAATCCCATCCCTTCTGTGCAAGGAGACAGCAGCTGCTTAATCCAGCCGTGGAGCCGGGGAGGGCTGGGGAGGATCCTGAGGACACCCCCAGTGCCTGTTTACCCCAGCTCTGTCACTGCTGCAGCTGTCTGCTGCTCCAGGAGCCGGAGCAGGGGGCAGGGGCAAGCAGGACACCCAGTTTCCAGTGAAAGTTAACTTTCCCCATTGCCAGCCTGCTTCTCTTGACCTAATTTCACACTCCAAGGGTTAACTGCTCTCTGCGGCGCAGCAGCCTCCAGTGAGAGCAGCCAGACGATGCCATTTAAGCGACTATTCCCAGCCTGCAGACAGCTCCATCCTGCTCGCAGCGGGGGCTGCATTAGCTGCTCCAACCATATCCCAGCGAATTAGAGCTGGGCTGATTTAGACAATCACTGGGTCATTCTTCCCCGCAGTTCCCCGTCTCACACGGCGATAAGGGCGGCCGGGGCGCGGGGCGGGCTGAGCCCGTGATTTGGGGTGGCACCGGGAGGGTCCCGGTGGGACGAGGCGCTGCTGGCCGCAGCTCTGCCGGGGACAGGCGGACGGCGCCGGGCGCGTCCTTCGGCAGGGATGGATGGCCCTGCAGGGCAGGATGAGCGGGCAGGGGCTGGGTGGGCAGAGCCGGCAGCGGGGCAGAGCCCGGGCTCGGGCAGAGCCCCTCAACCCTGCTGGGTTTGGGTGTTTGAGGGTGCTAGTGGGTGCTTGTGGGTGCTAGTGGCCCTTTGTGGCTGGTTTGTGGCTGGTTTGTGGGTGTGTGTGGCTGTTTATGGCTGTTTATGGCTGTGTGTGGTGTTTGTGGCCCTTTGTGGCTGTCTGTGGCTGTTTTGGCTGGTTTGTGGCTGTCTGTGGCTGGTTTGTGGCTGGTTTGTGCGTGTGTGTGGGTGGCCCTTTGTGGCCCTTTGTGGCCCTTTGTGGCCGTGTGTGTCTGTGGGTGGTTTGTGGGTGTTGTGTGTGCTAGTGTGTGCTAGTGGGTGTCTGTGGCTGGTTTGTGGCTAGTTTGTGGGTGTGTGTTTGTGGCTGTTTGTGGCTGTGTGTGGGTGTTTGTGGCCCTTTGTTGTGTTTGTTGTGTGTGTGTCTGTGGGTGGTCTGTGGGCGTCTGTGGGTGGTTTGTGGGTGTTGTTTGTGGCTGTGGGTGTTGTTTGTGTGTGCTAGTGGCTGGCTTGTGGCTGGGTGTGTGTGTTTGTGTGTGTTGTTTGTGGGTGTTTGTGTGTGCTTGTGGGTGTTTGTCGCCCTTTGTGGGTGTGTGTGGCCGTTTGTGGCCCTTTGTTGTGTCTGTGGGTGGTTTGTGGGTGTGTGTGGGTGTGTGTGGCCCTTTGTGTGTGTCTGTGGGTGTGTGTTTGTGTGTGTTTGTGGCTCTTTGTGGCCCTTTGTGTGTGTTTTAGGGTGTTTGTGGCCGTTTGTGGTGTTTGCTCCCTCTCCCCAGCCTCGAGCTGCCACGAACCTTTGCAGAGGTTTTGTGCCTGACCCGGTGCCAGAGGATCCTGATTTTCCCTCGGCCTCTGACAACAACAAATGGTGCTGGGGTGACTGAGCTGCTGCTGGCAGCGAGAGCAGCAGGGCTCTCAGCCCTCTCAGCCCTTTGTGTCTCTGCTTTCTTCTCCGCTCACAGGTGCAGCTTGCTCTTCAGGCACTGGCTGAAGTGCCGTCAGACAGGGCTGTACCAAGGAGCTCTCTGGGTGTTCACACACCTTTTCTTGGCCCAGGTTCAACCTCCAGCCCAAGGAAACATTAAGCAAGAGCTCTGAGAGCTCTCCCTCGGTGTCTGTGGTGGAACAGGTTTCCTGGGCTGAGCTGTGGAGAGGGGCTGAAGCTGCTCCCCTGGCAGCCAAGCCATGACCTCTTTTCTCACTCTGTGATGTCCCTGGCAATGTGAAAAAGCAGCAGAATTGCTCTGAAAAGCAGCGACTGCAGGTGTGCAACAGCTTGCAGGGATTAAGGAGTGGGAGGAAGCAGCAGAAGACAGGAGCCAAGGTGAAGTACAAGTGCCTGTAATTTAAGGGGGAAAGGCTGGGTTTAGCTCTGGAGGATTGCTTGCTGCTCACCTTGGTTTTTTTCAGCTCTGGTGTGAAATGCTGTATTTCAGAAGGTGTGTCCAAGGCAGGGAGCTGCTCTAAGCTTCAGCATACAAATAGAAAAGGCACTACAGAGAGAATTATTTATCTCCCCTATTCCCATTGCTCTCTTTAAAGCTCACTGTGATGATGGTGCTGTGACCCAGGCCAGTGTAATGTGTGCCTCAGGAAATGCAGATTGATATATAAACACCTGAGTTTATTACACCTGAAAGACCTTCTGGAAACTCGGGGGGAGAGAGAATTGTGGGATCTAATCTGCTGTCCCTGGGGGAGAACATGAGTGCCTGGCAGTGCTGAGGGACAAGCAGCACCTGGGTGCTGCAGAGGATGCTGCTGGCGGAGGGTCAGGAGCCCTGAGCCAGGCTGGGCCAGCTCTGAGCCCCAGTTCCAGCCCTGCCCCTCCTGCAGAGCACAGACTCCTCTCCTGAGCCCTGGGTGAGCTCCTGGTGCCCAGGGATGAGCGCCAGAATTTCCCCTGGGAGATCAGAGGCAATCAAAGAGCTGGAGACTGCATCAGCAGGTGCAGGATCACGTTTATTTAGCTGGGAATAATGTCAGAAACCCTCCCCTCCCTGCCTGCCCGTGCCCTGGGCACTTCCCAGTGCTGAAGGCTCCTCTGCTGCCTCACACTGTCCTGCAGGAAGCTCTGAGTGCCATGAGAGTGAGTTCTGTGTTCTCTGAGTGCCATGAGTGTGAGTTCTGTGAGCTGAGTGCAATGAGTGTGAGTTCTGTGAGCTCTGAGTGCCATGAGAGTGAGTTCTGTGTTCTCTGAGTGCCATGAGTGTGAGTTCTCTGAACTGAGTGCCTTGAGTGTGGCAGTTCAGTTCTCTGAGTGCAGTGAATGGCAGTTCTCCATTCTCTGAATTCTGAGTGCAATGAGTGTGGCAGTTCTGAGTGCCATGAGTGTGAGTTCTCTGAACTTTGAGTGCCATGAGTGTGGCAGTTCTGAGTGCAATGAGTTTGAGTTCTCTATTCTCTGAATTGAGTGCCATGAGTGGCAGTTCTCTATTCTCTGAATTCTGAGTGCCATGAGTGTGGGAGTTCAGCTCTCTGAGTGCAATGAGTGTGAGTTCTCTGTTCTCTGAGTGCTCCTGTTTCCCAGCTCAGCCCTCTGCAATTCCCTCTGCTCCTGTTCCACAGCTCAGCCCTCTGCAGCTCACACTACTCCTGTTTCCCAGCTCAACCCTGTGCATTCACTCTGCTCCTGTTCCACAGCTCAGCCCTCTGCAGCTCTCACTGCTCCTGTTTCCCAGCTCAGCCCTCTGCAGCTCTCACTGCTCCTGTTCCACAGCTCACCCCTGTGCATTCACTCTTCTCCTGTTCCACAGCTCAGCCCTCTGCAGCTCACACTGCTCCTGTTTCCCAGCTCAGCCCTCTGCAATTCACTCTCTGCTCGTGTTCCACAGCTCAGGGCAGGGGAGCAGCAGCCCCTGTGGGGCTGGGAGCCCCCACCTGTGGCTCTGTCACTGAGACACGGCAGCTGCAGTGCAAATCTCCTTCCTGCCCCTGTGCCCTGGGCAGGTGCTGTGCTCGTGGGCACAGGGCATTCCTGGCACAGCAGGGACTGGGGCCCAGACCCTGGAGCACAGGCTGGAGCACAGCCGTGGCCAGAGCTGCATTAGCTGCTGTAAAAGTGCTCTTTAACAGGGCACAGCCACCGTGAGGCTCACTGCCACGGGCCGGCTCCTGGCGAGTCACCCGCGCCACGAGCACTGATGGAAAAGGCACAAAACCACGAGGGCAAACCGTGCTGCAGGTCTGTGAGGCCACTCGTGCAGGCCAGTCTCCTCCCGGTGCAGGGTGTCTGGTGTGAGGAGGGGGAGCAGGCAGCCCCTCCAGGGGGCTGGGGACAGCCCTGACCCCTCCTGCTGTCCTGGCTCTGCACGGCCTCTCACGCTCTGGCAAGGAGATTTTCATCGTTTGTGAGCAATAAAAGTGGGAGCACGGCGTTGAAGCCGGTTTTCTTCCCCCTAAAGAGGAGCACATTTCCCAGATCATTACGTTTTTGGTTCATGCGCCGAGGCTTTCTCTCCCTGGGAAGTTTTTACAGTAGATTGAATCTGATCATTGAAAAGCTCATCTGGAAAACAGGTTAGAGCAAGGATAAAATGCCTCCCTCCCTTCCTGCTTCTCTCTTCTTTCTTCTCTGTACACACAGAGAGGAAAAAACAAGTGATGGTGGATTTAGCAGGTTTTTATTCTCATTTATTGCCTGGGTGAAACCTCAAGCCTCTCTTGAGAGGTTCACCTCCAAGGAACGGGTCTGAGCTGCCCAAAGGAGACCTGGGCAGGGATGGGTGGCCAGGGAAGGGGAGCCAGGCTCTGTGGGCTCAGCTGGAGCCCAAAGCCAGGCCCAGCCTGCCCCAGCTCAGAACGAGTCCTGGGGGACGGGCAGAGCTAAAATAAAAAGCTGAGAAATCTGCCCTGGCCGTGCCTGCCCTGGCTCCCTGCACTGCCAACACTTGCTCTGCTTATAAATGGCCCCGTGGAGAATTTATTTCTTGTGCTGTTTCTGGGTTCTGTATTCCTCTGCCTGGTTTTGGAGCACAGAGGGAATCACTCTTGCTTTGTGCTGTGCTGTCCATCTCCTTCCCCTGCACTTTTTCTTCCTCTCCTACAGCACAGCCATTTAGGCATCCATAAAACTCCCATAAAATTTTCTCTCCCACAACTTTTGCAAGAGCAGAAAAATGTCTCCTTCACATCACAGACGTTTTGATGTGGGGGGGAGCAGGCTTTATGTTGAAAAAATGAACAGTGAGTAAAATAACAAGCACAGAGAAAAAGGGCAGCTCTGGCAGGGCTGACAAACTCCCACCAGCTCACCTGCAGAGCAGTTCCCCCACGGAAAAATCCCTTTTTAAAGAGCCAAGGAGAGGGAGAACCTGCAGCAGCCGCTCAGTTTGTGTCCCTGCTATGACCCAGGTCTGAGCAGGGAAACATTTACACTTCCAGTGAGCAGGGGATAAACAGGAATTTTCAAAGTTTGGTGGTTTCTGCAACTCCAGGCAACGCGAATTAGAGTCTGCAGTTATTAAGTTCCCATCTGGTGGCTTCTCTATGAAGGAATGATATTTGCATGTTTCCAGCAGAGAAAAGCTGTTTTTAGTTCAGATAAAATGGAACATTTTGCGACAGTATGGGAAATAACAGACGATGCTGATTTTAGCAACTGGGGTTGTAGGTTTCACCAGCTGCCCTTTAAAATAAATTATTTATCTTTAAGTAATGTTTTTCCAAGTGCTCTTAACACCCATTGATTTGAAAGACTTTGGTCAGAGGAAATGTTGGCATCTGGCAGAGAAAGAAAACAGCCCCTGGGGTCGCCTGCTGGAAGTGCTGGACCTCAGTGCTGGACATTTTTTCCCCCTCTAACCTGAGCAATTTTTGGGGCTGGTGTAGGCACAGGTTATCAAAATGCAAAGGGGTGAGATTGTTTTCCTTCTTGCATGAGAGTGGCGGGCAGGAAGAGTCACAGCTGCTGCCCTGCACTGAGAGTGGCACTGAGAGTGTTCCCAAACATGAGGCAGGAGCTGCATGGTGCACCTCAAGGCTTGTTTTGGAATCTCCTGGTGTGGAATCTCCTGGTGTGAAATCTCCTGGTGTGGAATCTCCCGTTTGGAGTCTCCTGGTTTGTGGAATCTCCTGGTGTGGAATCTCCTGTTTGGAGTCTCCTGGTTTAAAATCTCCTGTAGTGGAATCTCCTGGTGTGAAATCTCCTGGTGTGAAATCTCCTGTTTTGGAATCTCCTGGTGTGAAATCTCCTGGTGTGGGATCTCCTGGTTTAAAATCTTCTGTTTTGGAATCTCCTGGTGTGAAATCTCCTGGTTTGGAATCTCCTGGTGTGAAATATCCTGTTTGGAATCTCCTGGTTTAAAATCTCCTGTTTTGGAATCTCCTGTTTTGGAATCTCCTGGTGTGAAATCTCCTGTTTGGAATCTCCTGCTCCAGCCCTGCAGACCGAGCTGGCTCTGGAGGCAGAACAGTTTCTCACGCAGCTGCTCAGCAGACAGTGCCAGCTCCAGCCCTGGCAGCCACAAACACAGCCTGGCCACCACCTGGGCACACACGGCTCACACCAGACCCCTCCCGGGCAGCTGCTGCAGTGCCCCAGCCAGGAGCCGAGCAGAGCCCCAGGGAGCTGCAGCTCAGGGCTGGAGCAGGGGCTGGGCCAGGCTCGGAGCACTGCCAGCCCTCCTGAGCTCAGGGGAGAAGTGCAGAGCCTGGGAATTCCCTCTGCTCCTTCCTGAGCTCAGGGGAGAAATGCAGTTTGGGAATTCCCTCTGCTCCTTCCTGAGCTCAGGTGAGAAATGCACAGCCTGGGAATTCCCTCTGCTCCTACCTGAGCTCAGGTGAGAAATGCACAGCCTGGGAATTCCCTCTGCTCCTACCTGAGCTCAGGTGAGAAATGCACAGCCTGGGAATTCCCTCTGCTCCTTCCTGAGCTCAGGTGAGAAATGCACAGTCTGGGAATTCCCTCTGCTCCTACCTGAGCTCAGGTGAGAAATGCACAGCCTGGGAATTCCCTCTGCTCCTACCTGAGCTCAGGTGAGAAATGCACAGTTTGGGAATTCCCTCTGCTCCTTCCTGAGCTCAGGTGAGAAATGCACAGTCTGGGAATTCCCTCTGCTCCTACCTGAGCTCAGGTGAGAAATGCACAGCCTGGGAATTCCCTCTGCTCCTACCTGAGCTCAGGTGAGAAATGCACAGTCTGGGAATTCCCTCTGCTCCTTCCTCTTGCTCCTGTTCTAAAAATAATTTTTAAAGCCTGCAGAGCTAAGGAAGCTGGACTGGCTCTGCTGTGGGCTCCACCTTTCCCCAGGACCTTTCTGGGTTCCCTCAGCCCTGGTGACAGGTGCTGGGTGAGAGGTGCTGCCAGCACAAGGAGCCAGTGCTCTGCAGTGTGCTGGGGCTCCTCAGCTGAGCCTCTCTCCTCCCTGCCTCCCTCAGGCTCTCTGTTCCTGGACCCGTGGGCAGCAGCTCTGCAGCTCCGAGCCCAGGAGCTGCTCCCTGCACAGGGTGAGCAGCCAGGGCTCAGCCAGGCGAGTGTCACCTGGGCCCTGCAGGGATCCTCAGCTCCCCAGGTCCTGGCAGTGCAGCCCTGGCACTGAGCTGCTTGGTGTCTGAGCCCAGCCCAGCACTCTCTGCTTGCAGATGATCCTGCCCTGCTCTGACAGCCCGGAGAGCCAGATTATCCCAGCTCTTGCCAATCACCAGGCTGCTGCCAGTCTGTGTCAAACGAAGCATCCCAGGCCCTGTCACATCGAATCCAGCAGCTCTTCCATTTGGAGCAGAGCAGTTTGTTTATTTGTGCTCCCTCCCCTCCTTTTGGGATGCCACTCTCCATCATCCCCGTGCAGAGCTGTGGCACGCTGGAGCTCCTGAGGCCCCTCACCCTCAGGCAGGTGCTGTGCTGGAGTTTGGGCAGGGTGAGGGTGTGAGGAGGGCTCAGAGCCCTGTGCAAGGGCGGCTCTGAGGGATCCAGGCTGAGGACAAACGGTGCAGAGCAGGGGCACATCTGGCTGCCCCAGATTATGGGCAGGAGCCAGGGTCCTGCACCCTCACCAGCACAAACCCTCCTCTTGCAGGAAACCTCCTGAACCAAACTTCCCTCTGCAAAGCTGTGAAGTGTGGTCAGCTTCTCTTGACCTCTCAGCTTGGAAGGACAGGGGGAAAAAAAGAGATTATTTGGGTTTTTTATTTATAATGCATCTGCAATAAGAGGTGGTTCATTTCTTGTCATTGCTTGCTTTGGTGTCTGATTTGCCTCCTGTAGGATTTGAACTCAAATATTATGATGGGAGGTTTTTTTCCCTTCACAAGAACTAAAAGCAAATGCACAGCTAAAAGACAGAATTCCAGGGCTTCAATCATTTGACAGAATGAAGTCTGTGAGCCAAATTAACTGAGCTTCCTCATTACTGGTGTCACTTTGGTGCTGGCTGACTGCTCTGGAGCTCAGCCCTGATCCAGTACAAGGAATGCTCTCCTCACCTTTCTTGCGAGGGGCCCTCGAGCTGATTAAAAGCAAAAGGGATTTCAGCTGTGCTCCCTTTCCCCTTGGAGAGTGGCTTTTATCTGCTGCTGCTTGCCTCACAGGAGAGTTTCTGGTTATTTCGTGGTTATTGTGCAAACTCACGGGGAGAGCCTCCCCACGGATGAGCGGAGATCTTTTCAGGGAAGGATGTCTGCTGCTTTGAGGGAGTGTCACGCAGCAAATCCGCGCTTGAGGAGCCGGTGCCACGCCGGTGCCGCTTTAGGAGGGAGCAGGGACGAGCGATCCAGCTGGGTGACATCCCACCCCGCTCCGGGGCTGACTCACCGCGGCTCTGCCGCAGCTGCGAGCCCGCGGGACGCTCGGTCCCCATGGAGACCGCAACTTAATGCCACCAACAGGCGCCGCAATGATCTCGAGAGATGGAGAAAATGTTTCAAACCGAGTGTTGTTTATGGGGGATGCTCAGATTCGCTCTGCTGTGCCTGGGCTCCGTGTAAACACACTGAGGAAAACACACAGAGCTGGGTGTGCAGGGAGCAGCGCCCCGGGCACGGCAGGGGCGGGTGGGGACCGCGTTCGTGTCCTCGGCATCTGTCCTTGGGGCACCTCGGCCTCTGTCCTTGGGGCACCTCGGCCTCTGTCCTTGGGGCACCTCGGCCTCTGCTGTGTGCCTGAGCTGGGAACGGGCAGGGCCAGCACCAGGCAGGGCCAGGGCATGTTCCTGTCTGGGGATGGATGTGAGGAGATGGAGGCATGGCCAGGGCATGTTCCTGCTCTGGGGTGGATGGAGGCATGGCCAGGACGTGTTCCTGCTCTGGGATGGATATGAGGAGATGGAGGTGTGCAGGGCATCTTCCTGTCTGGGGATGAGATGGAGGCATGGCCAGGACATGTTCCTGCTCTGGGATGGATGTGAGGAGATGGAGGTGTGCAGGGCATGTTCCTGTCCGGAGAAGTGATGGAGGCATGGCCAGGGCACGTTCCTGCTCTGGGATGGATGTGAGAGAGATGGAGGCATGGCCAGGACATGTTCCTGTCTGGGGGTGGATGTGAGGAGATGGAGGCATGGCCAGGGCATGTTCCTGCTCTGGGGTGGATGGAGGCATGGGCAGGACATGTTCCTGTCTGGAGATGAGATGGAGGCATGGCCAGGACATGTTCCTGTCTGGGGTGGATGTCAGGAGATGGAGGCATGGCCAGGGCATGTTCCTGCTCTGGGCATGAGATGAGGCATGGCCAGGGCATGTTCCTGTCTGGGGATGAGATGTAGACGTGGCCAGGGCATGTTCCTGCTGGGGATGGAGCTGCAGGGCTCTGCTGGGTGAGCCACAATCTCAGGAATTGAGCAGGGATCTCCCTCTGTGCTGCATGACCTAATGCTGGCGCTGACGTCAGGATCTGCAGAGCAGATTTGTGCTCCTGCTTGGTTTTCCTGTGAAATCTCTAATGAGTGATCATTTCCCACTCAATCTCATAAGCTGCAGGAAAGACATGACCTGTTTTCTGCCTTCCCTGCTCTGATACCAGTGCAGCCCCCAGTGCTGGCACATCTGGGCCCTGCACCAGCCCCAGAGGAGGGAGATGCTCGTTGCACATCAGAAAAAATCTGGATGTTCCAGATGTGAGAGCTGGCTCAGCCTTCATTCCACTGACTCCCTGGTGATGTGAAAATTCCTGCTGTGCTCGTTTCTTACTCTTTCCCCAAGCATCCTCTGCTGGCCACTCCTGGAGACGAGCTGCCAAACCCACATCAGCAGGAAAACTTTACTGAAAAGCAGCAAACCTTGAACGAGGGGGCTGAGGGCACCAGGACCGAGGTCTCACGGGCAGCTCATCAGCAATTTGGTGGGGACAATGCTGTCAGTGGCTCTCCCTCCTCCCTGCAGGGAAAGCAGAGCTGAGCATGAGCTCCCTGTCAGAGCCCTGCACGGTCTGGTCCAGCAGGGGATGAGCTGGGGATGAACTGGAGCTCTCTGCAGATGGGCAGTGCTTGGGCACTCCACCTGCACAGCTGCACCAGGGAAAGGCATTTTTCAGTGCAAGCACCTGTGGAGATTGAGCTCAGCAGGGCAGGATGCAATCCCTCCCCCAGGGCAGCTTTTCCTCTCCTTTTCCTCTTTTTCCAGGCTCTCACCAGGCTGCCTGTGCCTGTCCCTGCTGGGATGCTGAGCTCCCTCTCCCCGTGCACCCAGGGCTGGGAATTGCCAGGGAGGGACCTGGGGATCCAGCCCTGGGGAGGAACTCACCCGTGGCTGCACAGGGAGCAGAGTGAATATCAGCAGGAGTTACTGGTCAGGGTCTGTCTCCAAATAACGACAGAAATGCATCTCCCTCCAAACAGACAGGGTACCTAACTCAGTGAAAGGGATTCCTTGCTGAAATCCCAGATAGGCCCAGAAGATGAGCCTGATTATTTTTTGAAACCTTGGTTCCTCCAAATAAGACTGAAAATTGAATTAGCTCAGAGAGAGACAACCCTGGCCAATCACTCAGGGAAGCTGAAGGACAGCTTATTGATTTTCATGTTTCAGAAAAATTAAATGATATCCCTTTTTGTTATTTAAAATGCTGCTTAAGCAATTTAGTAATGTGATGTTGGAGGCTCAGTTCCAGGCTTTGAATCAGCTGAAGGAGGGGGAGGAATTTCCCTTGACAAGGGAGCAAGGTGGAAGAAAGATTTAGTGTAATTGCCTTCCCTTCCAAATAAGTGATGGCACCAAAAGAATGGCTGTATTCTGCCGGCTTCCTTTCCACCATTTATTAAAATATAGCAATTAATTATGTAAATAGTTGATTTATAATCAGCAACACTGGTGGTTAATTGATTTTTGTGCGTGTGAATTGATAGGACAGGGAAATAGTGAAAAGGTGATTATCCTGAGTGGGGAGGAGCTCACACGTGGGTTGCTCCTTTCCTGGGGAGTTTCATCTCCTGCAGCTGCCTGGGACCCTCTGCTGGGCTCGGCGCTGCTGCCCACCCCTTCCCTCGGCATTGTTCCAGGCAAACCTTTCAGAAACAGCTCTCAATCGAGTGAGTGTGCAGTTATAAATAAAATATCGCCTCCCCCTTCTCCCCTCCGACCTCCAGTGGTGAACCTTCACCTGAGCAGGAGATGGGAATCACTGCAGAGGGCAGAGGGAGGCTCAGAGGTGGTGCTGGTGTTCCAAGGGCCTGGGGACACCTGGCAGCTCCTGCAGCACTTTGGGGGAAGGTGGAGTCTCCCCAGGTTACCTGGGTGCTGGATCTCCCCTGTGTGCTGGATCTCCCCGGGGTTACCTGGGTGCTGGATCTCCCCAGGGTTACCTGTGTGCTGGATCTCCCCAGGGTTACCTGTGTGCTGGATCTCCCCAGGGTTACCTGGGTGCTGGATCTCCCCAGGGTTACCTGTGTGCTGGAGTCTCTCAGGGTTACCTGTGTGCTGGATCTCCCCAGGGTTACCTGGGTGCTGGATCTCCCCGGGGTTACCTGTGTGCTGGATCTCCCCATGCTGAGTCTCCGGGGTTACCTGTGTGCTGGATCTCCCCGGGGTTACCTGTGTGCTGGATCTCCCCAGGTTACCTGGGTGCTGGATCTTCCTGTGTGCTGGATCTCCTCAGGGTTACCTGTGTGCTGGATCTCCCCAGGGTTACCTGTGTGCTGGATCTCCCCAGGTTACCTGGGTGCTGGAGTCTTCCCTGTGTGCTGGATCTCCCCGGGGTTACCTGGGTGCTGGAGTCTCTCAGGGTTACCTGTGTGCTGGATCTCCCCTGTGTGCTGGATCTCCCCGGGGTTACCTGTGTGCTGGAGTCTCCCCAGGTTACCTGTGTGCTGGATCTCCCCAGGGTTACCTGTGTGCTGCCCCAGCTGTGCTCAGCCCCAGCCCGGGAGGGTTTGTGCATTTTTGGCTCAGGTGAGATGCTCTCCCACCCCGGGGCTGACAGGGTGGGGACCCTCCCCGTGCCTTCCTCCCTCCCCGCGCCCGCCGGTTCAGGAGCTCACCCCGACAGCTCCGTGCTCAGGGGCAGGGCAGAGCTGCTGCGGGTCCTGGGGCTCAGGTGCTCTGCAAATCCCCCCCAGGCTGCCTGGAGCTCCTTGACCTTCAACCGAGACCTGAGCTCCCTCTTTCCTGTGATGAGTCGACGCTATTAATTGGAAATCCAATTTTGGAGGGTGGCCAGGCTAATGCTGAGCCAGCAGCGCTCGGCTCTGCAGGCAGCACACAGGACATGCCTCGGTCTATCTATAGCAGGGAAAGTCAGCTTGCTCTGCCTTGCTGCAGGGGAAAGTGGGGTAAAGAGGTCCCCGTTCCTCCCTCACCAGTCTGGCACCTCACATGGTTCCACTTTTTCCTATTTCTAGCTTGCAGCAACAGAAACTGTACAGCAGAACTGCCAGGCAAAGGTTTTTTTACTCAGACAGAGCAGGATAAAATGACATCGGTGCTCAGCAAGGAAGGCATCCACCGAGGAGCAGCTGGTGGAGATCCTTCCACCCCTGACCCGGACCTGGGCGAGTCCGCACAGACACAGGTGTGAGCACAGGTGTGAGCACAGAGGTGTGCTCATAGGTGTGAGAGCACACGTGTGCTCAGAGGTGTGTGCTCATAGGTGTGTGCACAGGTGTGTGCACAGAGGTGTGTGCACAGGTGTGCTCAGAGGTTTGAGCAGTTACATCCCTGCAGTGTCAGAGTGTTGGGATGTCTCCTGAGGCAGAGCAGAGGGGATTGCAGAAGCCACGAGCAGCAGCAGTGGTTGGGTGGGTGATGGGTGTGAGCTGGGCACACAGGGTGGGTGGATGGTCAGTGGGAGCTGGGCACACACAGGATGGGTGATATGTGGGTAATGAGTGGGTGTGAATTGAGCACACACAGGATGGTTGGTGTGAGCTGGGCACACCCAGGGTGGGTGGTGGGTGGTGGGTCAGTGAGTGGCAGCTGCAGGGCCTGTCCCCTGCCCCTGCAAGCAGCAGCAGGGACACTGAAATGCCACACAGCTCTCTCTCAGAGACACGGTCGGTGTGAGCTGAGGCACATACAGGGTGGGTGGGTCAGTGGGAGCTGGGCACAGACAGGGTGGGTGAGTGTGAGCTGGGCACAGACAGGGTGGGTGATATGTGGGTAATGAGTGGGTGTGAATTGAGCACACACAGGATGGTTGGTGTGAGCTGGGCACACATAGGGTGGATGGTGAGTGAGTGGGA
This sequence comes from Luscinia luscinia, assembly GCA_034336685.1. Lineage (NCBI taxonomy): Eukaryota > Metazoa > Chordata > Aves > Passeriformes > Muscicapidae > Luscinia > Luscinia luscinia. The sequence continues at coordinate 213,328 of CM067634.1, read as the reverse complement.
GCTGGGCACACTCAGGGTGGGTGATATGTGGGTAATGGGTGGGTGTGAATTGAGCACACACAGGATGGTTGGTGTGAGCTGGGCACACAGGGTGGGTGATATGTGGGTGGATGGATGGTCAGTGGGAGCTGAGCACACACAGGATGGGTGGGTGTGAACTGGGCACACAGGATGGGTGGTGGGTCAGCGGCAGGGACACTGAAATGCCACACAGCTCTCTCTCAGAGAGACAGGCCGTGTGCTCCAGGCTCTGCTCTGATGGGTCTCGGCAGATAGCACCAATTACACAATTATTAACAAACCAGTGTGCTCCTTTGCTCCAATTAAATGATAAGAGCCGAAGCAAAGGGGCAGATTTCTATCATTATCAGATGACAGGCCCATATTGTGCTGAGAATAAAGCAGGCACTTTCCAATGTGTTACCTCCAGTAACTCGGATCATTGGCTCCTCAGATCATTGTTTGGCTGCAGAAGAAATGAAAAGAACTTTGCAGAAGGATGATAATGTGGAAGTGTCCTTATCACAGGGTGACAAAGAGGGCCCAGGTGACTCAGGCCGGTGACAATGGGGATAATGAGAGCATCAGCAGAGGGGAGGGTGCCCACCCAGCAGAGCACCCCGGGTCTGCTCAGAGATAAAGCCTGAAGGGGAGTTCAGCTGAGGCAGCCTCTGGGAAAGTGAAAAGAGCCACGGGAGGAGGAAGAAAGGAAAATTAAAACCTCTCGGGGGTGGAAGGAGTGTTTCCTATTCTTTCTGCCATGTAAAGTCGGGTTGGATTCTGGATGCAGCTCCAAACAAACTGCCCCTCTTTCAGTGCCTGAAATCTGATGTTCCAGAGGTGATAAAATGTAATTAGGCAGTGTAGTACTAATTCAGCTGCCGTGTGATATGCTGAAGGAGGAGAATGCCAACTGCATGGGAGGAGAGGCAGAATGAGTTTCCCCTTCCTGACCCTGGAGCAATCATACCTAGAAGCCTGAAAGCTGATTTTATTTTCCTCTCTGCAGGTGAGAGACAGCACTTTAAAGGAGTCCTCCTCTGAGTCTGCCGTGCTGTGCTAGGTTGTTAGGCTGGTGAGATATGTAGGGGATGTGAGTCCCTTCCTGCTCTGACATAAATCAGGAGTCACTCTAGCTGTGCTGATTTACACAAGCTGAGGGTTTGCCTTAACAAAATTACAGCAGCATGAAGGTGGTGAGGAGGAAAGGTCAAGGCTGTCTTACCTGTCCAGAGCATGGTGGCATCAGCCATGAAGCGTGATCAGGGAACCTCGTCATTAGATGATTAATTATTATCAATTATTATTTATTACTCTAGCACCAGGGAGCCCTTGTCACATCTATGTTGAGTTCCTTTGAACCTGGATCCCCTCCAAGCTCTCTGAAGTCCTTGAGCTTGCAGAGCAAAGCTGCTGATCTTGTAAGAGCAGGTCCTGGAGTTTAATACTCCCAGGATCTACACCCTCAAAGGAAGAGTGCCATGAAGTGTGTGCTGCTTGGGGAGGGAGGAGAGGGCTCCTGGAGGGGGCACAGCGAAGGAAACTGGGGAATAATGCTGCTGTGGGAATGGTGAGTGGGGTTAGAGCTGTGCTGAACTCGGGGATGGCTCTGGGGCTGGGGCTCGTGTGCTGGTTTTGCATCCCCAGGGATCAGAGCAAAGCCTCTCAGAGGGCTGAGATTCAGTGAATCTCACCCTCACCAGCGTGAGTCACCTCTCCTGTCACAGAGCTGGGCTGGATTTACACCGGGGCAGCAGAGGCTGGAAAATCTCTGCTCTGAATTGCTGCCAGTTCTTTGCTGAGTCCCCAGCAGAGGCTCCAGAGCCAGGGGATATTTGCCTTGCCGGGCAGCTGCGGGGCTGGGAAGGTGAATTAATGTCTCAGGCCGAGGAGGTGAAGGGCTCTCCTCGTCCTGATGAGCAGCACGGGCACTTTTACAGCCCAGCCTGCTGATTCTGCCTGCACTGCCTGTTATTTACAGCCCTGCACACAGCAAGGTCTGTTTTATTTATCTGTGTGTTTTTGCTTCCCGGGACGATCCTCAGCCACGAGCTGAGTCAGCAGGAGCTCCAGCCAAACCCGTCCCTGAGGACAGGAGACCCTCTGATGCTTTTCCAACAGGACAGAACTCTTTCCCTTCTGTGCTCCCTGCTTGGCTCCCCATCCTCCCCTGCAGCAGGCAGCTCTGGAATACAATTTCCATTGAAAGCAAGTGGAGTCTGTGCCTGATTAGCTCTGCCCTGGGGCTCACTGCTGGTCTGAATCTGCAGCCTGGGACGTTTCAGGGCACTTGGGTCACAGATTCGTGTCTGTTCATTAAACCCTTCCATCACTGACTGGCCAAAGTGCTACTCTCCCAGATGGCAAGAGGCAAAAATCCACGGAGTGCCTGGGGCCCCTGCAGGAGCTCCCCCCTGCTCCTGGCAGCTGCACCCAGCGGGCAGGACAAGGAGCCCAAGGAGTGGCAGGTGCTCAAGGCAGTCAGAAGTGAGCTGGAAGTCAAGAATTTCAGCCTGAAATACTTGTTTAGGTCTTCATTGTCAGCAAAGGTGAGAAATGCAAACCCCCAGAGTCCAGATGTGGCATTTTGTGGGGGTGAGTAGCAGTGTGGGGACCTGAGAGCAAGTGGACTCCTGGACCTGATCAGGCAGAAGGTGGGTGCTACTTTCCCCAAGTGATTTGGTCGGTGGGAACTGAACCTTCGCCCTCATTTTGTGGATGTTCCACAACCAGAGAAGTGAGAAGCAGAGGTTTGGGAGTGGAACATCTCCATTCAGGCTTCCACCTTCGTTTCAGGCTCCCTGAATCCCAGGACTGTTCCTCGCCCACCAGGCAGCACAGCCCTCCTCGCTGCCTGCAGATTGTCCAAATTCAGTCCAAGCCATCTGCAAATTCAAAGAGGAGACAATAAATTAGATGAAAGCCAATCAGAAACTAAGCAAAGTCCATTAAGATCATCCTTGGTAGCTCTCCACTTAGCCTGTTCTTTAAAGAAGCTGGCTGAGCATCTGAGCTGTGTTTTCTCTGCAGACAGATAACTCTGAAAGCAGAGCCCAGTCTCCAAAGAGCTTTGAGCTTTCTTAAAAGGAAGCAAACGACTCTGTGTCATGCCACATAACATTAATCATTAAACGTTCCTCAGATGACTGGGGAAAGAGGCCATTTGTTACAGGAGGGAAAAGAGAGAAAGCAGGAATTTTTTTGGCTGTGCTGCCAGGAGAGCCAATTCCCATCTGTGGTTTGATGCATCGTTTCATAAGTAACAGTGTTGGTTTTGCACAGTAGCAGCTCTCAGAAACCACAGCGTTTAATGCAGAATGAAATGCAGCTGAGGAGAGAGGTTTTCTGGGCTGTTTTTGCTCTTGGTGGAGAAGGATGTGTCTCAGAAAGTTCTCCCCAGTGCCCTCTGATCCTGCAGCAAAGGCATCGTTTGTGGTCCTTGGATCAAATGTTGCTCTGTGCACCATGAACCATCTCTGGGATATTTCTGTCTTCAAAAACTGTTGCCATTGCAGAAAGTGAGCCAGAAAATACACACGTTGTGTTGTCCTGGGCAAGAGATGTTATTTTTGTTCTTTCTCCTTTGGTATGCTCTCTGTGAAAGCAAAAGCAATTTGGGCTAATGGAACTTGCTGCTTGTGGGCAGGAAAGAGTGCACGGCCCTGGGGCATTGGAAAATGCAGCTGAGGTGGGGGTCCTGCATTGCTGCTGCTGCAGAGCAGCAAGTTCTGGATGTAGAGCAGCTTCCCAAAGGTGGTTCCCAAGACAGAGCCGTGAAACTCGGTCACCAATCCTGCACAGGATGACTCAGTGCAGCGTGGGCAGCTCTGCACTCTGCTGCTCAGTGCTCTGGGCTTTTGACTACAGCAGGAGATGCTGCAGACTGAGTTGGGATATCATAGACTGAGTGGAGATGCTGTGGACTGAGTTGGAGATATTGTGGGCTGAGCTGGAGATGTTGTGGACTGAGTTGGAGATGATATTGTGGACTGAGTGGAGATATTGTGGGCTGAGTTGGAGATATTGTAGACTGCTCTTGCTAGGAGAAAGCTAGTGCTGAAGTTCCCTTACATGGATGTACAAAGGTCTGGATTTTAGATCAGGGGAGGAACCCACAGCCTAAAGCAACAGCTCCAAACTCTCCATGCATAAACACAGCTCAGACACATTTCTGAGAGTCTGCCTCCCCACAAGACACACGTGGCTGTGTTTGGCTTTCCTCTGCTGCTCCTTTTATCTCTCCCTCTGCAAATTAAACCAGGAGTTCTCCTCAAAGTGTCCCACTCAGAGCAGCTCTGCATTTCCTTCCTGTTTGCAGTGAGTGCATGTGTTACTGCAGCTCTTGCTGAGGAGTAACATCAAAGCCTCCCAGTTTCAGTGTGGTTTATCCCAGTCTGGAGTGGAAACCCGACTCTCCCGCTAGAGATGGCTCTGCTTTGGGTGCAGAAAACATTCCCAGAGTGTGCATTGCCCTCTGGCACCTTTATCCCTCCACGGGCACAATCAAAGCTGCAGCTATTGCTGCTCCTCCTAATGATAATGCTTTTCTCATCTTAAAACAACTGGAACGACCATGACTAAGAACCCAGCAGGTCAGTTGGGAATAATCAGTTTCTGCCTTTGTCTTTGGCAGGGAGCAATGCCTGGGAGGCATCTCAGGGTCTCTCACACACACAGGCTTTGGGGGAATTGCCTTCCCAGCTGGGAACTGTCTTGGCTTTTCTCTTAATCTCTTATCACAAGATTAGCTAATGTCTGTGACGCCCGGGAGGATTGGGTAATGATAAGGGATCATCAGGAGAGATGGGAAGATAAGCACTGTTCTCGAGAAGCCGTTGGGGTTTGTTCTGAAGTCATTCTCTCCTGCTCTGTGCAAGGCTCTTCTCACACAGGCCCCAGCCCAGAGGCCCCTGTGCAGATGTGCAGGGTGTGAGTGTGAGTGTGGGCAGCCCAAACCCTCCTGTGCAGATGTGCAGATGTGCTGGGGTGAGTTTGGGCAGCCCAAACCCTCCCGTGCAGATGTGCTGGGATGAGTGTGAGTGTGAGCATCCCAAATCCCCCTGTGCAGATGTGCTGGAATCAGTTTGGGCAGCCCAAATCCTCCTGTGCAGATGTGCAGGGTGTAGCCCAAACCCTCCTGTGCAGATGTGCTGGGATGAGTGTGAGTGTGGGCAGCCCAAATCTTCTTGTGCAGATGTGCTGGGGGTGTGAGTGTGAGCAGCCCGAATTCCCCTGTGCAGATGTGCAGGGTGCAGCCCAAACCCTCCTGTGCAGATGTGCTGGGATGAGTGTGGGCAGCCCAAACCCTCCTGTGCAGATGTGCTGGGGTCAGTTTGGGCAGCCCAAATCCCCCTGTGCAGATGTGCTGGGGTCAGTTTGGGCAGCCCCAAATCCCCCTGTGCAGATGTGCAGATGTGCTGGGGTGAGTTTGAGCAGCCCAAATCCCCCTGTGCAGATGTGCTGGGGTGAGTTTGGGCAGCCCAAACCCTCCTGCTCAGCCTGGGCCATCCAGGCTCTCACAGCCCCTGGCTCCAGGACCCAGCACCGTGTGCTGGTGCTCCCTGTGGGGCACCACCAGCCCCTGTGCCAGAGGGGGATTTTAGGCTCCCCTGTCCTTTTCCCTGCTCCACAGAGGGCTGCAGCCCTGCTGGGTGTCTGCCTGAGACATTCCTTTCCATCAGCTGCTCATAGCCTGTCTCATCTGAGACAGTCACCCACGGTGCCTGCACACTCCCAGCTGCTGCAGTGCAAAGTGAGACTGATTCCCCTCATCTGCTCTCCCCACGAGCACAGCCCAGGCTCCCTGGGCAATGATTCCTCCAGAGCTGATGCTTTGGGGAGCAATCGTTCATACCCTGCAAAGCAAGTGTCAGTCTCCAGCAGAGCAGCCAGGGCAGCAGCAGCCACCCCAGAGCAGGGATTGCACAAGGCTTCAAGGCTTCCTTCCCGTTCTGGTGGCTGCAGCACAAAGGAGAGGGGCTGGAGAAGCACAAACGCCAAAGCAGAGCATCTCCAGGGCTGGAACAGCACAAATGCCTAAAGCAGAGCATCTCCAGGGCTGGAGAAACACTGACTGCCAAAGCAGAGCATCTCCAGGGCTGGAACAGCACAAATGCCAAAGCAGAGCATCTCCAGGGCTGGAGAAACACTGACTCCCAAAGCAGAGCATCTCCAGGGCTGGAACAGCACTGACTCCCAAAGCAGAGCATCTCCAGGGCTGGAGAAACACTGACTCCCAAAGCAGAGCATCTCCAGGGCTGGAGAAACAGTGACTGCCAAAGCAGAGCATCTCCAGGGCTGGATTGGGCTGGGCCCTCCTGCAGTGGGGCTGCAGCACGTGGGAAACGAGCCCAGAGCTGCAGGATCCCCTTCCCCTGCTCTCCTTGCTCCCTGGGGCACACTCACCTTGGGTTCACTCTGTGCTGCCGGCTGCCCACTTCATTATCTGCTTGTAATTGTTTTGTCTTCTCTGGTCCTTTGTTCACAGTGATGTGTGTGCAGCCAGGTTTGCTCTGCTCTGACACGAGTTTCAGGCCTTTGGAACCCGGGCTGATTAAAGTTTCTCCCCTCTCCAGGTAAATTGGTTTCCATGGAGCTGCCCAGTGCTGTGGCTGCCTTCACTGCCTGGGTCCCATCCTCCCACAGACAGAGGCACTGCTCGAGGCTCCGTGGCCTGAGAAGTTTGGGGGGCTTGTGCTCCCAGCCTGCTCCGTTTGCTTTTGCTGTTTTCTGGGTGTTTCTTTTTCTGCTCTGGTGGTGTGACAGAATCCAGCATTCACCTGCTGGAGCCCAGCTGGGAGGGAATGGGTCACCCATGGCTGAGCTGCTCCTGGCAGCCCCTTTGGCTGCTGCGTGTGTGAGGAGCTGCCCCTGCAGTCAGGGAGGAATGGGTTTGTGTGAGGAGCTGCCCCTGCAGTTTGGGGAGGAATGGGTTTGTGTGAGGAGCTGCCCCTGCAGTTTGGGGAGGAATGGGTTTGTGTGAGGAGCTGCCCCTGCAGTTTGGGGAGAGTGGGTTTGTGTGAGGAGCTGCCCCAGCAGTTTGGGGAGGAATGGATTTGTGTGAGGAGCTGCCCCAGCAGCTCGGGGAGGAATGGGTTTGTGTGAGGAGCTGCCCCTGCAGTTTGGGGAGGAATGGGTTTGTGTGAGGAGCTGCCCCAGCAGTCAGGGAGGAATGGGTTTGTGTGAGGAGCTGCCCCAGCAGTTTGGGGCAGGAATGGGTTTGTGTGAGGAGCTGCCCCTGCAGTTTGGGGAGGAATGGGTTTGTGTGAGGAGCTGCCCCTGCAGTTTGGGGGGAATGGGTTTGTGTGAGGAGCTGGAACCTGCCCAGCCCTGCTCATTGCTCCTGCCTGGTTTATTTTCGTGTGTGAGCGTTCAGAGCAGGCAGCAAGCCAAGGAGAACGTGCAGGGCTGTGCTGGAGGTTTGGAGGATTTGCTCTGTGCTGGAAGGGGCTGCAGGTGCAGTGACCCCAGAGCCCTGCAGGGCTGGGCTCACTGCTGAGATGTGCACAGCACAAGGTGGATTAAACTCAGCTTCAGTATGCTCAGACTTCTGCAGTCTGGCTAGCAGAGATGCTTGGGAATTTGGCCAGTGACTGTGTTAATTGGCTAGTTTGTTAGGTATTTATTTAAATGTCAGTTTGAGCAGAAATCAATTTAAAAAAAACCACAAACTCTTAGCATGAAACTGAATAACGAAGCAGCAGCAGAATCAGACATTTTCAGCAGAAAGAAATGGTTTTTTATTACTTAAAACAAGCTTAAATTAACAGCTGCAGATAATGACTCCCTGGAGCCAGATAAGGGGAGAGGGATCGTTGCTCGCAGTGATGACAGGCTACTCACTAAATTTGGTGAGTTATGGCTCGAGCTGAGCTTCTACAGCTCTAGATGGATTGTCTCCAAGTGAGTGAGACTTGGTTGGCTGGCAAGCCCAGTGACTCACCAGCTGACCTGAGGAACAGCTTCCCCCCAGCCTCACTGGGTAAATGATGCTTGGAAACCACCAGCCCTGTGACAAACTGGGAGATCCACGTTATTTGGAGACGTGGGAAAGATGGGTGGGACCTGGAGCAGAGGATCTCGTGCCCCAGGCAGAGGAGCTGGGCCTGGTGTCACTTCAGAGGCTGCTCAGGGTGGTTTGGTGGCTCCACTTTTGGGGGACAGCCTGGAGCAGGGTGGCAAGAACAGGCTGGGTGTCCCTGCTCCCTGCTGGGCCCTCGGCCCGGGCACTGCCCTGGCTCTGTGTGTGTGAGGGGGTGTGCAGCTGAAAACCCACCCAGGAAAAACAGAGCTGGTTTTCCTCCTCAGCTGTCCAGGTCCCCAGCCTGCCCACGCTGCGGGACAGGGAGGGGACAGGGGGAGGAGAGCCTGGCTGCACCAGCCCAGCTCCCCCCTTGCCTCAGAGAGGAGTGATGCTGCCCGGAGGGCTCAGCTCATGGACCACACCTGCACGCAGATTAAAGTGGGATTTCAGCAGAGTTCTGCCTCAATTGCGGCTCTGTGAGACAGGATGAGGGTCAGTCTGTGATGAAAAGCCAAAATATCAAACAGCTCTGGCAGGATGAGGATGACCAGTTGCAGCAAACCTTCACAGAGGCGTTTGGCCAGCCCCAAGCAGGTGCCAGAGTCCAGCTGCAGGGCACCACAAAACCCTAGCATCCTTTAGAATCAGCCACATTTCCATCCAAAAGTCACAGAGGGAAAGTTTCTTTTGTGTTTCTCTATATTTAATGGTGTCTGAGCTTAAAATAAACCTACTGAAGGCTCAGCTCGCCTCGGGCTGCAGCTCCTGTGTAATCCTGGCATGGGCAAGGTTCATTCATCCACATTCCATTCATGCCCACAGCACAGCAGCAGGGGAGTGTGGCCTCTTTCCTCTCCAGAAACTCTGACGGCTCCAGCTCCACATGTAATTGGACACTCTTGCAGCGTTTGGTGAGTTTTGTTTGCCTCTACCAGGAACAGAAAGTGATTCTTAACCTAAGAGAAACCACGAAAACAGAGAGCAATTTGCATTGGGACTTCCATTCACAGAGGCACTCAGGCTGCCTGGGCTGTGCAGTGGGCTGGGGGTGCCCCAGATCTTGTGTGCAGTGGTTTGGGGGTGCCCCAGTCCCTCTGGGCAGTGGTTTGGGGGTGTCCCAGATCTTGTGTGCAGTGGTTTGGGGGTGTCCCAGACCCTTTGGGCAGTGGTTTGGGGGTGTCCCAAGCAGACCCTGTGGGGTTGGGGGTGCCCCAGACCCTCTGGGCAGTGGTTTGGGGGTGTCCCAGATCTTGTGTGCAGTGGTTTGGGGGTGCCCCAAGCAGATCCTGTGGGGTTGGGGTGCCCCAGACCCTCTGGGCAGTGGTTTGGGGGTGCCCCAGACCCTGCAGTGGTTTGGGGGTGTCCCCAGATCTTGTGTGCAGTGGATTGGGGGTGCCCCAAGCAGACCCTGCAGTGGTTTGGGGTGCCCCAAGCAGACCCTGGGCAGTGGTTTGGGGGTGCCCCAAGCAGACCCTGCAGTGGTTTGGGGGTGTCCCACACTCTCTGTGCACAGCCAGGAGTGAGCTGGGCCAGGGCAGACCCACAGGGATTGCTGGTGGCTCCCATGGCCACGGGCTGCACTTCATTTATTCCTTGGCCTGGAGATATCCGTGAGGGGACCCTTTTCCCTGCCAGTATTTACTGGAGTCTGTCCCACTGTGAACATCCCCTGTTAGACATAAACCAGCCTGGGAAAATCCAGTGCAGACAAGGATACACCAGAGAAACACAGACTAAGGCCTGTCAGATTTATTTTTATTTATTTTATTGTCGGTTTCTACACACACAAAGCAGCTCTGCAAGGCTCTGAGGCAGCCAGGGAGATTCATGTTGTACCCCCACACCCCCAGGAGCTGCAGGCAAAGCTACACACTGGGTTTGACAGCAAGGATTGAGCCCACAGCCTCAGGTTACAGCTAAATTATTTGAGCAGGAGAAACAATCTCCAGACTGTGAAAAACAGCTTAGAGCCACTCATATCTGAAATGCAGAAGGCGTGAGGCAGTGCTCACAGATCCAGGGGGGGTGCTGGGCAGAGGGCTGGGCTGCCAGGACAGGGCAGGTCCCTGTGCAGGCCCAGGGAAGGAGCAGCTCCAGCTCAGGGTCTGAGATCCATCTGTGGATTCCTGTCTAGAGCAGAGCTCTGGCTGCAGCACCTTCCAGGGACAAATATCATCATCATCCTCCTCCTCCTCATCCTCCTTCTCCTCCCCAGTTCAGCCAGGACAGGAGCTGAGCTCAGGGTCTGTGGTTTCTGTGGATTCCCATCTAGAGCAGAGCTCTGGCTGCAGCACCTTCCAGGAGCAAACATCCTCCTCCTCCTCCTCCTCCTCCAGGCAGGACAGGGGCTGGCTGCCCACAGCTCACCCCCAGCCCTGTCCCACCTGCACAGGTGATCCTGCTCAGGGAAAGGGGCTGGGGGTGCTCCAGGCCAGGCTGGACCTGTCCCTGCCCCAGGACAAGGAGAAGTTTGAGTCCCTCCAGCCCAGGCTGCTCCAGGGGCTGTGACTGTCCTGAGCCCCACCCTGAGCCTGGATTAAAACCCTGAGCCAGGACCAGAAACCCTGAGCCAGGACTAGAAACCCTGAGCCAGGACTAGAAACCCTGAGCCAGGATTAGAAATCCTGAGCCTGGACTAGAAACCCTGAGCCAGGACTAGAAATCCTGAGCCAGGACTAGAAATCCTGAGCCAGGATTTAAATCCTGATCCAGGACCAGAAATTCTGAGCCTGGATTAAAATCCTGAGCCTGGATTAGAAACCCTAAACCAGGATTAAAATCCTGAGCCTGGGGAAGGCTTCACCCTGGGGGCACAGTGGGAAAGTTTTGGGGTGAGGCTGTGCCCAAAGCCCCTCTGGGCCTGCACAGCTGCCCCCAGGTAATCAATTAATGCACAGGGTTTGTTCCTCCACCACAGCCCCTGGCAGCCAAGGGGTTCCCCTGCTGCTCCTCCAGGCCCCTGTGCTCGAGTCAGGACTTGGAGGTTAAAGTCTGTCAGCTCCCAATCAAGGTCAGGGGACCTGCCTTTGATTCCAAAGATTTTAATTAGCTCTGCACCACACAGAACCTGGGCATGCTTGAAAAGAAGTATAGATAAATTTTACATTTAAATATTTGAATAGTGCCTATATATTATGGTGGAGGTAAAAAGCCCTGTTCAGGCAGGCTGCAGGAGGAGGAGAGATTTGCATAGCAGAATAATTGGTTTTGCAAATAAATCTGGTTCTTGAAATTTGTAGATTAGCAATAATATGTCTCCAGATGAGAAGGAAAGGTCATGGATGAATAAAGCAACAATTAAACTTTGGGGAGATTATGAAACTAAACACAAACCTGGCTCAGTGTGTCTGAGAGAATGTCAGGGGAGGACAGGAGGACAGGACCCCCAGGCCAGGGGTCTCACGGGAGGGGAACCCTCCGCTTGTCAAAGGTGGGGTTTGCTCTGAGCCTGAAGGGAAAAAGAGCAGAACTAAAAGCAGTACTTTCCAAATGGACCGTGAAATAAATCTCTTATGACAAGGGGAATGAAGGATGGTGAAATTCTCATTTTAAAGTGTTGAAAAGTAGTGCCCAGACCACCCCCCAACTTTTGTTTGAGGCTTTCAGAAAGACCCTAAAATCAAACGTTCCTGAAATTAAAAACTTGTCCTTTCATAACACCTTTTTTGCAAAGAAAATGAAGTATTTATTTTTTAAAAAAGCAATTTGAAGGTCCCAGGGTTTTTTGAGGAGGATGTTGGATGTTTTCCTTTCCTGCTGCCATGGCAGGCACAGGGCTGGCACCTCCAGACTCCTCCCAGTGCTCTGATTTGTTTCATGGCTTTAACTGGGGGAAACTGGAGAGTGATAGGCTGGGGGAGGCCACCTGAAACAAAGCGTTTTCCATTGTCCCTTGCCCAAGTAGGAGTAATTGGCCTCAAAGAATTGTGTCTGTTCCTCATCAAAACAAAGATTCTGTTTCTTTCTTGGATGCACTCACCCTGCCACTGCGGCTCCAAACAAAATGTCCTTTCTTCAAAGCTAAGTGTTAGAAGGTTTTGTTCTGGTTGCTTCAAAAAATGAATTTTCCCACATTTCAGGCCACTTTGACCTAAGTGCACGAGCAGTTCTTGCTGGCCTGCAACCCAAACTGATTTTTTTTTTTTTCAGTAAGCGGGGAATAAACCCCAGGCAGTCTCTGGGGGATGAAAGGTTTGTTCAAGACTGAGTAACTGTCCCATCAAAGAGATGCTGGCAGAGAACCTCCCATTTCTTTGGCCGAGGGTCTTCCCTTTTGTATTTTGTTTTATTTTGTGTGTACCTGGGTGTGGAAGCAGTGCCCTGAGTCCACCCCTGAACTCAGCGTGAGCCCACCCCGACCCCACACTGACCCCACTCCACCCACCCTGGCCCCACCCCGGCCCCACCCTGGCCCCACCCTGGCCCCACCCCGGCCCCACTCCTCCCCCCGGCCTCCTCCACCCTTCAGGTAACCCTGCCTGGGGTTCATTTCTTCCCAGCACTGCGTGTTGAGAGCTGCAATCCCCTGCGGGGTCTTTGTCTCCACGGCCGAGGGGAGGTGGGCTGCGAGGGGCGGTGGGCTGCGAGGGGCGGTGGGCTGCGAGGGGCGGTGGGCTGCGAGGGGCGGTGGCAGTCTCGGCGATGCTCAGGTGCTGCTCAGCTCTGTCCTGCGGGGTTTGGGCAGGGGGCTGCAGGATGTGCTCGTGGCTCCCCGGCCCCGGGAACCCAGCTCAAGGTGGCGAATCCACTGCGCTGACAGTGCTCCCAGCCCTGAGCAGCCGTCGCTGTGTCTGAGTTTCGTTGTGAGCACCAGAGGGCCAGGCTGGGCGGAGGAAAGGCTGCCGGGGGGCTGGGGACACCGAGGGCAGTGCCTGTCCCCCGCATCTGCGGGAAGCTCCAGCTCTGCCCCCGTGCCAGTGCCCAGCTGGTGACAGGTCCGTGGGAGCTGACCAGGGCTGCAGAGAGGAGCAGGCTCGGAGCAAAAGGCAATTCCATCCCTGTGCAGCCCTGCCTGGCACCAGAGATTGTTTTTGTGAATAGCACCCTGGCAAAGCAGAGCTGGCGGCAGCTTGGGTGGGATTTCTGTTTGGTTTTCGTCCTTGCGTTGGCAAGCTGGCCGGGGCAGAGGGCTCTGTGCTGCCCTGGTGCCCCTGCCCTGCCCCAGCTGGCACAGGGACAGGGCTCAGGGGCTTTGCATCACCTTCCATGGGGACTGCTGGACCCCCAGAGCCACGGGGTGATCTCGCTGGAAAGACCCCAGGATGGTCCAGCCCAGCTTTGGCCACTCAGGACATCTCAACGTGCTCCAGGTACTTGAGCAGAAGTGCTTCGCTGGTGGGTGCAGGGAGAAAACCTGACTGAGAGTTTTTTCGGAGCAGGTAAAACTGGATCACCCTCAGCCTGCCTTCCCTGCTGCCCTGGCTGGTTTGTTTGTTCTCTGCAGCCCTTCAGGAGAGGCACAATTAGCACAATTAACGAGGAGCTGGAGTAGCAGCACCAGAAACTTCGTGGAGACATTCAACACCTCAGCAGGACCTCTCAGCCTGGGATGAAATCCCGTTTTGTGCCTGTCTCAGGGCAGCACCCAGGAATCACTGCTGGCCCTTCTGCACAAATCCACTCACAGAGGCACAGCAGGATAAACCTCAGGGCTTCAGCAAAAAGTCCCTCCCTCAGCTTCTGTTGGGGAAGTGATATCAAAATCATGCCTAGCAAGTAGTTCTGGAACAACAGATGACATAGAGATGTTAGCAGTATTTGACATAGACACTGAAAATAGGTATGTTAAAGTTTGAGTTCTCTTCCTTTGTTTAGATAATATCAAATGCCACAAATACCAAAGAGCTAACAGACATTCTGCTTTAGGTCTGTCAGAAAAAGTCTCAAGATAAGGGTTACAGATAAAAAAGCCATAAAACATGGTAATCTAGGAAATGCTATAGGTTGCATGCAAATATTAGGAAATTAGTATATTGTATTAGATTGGTTATTGAAAATTGTAATATTCATTAGCAAAAAATACTTATTGTGTTGTAAAACAAAAAATCCCTCGCTCCTCTTCTCCTCTCCTCTCTTCTCTTCTCCTCTTCTCCTCTCTTTTCTCCCTTGCTCTAACCTCTCTTATACCCTATAATAAAATACTAACCTGAACAACATAATATATTAAGCTTTAAGTCTGTCCTGCGACCGTCCGACAACAAAATCCCCACAAGCTTCTGCTGCTGCAGCAGGCTCAGTCTCAGGCTGAGGGAGTTTTTTTTCCAGAGTTATTTAGGAGCTCACAGCAGGCTCACAGGGCGTGCAGCCTGTCCTGTGTGCAGCCCTGCTGCAGGGCAGGGCAGTCAGCTGCAATCCAAACCTGCAATCCAGACCTGGCCTGGGGCAGGGGCACCCAGCACTCTGCCCTGGCCCCACGGGCATCCCCAGCCCCACAGAAACCCTGACAGCCCCAGCAGCATTTTCTGTGCTGGGATGGATGCTCTCACCGAATCTGGCTGGAGGTTTTTCCTCCAAGAACCTGAGATAAATGCCACGTGCTGGTCTCCAAGGCAAGACTTCTTAATTTGATCTTTAATTAGAAGAGGGAGAAATTAAGGCAAGAAGGGGGGAAACTCTGGCCAAAGAGAAGAGAAATGTCGGTGCTGGCAGCAGGGCTGGCCCCACAGCCCGGGGTTTTCTGGCTTTGGGAGCAGAGCTGTCCCTGCCCAGGAGACCAGGCACTCCAGGCTCTCCTCTCTGCTGGGCTGCAGAAACCTGTGAAGACCAGGGGCCTTCCCTCGGTGTGAGATGCTGTCACTGCCAGAAACAGCATCCAGTTTCCTGACCCTTTGTTTGAGCACCAGACTGATGAGGTGTGAGCTCGGGAGCCCCAGGCACATCCTCTCCACAAACACAGGCACAGCTCTGGCCCTGAACACCCAGCCCTGAGCCGCCCTCCAGCCAGGGCTGGGACCTGCTGCCTGCATCCAGCCCCACCCAGCAGCTCACAGTCATAACAAAACACGGAATCGTGGCTGGGCTTGGAAATGAGCCTGTCACTTTGTGTCTGGGCTGGAAATCAATCACCGAGTCTCCCAGCCAGCTCCTGCTGCTAAGGGCTGGAAGCAGGAAAGATTGAAGATGTGTCCAGGAGAGTGTCTTTGCTCAGGTGTGCTGATCTCCCAAAATTCTGAGTGGATTTTTCCCTTTCAGTCTCTGTGGTCTGAGTGCTCTCCTTGGGGTGCTGTTATTAACCAGTCCTGCAGAAGGGTCTGTCTCACAGATGGGCAGGGAGGGGCAGGTTCAGGGATTGGGTTTGTGGGCCGGGGAACAGGCACCTCCAAACTCCTCTTCTCCTTCACAGCTGCAAAATGGGGGAGCTGCTGGGACCCCAAAGTTTGCAACACCCAAAATTCCTGCCTGCCATCCCATCAGTGCATCTGCTCTGTGGGACCCCTTGGCCTTCAGAGCCAGTTCCAGCAGGGATTTCTGGAGAGCAGGGCAGGGCAGGGCTACTGTGTGCACCAGCCAAACTATATTTAGCTGTTTCCATATTTCACTAATTGTTTTTCTGCATATTTTCCTGTTTCTCCACACACTTAGCTGTTTTTCTATATGTTTCTTGGTTTAAACCAATGTTTATAACAAATACACAAAATAAACCATTTTAAAGTGTTTTTCAACAACTTATTAAAACCCTCCAAGACCAGTAAAACATAAATCATACTAAATAAAAAAAACCTCTAAAAAGCAAAATAGCAAAACTAAAAAAAATAAAAATAAACAGTAAAGTTTTAAAAAACCACCAATCATCATACCTAAAAAGCTCATACAACATGCATAAACAACATAAAAACACCAATCAAAAAATACATAATCAGGTAGACAGTAATCTTAAAATATATAATTAAAGCTAGAAAATAAAGAATAAAATAAAATAAATAAATAAGAATAAAATAAAAATCAAGTTCTAGGTAACCATATCAGTTTTCTGTCCCAAAGTGCTGTTTCCCCACAGGGGAGCCCCTGAGCTCAGGGAAGGGCTCCAGTCCCTGGGCAGCAATTGCTGCACCCTCAACAGGTTCCCCTGCTTAAATCCCTGTTAAACTTACAAAACCAAGGGATTTTTGCCTTTGCTCCTCCCTCCCTGTGCTTCCCCACGGGAGAGGTTTGAGCCCAGCCCAGCCCAGCCTGGGGGTCTGTGCAGGGTCTGAGCCCAGCCCAGCCTGGGGTGTCTGTGCAGGGTCTGAGCCCAGCCTGGGGGTCTGTGCAGGGTCTGAGCCAGGCTCAGCCTGGGGGTCTGTGCAGGGTCTGAGCCCAGGCCCAGCCTGGCTGTGCCCTGGTCCCACAGCCACAGGAGATCAGCTCACGCTGGCCCTGCAGTGCTCCCTCTGCAGCAGCTGCCCCAGCAGTGGGGGGGACCCCAGAACTGGGATCAGGAATGGGGGGGACCCCAGGGCTGGGATTGGGGGGACCCCAGAGCTGGAATGGGGCAACAGGAATGACTCCAGGGCTGGGAATAGGGGTGACTCCCAGAACTGGGGAACAGGAATGGGGGTGACCCCAGGGCTGGGAATGGGGGTGAATCCAGAGCTGGGGAACAGGGGTGACCCCAGAACTGGGGAACAGGAATGGGGGGGACCCCAGAGCTGGGGATGGGGGTGTCTGGCAGAGCTGGGAATGGTGGCGACTCCAGAACTGGGGAACAGGAATGACTCCAGAGCTGGGAATGGGGATGACTCCAGGGCTGGGAATGGGCTGACCCCAGGGCTGGGGATGGGGTGATCCCAGGGCTGGGAATGAGGGTGACTCCAGGGCTGGGGATGGGGCTGACCCCAGGGCACACCCTGGAGCTGCTGCCAGCTGAGGCTCGGTGCTTCTCTCCCTCCTGCCTGCCCCTGGCCCTGGCACCTCGTGCCCAGCACACCGAGGGGCAGCTGCCACCAGCTCCTGGAGCCCTGACAACGAGTACAGACCCAGCCTGTCCCAGAGCCTGTTTGGGGTGCAGGGAGGGGGCCCTGCCACCTCTGGGCAGCTCAGGGTCCTCCCAGCCCTGCCCTACTGCCAGCAATTCCATCCCCTTTGCTTTCACTGATACCAGGAATCCAACTCTGCCCTCCTGCGGGGTGGCAAAACCAGGGGAGGAAGAAAGGGAAGACAGGGAAGGGTGAGGACAGCAGCTTTGTGCTGCAAACTGAAGCTTCCAAAGCCTTGCAAGGAGCCCAGAGCAGCCTGCAGGTAGGACATGCTTTTACATTTCCTGGCATCTCCTAATCATTAGCTGCATCCGAGGGGAATTAAAGAATGTCAATCAACATAAGTTATTCTTAGGGAGCATCAGCAGGCTGGGCAGTTTTTATTGTAACTTAAGCAGGAAATTGAAATATCAGCACTGGAGTGTGAAGTGCTCCATTGCAGAGAGCTCTGCATAGTGCAGGGGGAGGAGTGGGAAGGAGATTAAACACAGTCCCACGAGGATTCTGCTCTTAATCTGCCATGAATGGAAAAATTGTTTGGAGGTGTTAACAGTTGTCTTGTGCCATAAAAAGGGGGAGGGCACCCAAAGTTCTGAGACCTGAGGGGTGTTTGCTGCAATCTGAGGCACCTGAACACACTAATCAATCGAATCCCTAATATTGTGAAAGCAGGGCGGGCCTGTCCTTCCATCAGAACAAAAGAATGACATCTGATTAACACTCAGGAAAAGAAAATTCCAAGGAAACATCTTCCTGGCCCTGGTGGATTGTTTTGTTTCAATTGTGCACAATCATTTCACCCAATAAGGTTGAAAGATTTCATTTGGGCTTTTATTGCATTAAAATATTAACTGCAGAATATGAAATTATAATAAAACCTTAGCATTAATATTTTAATACAATCTAAAGATTGAAAGAAGGCATTAAAACTGCAGAGGAAGTGTAGGGTGGGGAAGAGAGGGCACAGAAAAGGAGATTTATTCCCATCCTCAGCCGGGTCTGTCTCCTCTGCATCCCAATTATCCTGCTGTCCCCACTGCACCTGGGCAGCTCTGGCAATTTCCTTCTTCCTTTAGATTTAGGAAGAGACTCAGGCAAGAGGGGAAAAGTGTCCTCACAATTTTGGTGAATGAATGCTCCTGATCCCCCAGCTCACACCAGGGAGACAGATGCACACGGGGCCCTGGGCTCCGTGAGGAATGTCACTGAGCTTGGCATGCATGGAAGGAGAAATTCCCTTGCAGGGAGAGAGTTTATATCCACAGTATGTCAAGGGGAAAAGGAAGGAGCAGGAAAAGTCTCTGAGGGGTGATTTTTACAGCAGGCATTGGGAGGAGAGACGAAGTTTGCAGGCTCCCAGCAGCTGATGTGCTGGTGTGCTCAGCTCCTGGTGCTTCTGCCTGGCAGAATTTGGATGGCTCAGGGCAAACGAGGGCAGAATGTTATTTACAGCCCTGGCCTTATCAGGGACACTCATTCCCTGCTCACAACCTGCCCCTTATTCTGCAGGGAGCAGGGACGTGCACAGGTGTGTGGTGAGATAATTTACTGTAAATAATAGCAAAGAGCCCCCCTGAGGGGCTCCTCAGCCCTCTGGGGATCTGGATCTGCTCTTGGGGCACAGGGCACACACACAGCCAAGAATATCTGTGTGACCACAGCTGGGGGAAGCCAAAGCTGAGCCTCAGGCACTGGCAGGAGCACGGATTTCAGGGGAGCTGGGCAAGGAAGGGCTCAAGCTCAGGTTCCTGTTCTTTAGGTGTGCCCTAAAGACACAATTAGCAGCTGGGCCCATTGGCAGTAAATACCCACTGAGGCTCCAGCTGCAGTTTTTGGACCAAAAAACTCTGAATTTCCCCTGAAGTGCCCACTGCTAACAGAATTCAGCCTTGTATAGAAGATTAGTGGGTTGGAGAAGCATCCAGAAATCTGCCCTGTCTCCTTCTCAGATGTGGAATTTGTGCTCATGGGTTCTCTGATCTTTGCTATCTGCTGTCCTTATGCCAGGTTTCTTGGTGTGGGGCAGGACCTGCTGCTTTTTCCTTAAATTTCCAGTCTAAACCTGGGAGTTTTGTGCTCTGGTTTGCTCAGGGGTGAGCTCCAGCCACGGGAACAGAGCTGTGGAGGCATCGTGCTTCCAGTGGAGTTTGATGCTGTATTTAACTCCTGCTGAGGAGAAGACTTTGAACAGGGAACTTCTTCTGACCTTTGGTTGTGCCTCTGAAGCTTTGTTCTCCAGACAGTGACTGGTGGGTGAATAAAAGTCCTGGAAAGTGGCCAAAGCCTCACAGAAAGCGAACGAGCTTTAAACCAGAGCCACAGCAGGAAAGTGCTGAGGAGCACAGGAGGGAGGGAGGGAGGGAGGGAGACCTGAGGCACTGCCTGGAACAGGGAGCACTGTCTGCCCTGCCCAGGGCTCAGCCCAGGCTGCTGCAGAGCCTCTGCTGCCCAGGGAGGCCAGGGGGACTGGGCACTGCATGAGCACAGCATGGGCACTGCATGTGCACACAACATCACCCACCCTGCATCACCCACCCTGCATCTCCCACCCTGTGTCACCCACCCAGCATCACCCACCCTGCATCACCCACCTGCATCACCCACCCTCCATCACCCACCCTGCATGGGCACCCTGCATCACCCACCCTGCATGGACACCCTGCATCACCCACCCTGCATCACCCACCCTGCATCACCCACCCTGCATCACCCACCCTGCATCACCCACCCTGCATCACCCACCCTGCATCACCCACCCTGCATCACCCACCCTGCATCACCCACCCTGCATCACCCACCTGCATCACCCACCCTCCATCACCCACCCTGCATGGGCACCCTGCATCACCCACCCTGCATCACCCACCCTGCATCACCCACCCTGCATCACCCACCCTGCATGGGCACCCTGCATCACCCACCCTGCATCACCCACCCTGCATCACCCACCCTGCATCACCCACCCTCCATCACCCACCCTGCATGGGCACCCTGCATCACCCACCCTGCATCACCCACCCTGCATCACCCACCCTGCATCACCCACCCTGTATCACCCACCCTGCATCACCCACCCTGCATCACCCACCCTGCATCACCCACCCTGCATCACCCACCCTGCATCACCCACCCTGCATGGGCACCCAGCATCACCCACCCTGCATGGGCACCCAGCATCACCCACCCTGCATCACCCACCCTGCATCACCCCCCCGCATCACCCACCCTCCATCACCCACCCTGCATCACCCACCCTCCATCACCCACCCCTGCATCACCCACCCTCCATCACCCACCCTGCATCACCCACCCTGCATCACCCACCTGCATCACCCACCCTCCATCACCCACCCTGCATGCGGGCACCCAGCATCACCCACCCTGCATCACCCACCCTGCATGGGCACCCTGCATCACCCACCCTGCATCACCCACCCTGTATCACCCACCCTGCATCACCCACCCTGCATCACCCACCCTGCATGGGCACCCTGCATCACCCACCCTGCATCACCCACCCTGCATCACCCACCCTGCATGGGCACCCTGCATCACCCCCTGCATCACCCACCCTCCATCACCCACCCCTGCATCACCCACCCTGCATCACCCACCCTGCATGGGCACCCTGCATCACCCACCCTGCATCACCCACCCTGCATCACCCACCCTGCATGGGCACCCTGCATCACCCCCTGCATCACCCACCCTGCATCACCCACCCTGCATCACCCACCCTGCATCACCTACCCTGCATCACCCACTCCTGCATCACTCCACTCCTGCATCACCCACCCTCGCATCACCCACCTGCATCACCCACTCTGCATCACCCACCTCATCACCCACCTGCATCACCCCCATCACCCACCCTGCATCACCCACCTCCATCACCCACCCTGCATCACTCCACCCTGCATCACCCACCCAGCATCACCCACCCTGTATCACCCACCCTGCATCACCCACCCTGTATCACCCACCCTGCCATCACCCACCCTACACACCCACCCTGCACACCCTGCCAGGCCAGGCTGGGCTGTGAGGCTGAAGAACAAGAGGGATGAGGGACCCAGGGATGGGTGATGCAGGGTGTGCAGGGTGTGATGCAGGGTGTGCAGGGATGGGTGATGCAGGGATGGGCAGGGATGGGTTGTGCAGGATGGGCAGGGTATGATGCAGGGTGTGCAGCGTGTGATGCAGGGTGTGCAGGGATGGGTTGTGCAGGGATGGGTTTTTCAGGATGTGCAGGGCGTGATGCAGGATTTGATGAAGGGTGTGCCAAGTGTGATTCAGGGATGGGTTGTGCAGGGTGTGCAGGGTGTGATGCAGGGTGTGCAGGGTGTGATGCAGGGTGTGCAGGGATGGGTGATGCAGGGATGGGTTGTGCAGGATGTGCAGGGTATGATGCAGGGTGTGCAGGGTGTGATGCAGGGTGTGCATGGATGGGTGATGGAGGTTTGCAGGCTGTGGTGCTTGGTGTGGCTCTGGCAGAGGTTTGGATGTGCCTCCCAGACCTCCAGCGCATTGGCCAGGGCTGGCTCAGGGCCCCTCAAACCCTCTGAGCTCCTCCCCTGCCAGCCTGAAAACTCCACTTCCCACTGCTGGGGCTGTGCTGGAATCAGCTGAGGGAGGAGCCAGATGATTTCTTCTACTGGAGCCATGCGAGGGAAGGGCAGGAGGGATGAAGGGAGTGGTGCTGGCTGGAGGAGGCTCTGCCTTTGGGACATTTTCACCTCTTTTCTGTCTTTCCCTGGGTGCCACCTGTACCACTGCTGCAGATGTGGCAGCAGGTTCCTGCAGCAGCAGCAATGCACAGCACCGTGGCACGTTGGAGCACACATCCTCTGTGCTGTGGGGTCACTTTGGGGTCACTTTGGGGTCACCCCAGACCCTGCAGAGCTCCCGAGGAGCAGGGCTGAGTCCCCCCCAGCCCATCTCACACGGAGCCAGCAGTTCAGACCCATCTGTTGCTCTCCTCTGGTGCCTCAGGAGCTGGGGAGGAGCAGATCAGTCACAGATAACTGGGATCTCCAGCACGTTTGTGCCAGAAATCTGCCAGCTTATAATTAGCCTGGATGAATAATTCATGGCAGGCACTGCGTCCATCAGACCTGACAGCCGTAATCCTTCTGCCAGCAAAATATGGGGTTTGTCTTATTTGTGAAAATGATTCAAGCAGCATTTTTTGGGTTTTTATAGTAGAAAAGAGAAGGGTATGTGTGTCCATGCCTGTATAAAAATATATAAATATATTATGTACAAATATATAAAACCAGATATATCCCCCAGGCACACACACACGTGTGCTCTGCATCCTCACTCTGTAATAGAATCTCTGTTGGGATGTCATGGATCAAACCTATCAGTGATGTAATTGATTAAGCCAATAGGATTGCAGCAGCAATGAAGACATATTTATATCTGCTCTCTTTTACAGTCTAAAAATACACTGTAATTCTGAACGGATGCATTTTTAGCCAGATGGAAGAGTTTTTAGGGAGCTGCATTTGGAAATACCTCCAGTCCCATATTCTGTTGTTGTTTTTGGAAAGCAGGGAAGGAGATCAGAGCCTCGGGGTCCTGTCAGGAGCCTTCAGATGTCCTGTCTCTTTAATGCTCCATCACTCTCTCTCTGTGTTTTCATTCTTAAATACTGGAGGTGTCCAGGCTTTATTCATTTATAACAATAGCTGATGGTGCTGGGCAATGAACGGGGCTGGGAGATTTCTGACGTGGCAATTAGGGCTGCTCTCACAGTGAGGCCTGATCTCTGCTGCAAGGCAATTTGCTGTAAACCACCAAGGTTAATTAATTCAAGGGGTGGAGAGGGTGGGAGGAAGGAAAAAAAAGAAAAAGAAAAAACCCACACAAATATTTGGGCAACAGCTCTCTTCCTGCCATGGTGTAAATGTGGAGCAGATCCCCTGATGTCTGCTTGGTTGTTGCTGGATATGACAAAGCCCTTTCAAGCTAAGGATGCTGTTGGAGGCAAGGGGTGTGTGGCACACCAGCAGTTTCCTCAATTAATCAGCTGAAACAGCCTCTATGAAGTGTGATGTCCAGAGGCACATCACAGCCTCGGGGGGTTCTCTGCATGGGAGGGGAGATGGTGCAGCCCAGAGGAGCTGGAATCCCTGCAGGTGTCACAGGGGTTTCAGTCACCCGTGTCAGGGTGATGGGAAATCACCTCCACCTTTTCTCCTCTTGTTTCTTGGCATTTTGCTTTGCTCCCTGCTCCTCTGAGCTGTGCTGTTCAGTCCTTCGATGTCATTGCACTCGAGGGCAGGGCTGGGTCAGGGCTGAGAGGGCTGAGAGTGTCCCAAGGGTGCAGAGAGGTTTATTCTGGGGAGCAGGGGCTCCTCCTGGGCTGGTGAGGGTTAAGGGATGGTGAGGGTTAAGGGATGGTGAGGGTTAAGGCTGGTGAGGGATAATAAAGGGCTGGTGAGGGATAAGGGCTGGTGAGGGTTAATAAGGGCTGGTGAGGGTTAAGGGCTGGTGAGGGTTAATAAAGGGCTGGTGAGGGTTAAAGGGCTGGTGAGGGTTAATAAAGGGCTGAGTGAGGGTTAAAGGGGCTGGTGAGGGTTAAAGGGCTGGTGAGGGATAAGGGCTGGTGAGGGATAAGGGCTGGTGAGGGTTAAAGGGCTGGTGAGGGTTAATAAAGGGCTGGTGAGGGTTAAAAGGGCTGGTGAGGGGATAAGGGCTGGTGAGGGATAAGGGGCTGGTGAGGGTTAAGGGCTGGTGAGGGTTAAGGGTTGGTGAGGGTTAAGACTGGTGAGGGATAAGGGCTGGTGAGGGATAATAAAGGGCTGGTGAGGGTTAATAAAGGGCTGGTGAGGGTTAAAGGCTGGTGAGGGTTAATAAGGGGCTGGTGTGGGATAAGGGCTGGTGGGCACACTGGAGCAGCAGTCAGGGTGCCCAGTTCTGCCTCGGCTGTCACAGGTCACCACACACCCAGCTGCTCTCAGGGAGCACAGACCCCCACAAACACATTTGGGGCACTCTCAAAGGCCTTGAACCCCCGGGCTCAGGGGGCTCAGGGGGAGCAGGGGAGGTTCCCTGGGCTCAGGGGAACAGGAGAGCCCACAGGCTCAGGAGGCTCAGGGGGCTCAGGGGGAGCAGGGAATGTTCCCCCAGGCTCAGGGGGAGCAGGGGAGGTTCCCTGGGCTCAGGGGGCTCAGGGGGAGCAGGGGAGGTTCCCTGGGCTCAGGGGGCTCAGGGGGAACAGGAGGTCCCAGCGCTGCTGGAGCCCAGGGAGGAGCAGGAGCTGCCCCAGAGCAGGGGGGTCACTCCAACCAGCAGCTTTCTAACAAGGGGTGACCTCAGAAATGCCGTGCAGGGACCAAGAGCAGCAGGAGAGGCGCTGGCACAAGGTCACTGTGCTCCCAGCTCCTTTCCCCATCGCTGCTCACTGAGCCCAGGTGTGACACACTGCTCGAGATGACCGAGCCAAGTACAAGTGACAGCTCTTGGCAGCACATCACAAGCCTGAACATTCAACGCAGGTCCTCCAAAATGTTCAGCTGATCGTTGGAAAGGTGAATCCTTGCTGCTGCCCCTGTCTCCTCGCCCGCAGCACAAAGGTGGAGGAGGGCAGGCCGCAGCACCCTCCGGAGCCTGGGGCTGGGGCTGGGAGGAAGGGCTGTCTGTCTGTCTGTCTGTCTGCCACTGCAGGTCTGCAGGCAGCCTGGGGCTGGAGGAACCCGTGCCACAGCCGAGATGTGGTGCACAAACCCATCTCCTCCTCCCAGCCCAGAGCAGGGGCCCAGGCAGGCGCAGGCACGGGCTCCTGCAGCTCTGCAGAGTGTGCCAGGGGAGCAGGCACATGCCAGGGCCAGGGCAATGTCTGGGGTGCATCTATCTGCACGTCCTCCCAGCCCAGCAGCCTGAGCTCTGAGAGAGGCTGTGGGGCTGAGGAGAGGGAGGGGATGTGAGGTGAGGGTGGATTCAAGTCCCTGACCCTGCCTGAGGAGCCAGAGCACGAGTGGGAGGTGGAGAGGAGGAGGGTGAGTGAGGCAGGTGGGCTGTGTGTGCACAAGGGCTTCCCACCATGAGGAACACAGAGCTCTGGAACCCCAGCTGCCTTTCCCTCTCAGCCAGCACTTAGATGCCAGCACACTGACAAACATGATGCATCCTTTAAAAGCCACTGTGCTTGACCCCACAAGGATTTTCAACCACCCGAATGTCAAGGAGAAAGGAGCTGCTGCTCCACGGATGGCTGGTGAGTCAGCTCCCTTCTCATGGACAGAGAGAGAAGGTGAGAGCAAGAGCTGCTGGGTGTGGGCTCAGGGCACAGCAGGAAGCCATGGGCAGGAGCACGTGCAGGAAAGCATCAGAGTGACCCCATGGAGCTGCTGGGTGTGGGCACAGGGCACAGCAGGAAGCCATGGGCAGGAGCACATGCAGGAAAGCATCAGAGTGACCCCATGGAGCTGCTGGGGATGGGCACAGGGCACAGCAGGAACCATGGGCAGGAGCACGTGCAGGAAAGCATCAGAGTGACCCCAGTGCTGCTGGGTGTGGGCACAGGGCACAGCAGCAAGCCATGGGCAGGAGCACATGCAGGAAAGCATCAGAGTGACCCCAGTGCTGCTGGTGTGGCGGGGACGGAGACCAGACCGGGGGGGCAGCAGGAAGCCGGGCAGGAGCACATGCAGGAAAGCATCAGAGTGACCCCAGTGCTGCTGGGTGTGGGCACAGGGCACAGCAGGAACCCATGGGCAGGAGCACATGCAGGAAAGCATCAGAGTGACCCCAGTGCTGCTGGGTGTGGGGAGGGCAGGAGGAGAAGGTCAGTGCTCAGGGCAGCAGCACAGGGCTGGAGAAGCTCCCAGGGGTGTTCAGAGCTGTCGAGGTGGATCTGAGCGTGGGGCTGGTGGTGCCCAGTGCTGGCACTGCCTCACCAGCCAGGCTGGCTGTCCTGTCCCTCAGAGCAGCAGCAGTGGCTGTGCAGTGCCCAGTGGGGCTGGGCTGCTGTGCCAGCAGCTCCTGGGCCATCCAGTCCTGTCTGGAGCTGCTGCTCTGCAATACTTCACCTGCTGCCCTCTCCCTCCTCTTGGGACAAAGCTGTGGGTTTTGCACTGCCTGTTCATCCTTCTTTCTTCCACTGGCTGGCTCTTAGCATGTTCTTCTTCCCTGGGTATGGGGAGAGGAGCTGCTAGGAGGAAAGTGCAGAATTTGCTGGGTGATGGCTCAAATTACCAAGGCAAATGTGTGCTGGGGGGCAGCAGCACGAGCAGCCATGGCAGCTCCTTGCTGCAAATGTTACAGGGATTTCCAGATGAGAATTAATGGACTTTCCTTGGCTAGCGTAGGAGAAAATGTTCTATGTGTGGTTGTTTATTATTTCTGTTACAGTCCCTGTTCTTGCTTATTGCTTCCATCTGTTGGCATCAAGCTATTGGCTCTTGTCTTATCCCTGGGATGTAAACCCTGCACGGGCAGGGAGCACGGTTTGGTGAGAGGCAGAACAAAAGCTCCAGAGAAACGGAAGTGCTTAAAGACCAGGGTGCCTTGGAATCAGTTCCAGAGAGGAGCTCAGGTACTTAATACCCAGAGGATTCATTTGGGAGGAAATATGTTTGATGGCCTGAAACATCAAATGCCCAAGTTGTTTCCCCTTAAGTCTTGTGAAGTCGTTTGCTCCAGACCTTCGTCTCCAGTGGGTGCCTTGGGACATCAGGGAATCACACAACCCAGACCAACTCCTGCTTGAAGCCACCTGAACTGCTTGGGCAGAAGTTGTTCTCCTAATTCTTCCTTCTGTCCTTGGTGCTGCAGGATCAAGCAGCTCAGCTGGGAGACCCAGAATCTCGTGGGAAATGAAGCCAGTCTCCAGGCTGTGTCTGCACCCAGCCACAGCAATGAGGGCTGGTTTTGAGGGAGCCACTGGGGGCTTTCAGACTCCACACACAAACCTGTCTGTCCATGCAGGTGAGATCCCTCCCCAGGGGATCCTCTGGATAATCCCATGAAAGGCACAAGCCAGTTATCCACAGTGGCTTGGGCAGCTTGGCAGGAGTGGGAGATGCTGCACTAGGTTGTGTGCTGCTGTACAAATTTTAATCCTCACTTGGAATTTTCCAGCAGAATGGGTTTGTTCTGTCGCTGGGCTGGAGGGAAACTTGGTTACCCTGGAAACATGGAGAGGACAGATCCAGCGCTCACCGGCAGGAGGGAGAGGATGAGAGAATCCATGACAAAGGAGTGTGCGAGGCAGGACCAAGGGAGGAAAAGGCCTTCCAGAGGTGCCATTTGACGTGCTGCAGGGCTGGCACAGAGGGAGTGCTGGAGGCACCACCAGGGCTCAGGGTTCCCAGCTCTGGCTGGGCTCTCCCGCAGCACTGACTCACTGGAGGAATTCTGCTCAGCTCTGACAATCAACAGTGGATGATGGATTAATGTTAATATCTGCTTGCTCCCTTCCCGCTCGGGCAGCCTGGAATCAGCTCACACTTTACATCCTCAGTCTCTCACCTCGTTTGAACCCGGGTGTTGTGCATGCAGAGCACACCAGAGGTCAAAGAGCTGCTCTGTGAGGAAAGGAGCTCCTGGCCAGCAGCTCGTGTCCTGGTCCTGCAAAGAGAGCAGGAGGAGTCCAGCCATGCCCAGGCAGCCCTGAGGACCCTGAGGCAATGCACCTGAGCCAGGCCAGGGTTACCTCTCCTCTTTCCTGGGGAGGCAGGGGATATTCTCATCCCAGCAGCCACAGGAGAAACATCCCCAGCCAGCGTGGGAGAAGTGCCCATGGACACAAGGCACAGAAGGATGGGGAAGGGATGGGGCTCTGGGTCCCTGGTTCTGTTTCTCTATTTCTCCATGTCTCTGTGTCTCTGTTTCTCTGTTTCTCAGTGTCTCTGTGTCTCTGTCTCTCAGTGTCTCTGTGTCTCTGTGCTGCTCCTGCAGACAGCCAGCACTGAAATGTGCCCTTGGCTCCAGGTGAAGCTTTGGGTGGTGTGTCCTTGGTGAGGTTTTCTGTTCTGGGTTCTGGAGTGTGGCACCTGCAGCTCTGTCCCTTGGTGTGCACACCCATGCACACCCACACTGCAGAGTCTGAACTTAGGGCAGGGGTCTGCACCCAGCTCTTGTGTCATCACTTGTCCTGCAGGGTACAGGGCAAGGAAACACACAGTGCCACAGAGTCCCTCTTCTTTTGCAGTGAACTGAGAGCTCTGGAGAAGATAAACCACTCTTTAGTGTCTTGGTGAGCTTATAATTAAATTATTCAAATTAAGGAATGTAGATTTCTGCCCCTCCCACTGAACTTGCAGGAGTTAGACTCAGGAATACTCTTTTTGCCTGATGGAAATTTGAGTGAAGAGCAGGTGGGAAGGACATTGCCATGCAACATCCAGCTGCTTAACACCAGGACATGCAGCTCCTGCCCCCCTAAGTTCCCTGTGCTCACCTCCTGGTTCCATGCCTTGATGATATAAGTCCCCCTCCTGCACTTTGCCTCCCTTCTGCCCTCCAAAGCACCAGCTCATGTTAATCTTCTCTCTCCTTGCTGAGTTGCAAAGTGCTTAAAGGCAAGAACTCCATTTTCTTGCCCCCATGAAGTCGCCCATGCAAATAAGTCCCTGGCAATGAGCAGGTGCCTCTCAGCCTCGCTGCTCCTGGGGACAGGGAACCTTGCAGGAGTGCCTGGGAGAGGTGCAGAGGCACAGAGCAGCTTGGCTTGCTGGGCTCTCAGGGACACCTTGCCCTGAACCAGCTGCTCCAGTCCTGTTCACCTGCCAGAGGTGCAGCAGCCGCGGCTGCTCGGAGGAACTCGTGCCAGCACCTTCCCCTTTCCCTGCCAGGCAGTTTTGCTCTCCAGCTGCCCCTCTGCCCCTCACACTGCTCCTCCTGCTCTGCAGTTCTGCCTTTGTCTGCAATCCTCCTCTTGTCCCCGTCCTGTCCCTGCCTCCATCACCTCTGCTCCTCCCAGCGCTGCTCCGAGCGCGGCCTCGGCTCCTCTGCAGTCCGGACAGACAGGCAGACAGGCAGACAGACAGACAGACAGACAGAAACGCTTCCCCGTTTCCCGTGAAGGAGGGCAGCGAGCAGGGCTGTGGGCAGCGGGCAGTGCTGGATTTAACCTGCCACTCCGCCTGGGGCTGCTGTGCCAGCAGCACAGGAGGCGCTCGGGGGGAACGAGCTGTGCTGGGCTCATTCTCCTCGTCCCCAGGAAGTTTGCGGCTCCTCTCCCCTCCCTTGCCCCGCTGCTGGAGCAGTGTCAGCGCAGCTGCCAGGCAGAGTCGCAGCAGCAGCGAGAGACAAGAGCAGAAAATGCTGTTTGACAGTGTGGTTTGAACGCACTTCAGGTGCAAACACAAAAAAGCCCCGAGCCTGTTTGATCCTGGGTGTAGCTGCCTCCCACATTCATGTTCGTGCGCCTCCGTGTCATTACGGGATTAAAGCATCGTTAGCACACAGCAGAGCCTGTGATAACGCTGTGCCCTGTGCTCCTCCTCGACTTCCCCTTTTGCATTTCTCCTGCCCCATCCTCCTTTTCTCTCTCTTTTTTTTTTTTTTTCTTTTCTTTTTAATTAATCTAGTCTTTTTCTACCTTCCCTCATTTTTTCTTCCAGTCGTTTAACGGGTGATCTGGAGGAGCACCTCACCCAGTTTCAATACAGGGAAAGGGCTGATTCTGGCTGTTCTCACACCAGTGGGGGGATATCGTTTTAATGGGGCCCCTTTAATGCCACCCACTGCAAATCCGTGCAGCTGTGCCCGAGCCCACTGCAGCTGAGCTGGTGCAAGCAGGGTGGGGAACACAAGCAGGTGCCCAGCACAGGGGGTGTAAAGCCAGGAATTATTCCACTGCCTTTGGGAAAGCTGCTCCAGACTTACACCAGGAAAGCTGTGATCAGTGCGTGGTGTTCAACATCCACTTCACAACTGGCTCCTGAAAGCTGCAGGTTTGGAGCAGCTGCTGCAGGATGCCAGGAGGATTTTTAATAAGGGTGCTGAGACCAATCTACTCCTGTCTGGCAAACGTGACAGCAATTCAGATTGAAAGGCTGTGTTTTCCAGGCAGACACTCAGGCAGTTAGTGCAAACAAAAAGGCACTTGTAACTCCAGTCCTTTAATCTTACTCCTTGCCTGGTGATAGATAAGGCGTCCTGACACCAAATTGCACTAATGTGCTGCTCTGAAGATTAGCACTTGGACAATGCTCGTGCCTGGCTCCTCCTGATACGGGTTCTGAGCAAAGCAAGGTCTGGTGGTCAAAGCAGGGATGCTGGTGTGGAAAATGGGCTGTTCTCACACTCCTGCCTCCAACTTCCAGCCTGCCAGAGGCTGACCTTGCCTCTCGGTTTTTGTAGTTGTAAAATGGGCATAAAAGATACTAATTGCCAAGTGGGGAACTCGTTAGGGGATGGCTAGTGATTATTGGCTTGAAAATTACAGAGAAGAGTGGAAAAGAAACAGAAGGAAGATTTTGCAATGAGTGTGGGATGCGGGAACTGCTTCTCTGGAGATCCCAGAGCTGTTTCCTGCATATGGTCTCATTCCTCTCACTTGAACTAAGGGGCAAAAAATGTGAGGTCAAGCGATTTGCTCAAGGTCATGTGGGAAATCTGGAATGAGCCCAAGTGCTGCAGGTGCTGGCCCGGGCTGTGCTGCCTGCTCACAGGCAGGCTGTAAAGGCTGGCATCACACACAAACCCTCCCACCTGGGGCAGAGCTGGGAGCAGACCAGGGCAGCACTGCAAGGGGACAGAGGACAGCACAGGACTGGGGCAGCAGGACTGGGGGGCAGGATTGGGGCAGCAGGACTGGGGGGCAGGATTGGGGGGCAGGATTGGGGCAGGAGGATTGGGGGCAGCAGGATTGGGGCAGGAGGATTTGGGGCAGATTGGGGGCAGGATTGAGGGCATTGGGAGCAGGATTGGGGGCAGCAGGATTGGGGGCAGCAGGATTGGGGGACAGCAGGATTGGGGCAGGAGAATTTTGGGGCAGGATTGGGGAGCAGCAGGATTGGCGGGCAAGATTGGGGCAGGAGGATTGGTGGGCAGCAGGATTGGGGCAAGAGGATTTTGGGGGCAGGATTGGGGCAGGAGGATTGGGGCAGCAGGATTTTGGGGCAGGATTGGGGGCCAGCAGGGTTGGGGGACAGGATTGGGGGCAGGGTTGGGGCAGGAGGATTTTGAGGCAGGATTGGGGGCAGGGTTGGGGGACAGGATTGGGGCAGGAGGATTTTGGGGCAGGGTTGGGGGCAGGATTGGGGCAGGGATCAGGGTGCTCTGGCCCTGGAGCCTGACAGCTCTGGCCACTGCTCAGGGCCACGGAGGGGAACGAGCCTCAGCAAATTGAAACTGGGAACTTTTCCAAATCCTCATCTTCCTGAAGCAACAGCGTGCAGGTTTGCATAAATATCTCTGAGATTCATCAGGCAGCTCAAATGAAATCCACTGAGGAAGGAGCCACTTCTGCATTGAAATCTGCCCACGGCTGCTGCCCTGGCTTTGAAACCCACCCCTCCATCAGCCCAGGAGCAAGGATACTCCAGATGGCTCCCCCATCCTAAAAACTGCACTGCACAGCCGATTAAATTCTGCTTGTTGTAATTAAGCTCGACACAATTAGCTGTCAAGCAGGGCACTCATCTGTTTTATGTTGCAATCTCTTCAACAGGCAAGGCTGCTAGACAAGATTGTCACTTTTCGAAAAGATTTTCATTAGTTACCCTGGGCTCTGTGTCAGACACTGAAATATAAAAATGTGTTCTGTAGCCAAGTCAGGGAAATTCTCATTTAATGTTCCACACAGTATTATGAAAGTAATGTACTCTGAAAATGAATGCATTTTGGAACATTTTGGAAGAAATGCAATTTGTCTCCTAAGTAATAACTGCATGTTCATGAATTTACTGATTTTTTTTCAATATGCCTTTATACAGTTGGGAAGACTTTTTCTGACTTAAATGAGAGGAAGAGAAACTGTTGATTTTAGTGTTAGTTTCCTTCCCTCCCTCTCTCCCTCCCTCTTTCTTTCATTCCTTCTTTCTTTTACATCACTTCTGCAAACTCTCAGTACAAGGACCAAGCATTGTCCAATGGATGTGGGAGCTTGGCATGGAAGAAATATCTAGCTCAGAAGTGGAAAAAAAGAAATAATTGTGATTGATGAGGAACAAGGAGCTCCATCTTTCCAATACTTTAAGAACAGAGAGCAAGAAATCCCCTGTTGCTCCTCACATATAAATAAAATCAGTTTTCCCCAGTTTGGGGGGAGAGTGAATTTCCTGCATTGCTGATGGCAGAGGGTGGGTGGGGGTCACACACACAGTCATGGATGCATCTCACCACCAAAATTCAGATTTGCAGTCAGAGAAGGAAAGTAAATATTCCCAGCTTGTGGAGTCTTCTCCTTAGCTTGTAACAGATGCTGGATTCTAGCACAAACTCCTCAGCCCTCTGCAGCCCTGCACTGCCTCCCTCTGCTCCAGCTCGTGTGAAATTGTGCTGAGCACCCACCACTGCAGCCCCCAAAGGCTGAGCTGGGCGTGCACAGGCAGGGTGACAACAGCCAGAACAGAGGACACATTGACGAGCCAGAGTCACTGAGCTCAACTGGGCAGGAATTTGGGGAAAATGAAAAACCAGATTAACGGCAACAAGCTGGAAACTAAGAAGAAAGCAGACGGGGAATTAGAGTGATAATGAGGCAGAATCATGAGCTGACCAGAGTGAGCCCAGCAAAGTTCTCAGTGACTTTGGGAGCTGCAGGGTGAGGGTCTGGAGTGGGTGAGAGCAGGACTGAGCTGCTGCTGCCACTGCATCCCCCAGGGGCAGGACTGATCTCTGCTCTGGGGCTGCCCCTCGTGCCCAGGGCTCTGAGCAGGACAGAGGGAATGGCACATCCTGCACAACAGGACAGGGGGAATGGCACATCCTGCACCAGCAGTGCAGGGGGAATGGCACATCCTGTACAACAGGACAGGGGGAATGGCAAATCCTGCACCAGCAGTGCAGGGGGAATGGCACATCCTGCACAACAGGACAGGGGGAATGGCACATCCTGCACAACAGGACAGGGGGAATGGCACATCCTGCACCAGCAGTGCAGGGGGAATGGCACATCCTGCACAACCAGGACAGGGGGAATGGCACATCCTGCACAACAGGACAGGGGGGAATGGCACATCCTGCACAACAGGACAGGGGGAATGGCACATCCTGCACAACCAGGACAGGGGGAATGGCACATCCTGCACAACAGGACAGGGGGAATGGCACATCCTGTAAACAGGACAGAGGGAATGGCACATCCTGCACCAGCAGGACAGAGGGAATGGCACATCCTGCACCAGCAGTGCAGGGGGAATGGCAAATCCTGCACAACAGGACAGGGGGAATGGCAAATCCTGCACAACCAGGACAGGGGGAATGGCACATCCTGTAAACAGGACAGAGGGAATGGCACATCCTGCACCAGCAGTGCAGGGGAATGGCAAATCCTGCACCAGCAGTGCAGGGGGAATGGCAAATCCTGCACAAGCAGGACAGGGGGAATGGCAAATCCTGCACCAGCAGTGCAGGGGGAATGGCACATCCTGCACAAACGGGTCAGTCTGTGGCTGAGATGGAATACAGTTCTCAGGCCGTAAGCAGGTGTGTGCTGAAGTTGGAATCCTGCTGTGACAGGCACTACCCGGCTTTGTTTTCTCCTGTTATTGGCCATTAACTCCCCAGGCAGACGCTCTGATTCAGAATTCAAGTGCCTTTAATCAGGCAAGGAGTAAAGTTCATTCGAATGAGCAGCACTTTATCTCCTCAGAGCAGCACCCCAGGGGAAGTTCAGGGAGTGTTTAAAGCCTTTCAAAGCACTGGGGCAGCGGGAGCAGAGCTGGGCAGAGCTGGGCAGAGCTGGGGAATTGGGGAACTGGGCAGAGCTGGGGAACTGGGCAGAGCTGGGGAGCTGGGCAGAGCTGGGCAGCTGGGCAAAACTGGGCAGAACTGGGGAACTGGGCAGAGTGGGCAGGGCTGGGAAGCTGGGCAGAGCTGGGGAACTGAGCAGAACTGGGCAGAACTGGGCAGAAATGGGCAGAGCTGGGCAGAGCTGGGAACTGAGCAGAACTGGGCAGAAATGGGCAGAAATGGGCAGAGCTGGGCAGAGCTGGGAAGCTGGGCAGAGCTGGGCAGAACTGGGCAGAACTGGGCAGAACTGGGCAGAGCTGGGCAGGTCCTGCTCTCTCCAGGAGGGACTGGCACCAGGTCCCCTGGCAGGTCCTGGTTGTCCCAGTGGGACTGGCACCAGGTCCCCGGGCAGCTCCAGGCCCAGGATGCTCCTTGGCAGCTTGGTGGGATGTGCTAGCAGGGACTCCTGGCTGGCTGTGACTCACTGATTTATTGCAAACAGCTCTGGGCAGCGCTGCTGTGGTTACAGTAAAAACCAAACCCAACTCTTCCTGCTCCATCCTCTGGCAGGGGCTCTGCAGCACCAGCTGCAAGGGGCTGCCCACAGCCTGCAGTGAAACCCAGCCTGGATTTTTTGGTGTCTGCTTCACCCTTTCCTCCCTCTCTTCACGTTTGTCAGCAGGACTTCCCCCTCCCTAGCAATGAATTTCCCCTGGTGTGT
Organism: Luscinia luscinia; assembly: GCA_034336685.1. NCBI lineage: Eukaryota > Metazoa > Chordata > Aves > Passeriformes > Muscicapidae > Luscinia > Luscinia luscinia. The sequence goes on along the minus strand of CM067634.1, from coordinate 178,776 downwards.
GTCAGTGGTGGGGACGGGTCAGGGGTCACCCCCGGAGGGAAAGTGCTCAGGGGCTGGGATGGGGCTCAGGTGCCTCCCTTCCCCGGGGATGCTGCTGCAGGCTGGCTCCCTGCCTGCTGTGCTTTTGGGCAGGGCTGCAGCATCTCCCCCGAGCTGCTGGGGCCCTCTGTGCCTCCCCAGCCCCCTGGCGAGCACCAGGGCTCCTGGTCTGGCCCAGCAGAGCTCAGCTCACTGCCCAGCCCTGGCACACCCAGAGCAGCAGCTGCTCTCCCTGAACCCCTCACTGGGGAAGGTTTTACCACAGTGACCTACCTCCTAAAACACCACAGACCCCAAACCATCACCCTGCTCTCCAAAAAGAACCTGGAGATATGGATGAGCAGCTCTCTGTTGTCTTTCAGGTGAGCACATTTAAATATGTACATCTGTCTGACAGTTTCAATTATTATTTTTTAAGGATGCTACGAGAGAGAGAGAAAAAAAAGAGATTTATCAGAAAAGATTACTTTGGGGAAGGGTGGGGAAAGGAGAGGGGAACACTAGAATGTTTTATTTATGGGAAAACTGCAAATTACCTTAATAAATTCCTTTACTAAGCTGTGTCAGCTACTAAAACATTGTTCTTTGTGGGTGAATAACTTTTAATTTGAGTGTTCTAGTATTCAGCAGAGTGAGGTAATGGATTAGCAATTGCCTGTATTGTAAATGTCATCTTGGCATAATTAGGGTGATTATTGTTAACCAGTGGAGTTTAGTATTTATCTGTCACTGGGTGAGGGAATATAACAAAGCCCCAATTAGTTATAAATGGTGGTGGGTGGTGGGGATGGAACTGCCTTGGAAACGTTATTTTTGTTTTAAATTTGTTTCAGTGTTTCTTTGGTTTGAACATTGGCACTGATGCGATCTGCCCTGACCAGAGGGACGGAGAAGCTCGTGGATGCCACGGTGCCAGGGCAGGAATCCCAGCAGGGCAGGAATCCCAGCAGGGCAGGTGCAGGAGTGGGACCAGCTCCCAGTTCACTGCACAGGGGCTGCTGCTGCTGTAAACTCCTCCACTGGCCCAGCTGGAATGCAATCCCTGAATTCAGCCAGTACTGCACCCTCCAGAGAGCACAAAATGTGTCAGGAGAGCTTTAAAAGTGATGTCTCCTTTCCTGATCCACCTCTGCCCTGGGTCCCAGTGGCTCCGAGGGAGGGTCAGTCAGACCCCGGGAAGGAATTCTGGGCAGGGAGGGTGGCAGCCCTGGCACGGCTGTGGCTGCCCCTGGAGTGTCCCTGGGGTGTCCCTGGATCCCTGGAGTGTCCCTGGGGTGTCCCTGGGTGTCCCTGTATGTCTCTGGGGTGTCCCTGGAGTGTCTCTGGATCCCTGGGGTGTCCCTGGGTGTCCCTGGAGTGTTCCTGGGTGTCCCTGTATGTCTCTGGGGTGTCCCTGGAGTGTCTCTGGATCCCTGGGGTGTCCCTGGGTGTCCCTGGATGTCTCTGGGGTGTCCCTGGGTTGTCCCTGGATCCCTGGAGTGTCCCTGGGATGTCCCTGGGGTGTCACTGGGTGTCCCTGGGGTGTCCCAGGCTGGGATGGACAGGCTGGAGCAATGGGACAGTGTCCTGCCCATGGCAGGGGTGGGATGAACTCAGCTTTAGGGTCCCTTCCATCCCAAACCATTCTATGATTTTTTGCCACGTTTGCCCTTCCAGATGAGCCTTTGGGCTGTGTGACAGTCACTCCCTGAGAGGTGGGAGCAGAGAGCAGCAGAAGTTTCCATCAGGAGGAAGAGAAAGAGGGGTTGAGCTGCTGGAGGTTTCCAACACGAGCCCCCCGTGGTGCCCTGCTCCCAAACACGGCACCTTAATCCCCATTCAGGCTCCCCAGCACCTTGAGTCTGGCTGTCAAATGGGGACTCAGGGAAGTGAGCTCATCTGCCAGGGAAGGGCTGCAAAACCCCGTTCCAGCTGTGGAGCTGCTCTCCCCTCTGCAAACCCCCTCCCCTGCCCACGGGGAGTCAGCAGCTGGCCCAAGGCTCAGGGTTAATGTCCTTTGTGAATACTTATCTGGCCTAATAGAACTGGGGATATTGCTATCACTCACAGATATTTCAAATCCCTCCTCTTAATCCTGACAAGCTCTTGCCCTTAATAACTTCAGTGGGACTTTTGCCAGAGCAAAGACTGTCAAGTCAGATTCTCAAATTAAATGAAAAGCAAAGCAGGAAGGGAAGTTCAAGGTGAGGGGTTTTTTCCTTCGTGCTTTTTATGGATGTTCATAGCTGGAAACTGGGGTTTTTTGCCTTGTGATTATCTAAATGATGGATGAGTCAAATGTCCTGAGAAATGTTTCTAGATCCAGACACAAATGACAGAGGATGAACTGAGCAAAGCCATCAGAGGCTGAGAAAAGACAGAGAAAGAAGACTTAAAGAGCTGATAGGGAAATAAAAGACTCAGTGGAAAGAAGGAGGTTTCAGAGGAAAGCAGGGATCATGTGCTTTGTGAAGCTTACACACAGAAGGAGTTTATACATTTTTAATTAATGGTTATTTACGTACATTGTAATAATCAGCGGGTTTAGGCTGTGTCAGACAAGAGGTTCTGTGGCCACAGTATCTTGGGTGGGAGCTCTTTAAATTCTTGGAAACCTTTAGCAGTGCTGTCTCCTGTGCACAGATTATCTCAGCTTTCTTTAAAAACGAGAGGAATATTTCTGTACTCTGTCCGTGGCACAAAACCTGGAAAATGTGAAGATGAGAGCAACAAGCAAATAAAGCCCTGGTTGTTGTTTTGGGATGTTCTGGGGATGCTGGAGAGGGGAGGGGTCTGATCAAGCCCTCCTGGTAAACTCCTGCCAGGACAGGAGCCAGGAGCAGCAATCTGAGCTGCTCTCAGGAAGAATTCTCATTTCTGCACCTTTTATAAGTTTTATAAGCATGAGAGGCCACGGGATCCCTCTGGGTGATGTTTGGTGACGTTTGGCAGGTGAGTAACCCCTGGCACTTGTGCCCCTCTAAAGCAGCTCTGACCCTGAACTGTTTTCTCCAGTGTGCAGAACTCAGCTTTTCACCCCAGGAAGGAACTGATGTCACCCCTGGAAAATCCATGACAGCTCTGGCTGATCTGTGAGCCTGTGGCCACAGCAGGGACCCTGCACAGCCAGAGCCCTGCCAATAAAAACAGCAGCTTTTGCTTTTGCAGTGACTGTGACCTGGATTTACTCCCCAAAAGATTGCACAGGTACTGCTTCCATTGGAAACTATATAAAATGTGTAAATATTCACCAAGCCTAACTTTGATCCCAATGATACCTGAAGCCCATAACCCAATGTTTGGGGGCTTTTTGCAAATGCAGCCAAAGTTCTGCTATTATTTATTTAGATTCATCTGGGAGTTTACCAATTTGCAGCGATTTACCAGTACAAATATTTTTCAAAGAAAAAGGTTTTCCTCCTCCTCTGTAAATATTCTGCAGCTGGACTTTGTGAGAAAAAAAAATGTTTCAGCCAAAGTAGGAAAAAAATAAAAATCTATAAGCATTTTATAGAACTCATCAAATACAATTTTAGTTTAGTTTTACAGAGAATCAGGACTTTCTGTTCTCCTCAGTATCTGTGGGAAGGTCAATATTACTCCTGTAAAACCTTCAGCAGCAAGGTTTTTACTTGGCCATGTCCACTTTCCATGGAAAGTCAATAGATACACTCAAAGCAATTCCTGAACAGAACAGGTGAGATGGAAAGGGAGTTTTTAAAGGTTGAGCTGTGAACTGAAACACAATCTAATTCCTTAAAGGCTTGATCCAGCTCCTGTTGAGAAACAGGGAATTGCTTCACTAGAACAGGAGCTGCCTTTGCTTCCCACAGCCCCAGACCCACCCCAGGCTGCTCCACTTGGACCAGGGATCCCCAGAGAGCACAGAGTTCTCATCAGGGATGGACAGGGAGCTTGGGCTCAGCAGCACCACTCAACACCCCACAAAAACCTTCACCCCCACTTTCTGCAGCTTGTCAGGCATCCCTGGGAGCAGGCAGGGCCACTCCAGCAGGTCACTGCAGGTGGAGAGAAAATCAGATGTAAGGAATGAACAGCTAAATGAAAAAAAATTATTTTTGCATTGATTCCTTGATTTCCAAAGAAATTAATGCAAAAAATCAAGTTGAAGGTAAAAACATAGACAGAACTAAGTACAGGAAGAGAGCTGGGCCGGGAGTGGATGGAAGTCCTTGCTGGAGGAAATGGCTCAACCAGGTACATGGAGCAGCTGGCCTCAATGGCTTCAGTTCTTTATTTTATTTTTCCTCTTTCTTCATGTGTTCCTGAGAGGGTTTCTCTTAACCTCCCTCTGAGGCTCAACACAGATTAACAACAACAGCAGATAACAGAGCAGTTAGAGCAAAACAACCTCAGAGGAAAACACAGTGCACTTAGAGCAGAACAAATAGGAAGGGTTCAGGAGAAGGAAAATCAATGTGCCTGATATTTATTACACTCTTTATGGAGGGAGATGGGACTCAACCAGAGCCCCTTTAGAGTTCTGTTCCACTTGGATTTTGCCATAAACAAAAGTAATGAGTCCAGCTCTTCATTACACTTTTGTGACCTGCACATTTTAATTAGGGTTAAGAAAATACACAGGCTGGAGGGGAAAAGAGAAGAAAAAATAAGGACAAAGAAAAGAAGTGATAAAAATCTCCAGCTAATTCATAATTTACTATCAGTTCTGCTCAGGCTTCAGTTGGATTTTCCAAAAGCAATATTCCCTTTCATTTGGATTGGGTAGTTTCTCTTCAAACAGCCTTTTTATGCCACACATGAAGAGAAAACAAACAACCATGAGCAGGGAGGAGAAAGGGAAATAAAGAAGGCAAAGAATGCAATGTGTATGGAATCTAGCAGGAGATGGAATCCCTCACTGGGAGCTGGAGCTGCTCCTGGTGGCTGCAGTTCAGCACAGACAAAGGGGAAAAGCACATTGTGAGTGATGAAATGCTCTTTGCTGTCACCCCCAGGTGTGCCCACCTGTCCCACCCTGCAGCTGCTCAGGGTCCTGGTGAGCCCTGGCACCCAGGGATGGCTGAGACCCCAGCAGGGGCTGGGCTGGGCTGGCTGCTGGTCCTCACTCCCCTTCCCCGCACAGCAAAGCCAAACCTGCCTCGTGCAGGTGTCTGCACTCACCCCCTGTCACTGCCCCGGGTGTCTCCTTAACCCTGAGATCCCCTCACAGGACATGCAGGGCTGTAAATCCTGGTTTTTCCCAAAGCTGCTGATGAGAGGTTGCAGGAGGCTGTTTTAGAGGCTCCAAGGATTGTTGATTGTTTCTTGTCTCAGGAACTCTTTGCCCATCTAACACCCAGGGTGGGATCTGCCTGCTGAGGGCAGGGCTGATCTTATACAGTCTAAATTACCTGCTAAATGTTTATAACAACTTTCCAATACAATACAGTCTTGTTAAACAGCTCTGACCCCATCCAATCTGGCAGTGCCAGCATGTCACCCAGCATGGATGGCACGGAGCAGAAGGAGGAAGAGGATCCACACCCCAAATTCTCCATCTTGGCCACATGTCCCTTATCACAAACATCCCCAAAAGTCTATTTATTTACATTCTAACAACCTAATTTACACTTTACTAATGTTGGTGGCTTGTTTGCATTCCCTCTGTGCTGGTAATTTCCCCCAGGGGTTGGAATTCAGTGCCTGAGACAGCAGGGTCTCACTCAGGGGTCTTTGGGACCCTGCCAGGGGGTTTGAGACCCCCAGGGAGGCCAGGGATTCACCCTGGGCTCCCACAACCCACAAATGTGCTCTCCCTGCTTGCTCTGCCCAGCCTGGCTCTGGCTGGGCTCAGTGGAGATTGATTGTGCTGGGATCAGACTGCGGGCAGGGAACTGGAAATCTGATTTGAGGCGAGTCCTGCTCCAAGCACAGCTCAAATTCAAATTATTTCAGTTGTGACAGAGAGGGGGAAGAGAAACAGAGTAGGTGAAATAATAGCTACTGCTAGCCAAGATAAGCCAGGCAAGACAAAATATTAATTCTGGTTCTGTTAGCACACCAAACACAGAAAGATGTAATTCCATCCACCTGTCCACATCAGAGAACATCACTGTCACCCATGGTGCATAATTCAGGGGTGATAAATCATTAAAACCAGGTAGAAATGGTAACATTCTGCTATTAGATGCCATTGATAGGAAGCCTGTCTGAGAAACGGAGATTCTCAGTTAGTAGCTCACATTTCTTTGCAGGTGGAGGTGTGGGCTGGCTCTGAAGCTCTCAAGGCTCCCAGTCCTCCCTGATGTGAGAACATTTCCACATTCCATTCCATTCCCCACATTCCCAGCCCCTATCTCCTTGTGCCCGTGCCCAGGTCCCCCCTTCCCCAAAGGGGCCTCAGAGCTGGAGAGATGAGCCCGGCCCTGCTGAGCCAGGCCCTGCTGAGCCCTGCCCTGCTGAGCCCTGCCCTGCTGAGCCCTGCTGAGCTCTGCCCTGCTGAGCCAAGCCTTGCTGAGCCCTGCTGAGCTCTGCCCTGCTGAGCCCTGCCCTGCCGAGCCCGGCCCTGCTGAGCCAGGCCCTGCTGAGCCAGGCCCTGCTGAGCCCTGCCGAGCCCTGCCCTGCTGAGCCTGGCCCTGCCGAGCCCTGCCCTGCTGAGCTCTGCCCTGCTGAGCCAGGCCCTGCTGAGCCCTGCTGAGCCTGGCCCTGCTGAGCCCTGCTGAGCCCGGCCCTGCTGAGCCAGGCCCTGCTGAGCTCTGCCCTGCTGAGCCCTGCTGAGCCCTGCCCTGCTGAGCCAGGCCCTGCTGAGCCCTGCTGAGCCCTGCTGAGCCTGGCCCTGCTGAGCCCTGCTGAGCCCTGCTGAGCTCTGCCCTGCTGAGCCAGGCCTTGCTGAGCCCTGCTGAGCCCAGCTCTGCTGAGCCCGGCCCTGCCTGCTGAGCCCGGCCCTGCCCTGCTGAGCCCGGCCCTGCTGAGCCCAGCTCTGCTGAGCCCGGCCCTGCCTGAGCCCTCCTGAGCAGCCCCCCAGGGCCAGGCACGGCCCCTTCAGGTGTCCTCATTAACCTCATCAGCTAATGAGCCAAAGCCACCACCGGGTCCCTTGGAGCACAAGGATTGCTCCACCAGCCCTCTGCTCCATCCAGCACCATCAAGAGTCTCTTCCTAAGGCCTGCCAGCACAGCAGGGCTAAAAGGAAATTGGACTGGGCTCACTGCTTGGAAAACAGAGGTGTTGCAGGTGAAACATGAGGAGTTCAAATGGGGATTGAGATGAAACTGTTCCCTACACTATGAAATTAGTGCATTTCGGAAAAAGGGCACAGCCAGTTTATGGAGCATCCTCAGCTTGTCATTTTCCCTGCTGCTCCAATCACTTTGGGCTACCCTGGAGAAGTGTAATCACCAACAAACACAAAACAAAGCCAGGGAAAAAAATCTTCTGTTTTAGCCAAGTCAGGAAACCTGGGAGTCAAGCTGTGTCTTTGCAGGAGCTGGAGAAAGCTGCAGCTTTAACTGCCACTTAAAGGAATTATCTTCTGCCTTTATCCCTGAGAAAAAACAACTGTTTATAGGGAGATAGGGAAGCACATTGGAAATGGCTTTGTAGACCAGCTTCATCTCCATTCAGAGTGGCAGAAAATAGAAACAATAATTCAGTCAACAGCAGAGGAAGAAGTGCTGGGAGGAGCAGGAGCTGAAGAGGAAAGGTGCTCCCAGCACCTCCTGGTCTCATGTTCCACCTGCAGCTGCTCTAGGGCCTGGCCCCACATCTCACCCAGGGACCCTTCCTGCCTCAGCCTCTGCTGCTTTTGGCATCACCACCATTAATATTTTTAGGGAATTCTCCCAGCACTGGACAGCCCAGTGCCTTCACTGGGGTTCTGTCAGGAGGAGTATTTCTGTGCTGCTTTTGGCATTACCACCATGAACGTTTTTAGGGAATTCTCCCAGCACTGGACAGCCCAGTGCCCTCACTGGGATTCTGGCAGGAGGAGTATTTTTTCTCCCCTGTGAAGGGAAGAAGCAGCTCTGTCCTCTCCCAAGCTCCTGCTGTGGAGGAAGGCTCTGCACTGCACTGACAGCCCCTGTTACAGCAGAGTCTCCCCCCAGGGATGGCAGAGGAGTCTCCTCTGCTGCAGCATCTTTACTGTGCTCAAAGCTCCAGGGAGCTGAGAGCAGCCAGAGCTGAGCAGGTCTGGGCGAGTGTTCCAGAGCTCAAACCCCAAACTGTGCTGCTCTGCTCCCCAGGTCACCCAGCCTGAGTCCTGCTGAGCTCTGCTGCGAGCTCAGGCCAACCCAGCCTCCACTCCACTCATTTTCCTTCTCTTCTCCTTTTATTCCCCCTGTTAGTGTCTCATTAGTCTGTGGGCTGTTCTCCTTATTCCCACATCTGCCTTGTGTCCCTGTCTCTCCTTGATCCCAGCACATCTGCACACATCAATCCAAAAACATTACCTGCTGCACTCTCAGCATTTGGCATTTGAGAATTTGCTTTTAGAAGCACTAAAATCATTTAAAATAATCCAGGCTCTTCCACAGAACCACATTCTCCAATTTGCTATCAGCAAAGACTTTAAATTTTTTTGTTTTGCTTTTTTCACAGTGGAATATTTTAATTCACACCACCCAGTGTTTCCTGCACACACCCTGGGAGGCAGAGCAGGAAAGCAGTGGGAAAGGCCTCACATTAACAGCATGAAAAGGGATTGATGGAAGAATGGCACTGGGTCAGGAAGACTTGTTCTAGGCATTCATATCCCAAAGAATAGCTTGCAATTTTAGAAAAATAATTTTTTTAATTTTTTTTTTTTTTTAGGAAATAACATTTTTCCTGCTTCCCTGGTCAAAAAGCTTAATACTTAGCAGTTTCTTTCTTTCATTTTCTTGTCCTTGATCCTCAGTTCAGGTATATCAGACTCTTTTTACAGAAGTCAATATAGATGCATCTGCTTATGTGAACTAAAGATCTGGCCCAAACCTCAGTCTGTATTACAAACAACTTTCAAAGAGATTCTTGGCAGGTGAGGAAGGGAAAATAAAAGTCTTTTTGTACTGTGAAATCTCCCAGGAATAAAACAAATGCAAAGTCAAAACTATTCAAATGACATTTCAGGAGATCAGTCACAGAATCCATTAATGCATTTCTTTTTATCAAATGGAGTTTGCAAATTTACTCTGGGTTTACAGGCTAACCTGTTCTATTGCCAGCGTGGGCAAACCTGATTCCTGCCATAAGACCCAGCTCAGTGTTCACAGAGACTCTTTGAGCAAAGGGACAGAATTCTTCCCAACATAATAGGGTTTAATTAGAAGAATAACTTAAATAAGAATTTTATCAAAGTTGTATCAGCTCTTGAAGGCACCTTACATGCATATGCAATTAAGTCAGGCATATACCCACCAGAAATCACTCGATTTTTCAGAATATAAGATCAGAATCAAGTGTAGGGTCTCACAACCATACTGGAACAAAACAGTGCCATTCCCTGGGGAAAGCAGTTCTGAAATCAATGTGACTCAGAAATCTCTGTACAGCACAACCAGTGCACAGCACTGACAGCTAAAGCTTTAGCTTCAAGCTTGGGCCTGGTTCCCCACTGCATGCTGTGAACAGTAAATGATAATTATTCCCACTTTTAAGGTCCTTGCCTAAAGAGTTTTACTCCTATAAACGCAAAAAACTGCCCCCCATCTTCTTGTATTGCTGGAAGAGAAAATGTCTCTGCAATTGTGGTTCTCTCTTGACTGTGTTTGGTGGCCCCATTACACCCAGCTCAATATCAGCTTTATCGTCCTGTGCACTTGGATCATTCACAGGCAGTGAGTAAAGACCAGTGATGCCGCTGAGACTCTGCAAGGAGGTTGGAAATTTGACTTTGGCTGGTTCCCTGGGACTGGGGATATTTGCTGTCCCTCTGGAGCACAGGAGGCTGAGGGGAGGCTCCTCGGGGCTGAGCTGTGCCCTGGGACAGGAGCCCAGCGGGGCTGGAGCTGGGTCAGGCTGGGATGGAGCTCAGGAAAGGCTCTTCCCCCAGCACTGCCCAGGCCCCCAGGGAACGGCACATTCCCGCCCCGCCAGGCTCCAGGAGCTCTCTGGGGCTGCTCAGGGTGGGTTTTGGGGGGTCTGTGCAGGAGCTGGGCTGGGCTCGATGGTCCTGTGGGTCCCTCCCGGCTCAGGACATTCTGTGATTCTGGAATTGTGTGGCTGCACATGGTGCAATCCTGCAGAGAGCTGGGACTGGGCTGAGCCCCAGCCTCCCCTCATTACTGCTCTCTGCTTCCAGGCTCAACGTGCCAACTGCTCTGGCACGGGTGGAACAAGCTGTGGCACATGGCAGACAGCCAGAGAGGCTGTGGCAGCGAGCAGGAGGAGCTGCTGCTAGTGTACCTGCACCACCCTGGCTGGGGGTTTTTATCTGCACTGGCTGGGGGTATTTATCTGCACCCTGGCTGGGGGGTTTTATTTGTACCCTGGCTGGGGGTATTTATCTGCACCCTGGCTTGGGGTATTCATTTGTACCCTGGCTGGAGGTATTTATCTGTACCCTGGCTGAAGGTATTTATTTGCACCCTGGCTGGGGGTATTTATCTGTACCCTGGCTGTGGATTTTTATTTGCACCCTGTCTGGGGATTTTTATCTGCACCCTGGCTGTGGTTTTTATTCCAGGTGATGCTGTCAGGGACAGAAACAAGACAGCAAAGACCTTGCATTCCACACAGGGCCTGGAGGTGTGAGAAAGCTCTCACAAATCAGGCAGAGCTCACCTGCAGGAGTTACAGAATCACAGAATGGTTTGGGTTTGAAGGCACCTTAAAGATCGTTCAGCTCCAAGCACCGGCCATGGGCACTCCCCAGACCAGGCTGCTCCAGGCCCCATCCAATCTGGCCTTGAAACAGGCTTAGGAATAAGCCTAAGCAAAAGCCAGCCATAATAGTCAGAGGTCTTTCAAAAGCCTCTGTTTCATTAGAGAGCCTTTAATAGCTTTATAAAATCAGAAAAGTATTTGTTTTATCAATTTCCAGATGGGAAGGTGAGGACAGAGAGGGAGCGATGCTGTGGCTGAGATCCAGGTGTGCTCTGTGGCCAGGGGTGCAGCAAAGGGTGATCAGTGCATCTCCAGTGGAACACCTGCACATCAGAGCACCCACAGGCAGGGCCACCTGTGAAAATCCTGAGCATCACACAGAAAATCAGTGACAGGGAAACAGGAAAGCAAAAACTGTTGACCACACAGCTCCCTCAGCTCTCCTCCCCACGAGACTGATTCCAGGTCAGGCTTAGCCAGTCTCTTTTTCAGAAAAAGGCAAACAGTTACCCAACTTTCAGAAAACTCTTTACCTTTGATACAGTCTCCATAACTTATTATCATGTTTGCCTCAAGATTTGTATTTGAATACTGGCTTTGCCCCTCCCTGAATCCCATTGACTTAGGACTTCTGTTTGTTTGTGTGTCTTCTCCTCCTCTTGTTTTAATTAAGATGCATTTTACTAATTATCTGAAGAGAAACATGAGCACAGATTAAAACCTGGATTGAGTAAGAAGCTGGGGTACACAGGAATCAAGGGCTGACGTGGCAATGCTCTTGCTCAGACATTGTGTTTTCCCAGTGATTTCACTCAGGGAGTCAGGTTTGTTGCTCAGGCATTAATTAACCCTCTTGCTTTCCCATGAAAAGCACCCACAGGTTCCCCTGCACAGGAACTTGCCTGTGGAAACAGGGTGTGACACAATTCCCTAATAAATTCATCAGATTCCCTTAGTTCCACTAGGGAGGGTTTTGGATCCATCCTGACCACCTGCCTGAAGACAGCAAGAGTGAAAGAATGACAACATTTTGCAGATCTACTGAAGGGCGAATCCTGTGCCTCCTAGGAAACTGCTGGCCCTTGCCAGGGCTAGTGGAATTTGCCTTTGGGATTTCCCTCCTTTGGGGAAATCAGACTGGCCCTGTTAAGATCTGTGCCCCGTGAGCTCAATCCTGCTGCTCTAAAGTGTGAACACACAGGAGCAGGAACAAGTTCAAGCGACTCTAAACCCAAGCTCAGTACTTCATATTCATCATGTAGATTCTGCAAATGCTAGTGAGAGCAAGGCTTATTTGCTGATGCCTGTTTGAAGGGGTTTATTTGTTTGAAAAGGCTGATCAGCCTTCAGCATGCAGAGGCAACTGCTTAAATATAAAGGAAAAGAGAAAATGTTCAAAGCCACTCAGATGAGGTGGCTTGGTTTGAGTTTGGATGTGGTTGTGCTGCCAACTGACAAATGCTGAGCCACAGTCTGGTGTAAATCCAGATGAATTCCACTAGAATCAACAGACTTCCTTCCAATTTATTCTGATGTAATAGAGAGCATGATATTTCCATTCAGATTTACATTAGATTTGTTTCCTGTTTTCCATAATTCAGTCAGTTTCCATTGTGTACAAAAGCAGCCTGCACCAGATCTTGATCTTATTTGCATCAGATGAAAACAGTTGTTTCAAACAGAGCTACGTTGAATTTATAATTGCATAAATAAGAGCAGAATCTGATCTATTCCAGGAGAGAATTTCCCAGGGTGTTGCTGTGTGAGAACACTCCTGCTGTGGTTGTCAGGGCTTTGCCATTGATTTCAATGGAGAAATTCCATCTAAATCCTGGATCAAGCTTGAGCTGCTTTGCACATCCAGGGTCTAGAAGTCCCTCTTTCCTCCAGATTAGCAATGAGCAGCACCTCCATCACCTCTGACCTGACAAACACACACGTGGGTGGAAAGAGCTCAGCCTTGCCTGGCAGAAATCCTCCTCAAAAGACAGACTGGCCCCGATAGATTTCATTTGTCACACGCATCATTCATAACCAAAGTGCTCCGTGTTGGCTTTGCTTCCTGCTGAGTTTCCCCCCTCGAGGCCCCTCTGGCTCCCCTTGTTGCACTGTAATTGGAGATTTGGGAGCAGTGCAGTTGTTCCCTGTTTCCAGCAGCCAGGCTGCCAGTACAGATTGGGTTATTAGTGATAACCAATAAGAGAGTTATTCCCAGCAACATGTGTAATCGAGTGGATTTACTCCTCCCCATTGAAGCTGCTCATTTCACTGCTAGCAGAAAAACAGGGCCATTTAAAGTCATTTATGGTGGTTGCAAAGGCTTTTCTGAGTAGATGCACAAGTTCTGTTGCCACAGCTCCTAGGAAGACTTTGAACTCGGCCCCTCCATCTGCCCCAGCACCTCTCACTTGTTCCTTGTCCTGAGCTCTGCACAGGCACTGCTCCCACTCTGCATCTCACAGGTGACCCCCAACACTGAGCTCCTGACTGCCACTCCAGCACCCCACAGACATCCCATCAGCTCTCAAGGCTGAGAAAACATCCAGCTTCGTTCTCTGTTACCCATGGCCTGGGGAAATGCAGAGCAGATCTGCAGTAAAAGCAGCTGGATCAACAAAATATCGCTTTTCATTGCAGTGACTTGCCATTTGAAATGAAAACATACCTCTGCCATTTGACTTTTCAGGCTCCTGTGTGTTTAGTTCCACAGAATATTTAGATTCCTTTACAAATCTAAACATTTCCCTTCATTTACAGTATTTAGCACCAAACATGGGGAAAACAGTGACAAGAACATCTGCAATGACACCAGTGACAGCATCACAATGACAAGGCCATCAGGACTAGGAGCACATTATGGAGCAGATTGGAATTTCAGCATCTCTCTGCTTCTCTCTCACGATGGCAATTACCCCATGGGCTTGGCCTGTACTCTATAAAACAGAGCCTTGAAAAAACACAGCAATCATGGAATTTCCAGTGTGGGTGGATCTGCCTGTCAGGTTTGCACACACACTCGCTGTGGGGCTGCCAGTGCCTGAAGGCAGCCTCACATCGAGCTGTGCCTGTAAAACACATAAAACACAGGAACAGATCCTCTCCTCCCGATCCTTCAGAGAGCAGGAGCAGAGCTGAAGTCATCAGGCCATAACAAAGGCTGACATAGCTGCTTATTTGGGATTTTGTCCCCCACGGCTTTTATTCCACTGTGTCATTTGCATTACAACTGGATCCTAACTGTCTGTTTTAGCAGGCAAAGAGCATTCTGGTGCAGATTGTAACAAGTGAGGCAGAACAGTGGTGCCACAAAAGAGGTAGTAGCAGGCAGGGGCAGCCTTGCTGTCCCCCAGAGCTCTGACATCTGATTAAACAGCAGAGCAGCACTGCCTGGAATAACGGGAGCCCAAAAAACCCAGGACAGAGCAGGTCTGCTGAAACAAAGCAAAAAACCCTTCACTGCTGGTTCCTGACAGCCTGGAGTGCCTGAGGAGTGCTGACAGCAGCACTGAGCTGAGATGGTGCCACTGGCCTTGCAGAAGGGACACCTGGAATGGCACACCTGGAGGGGACACACCTGGAGGGGACACACCTGGAGGGGACACACCTGGAATGGCACACCTGGAATGGCACACCTGGAGGGGACACACCTGGAGAGGACACTCGGAGCCCTGAGACGTGCAGTGCCTCTGGGGAGGGAAATCCATCCTGAGGAGCCTCGAAGGAGGGGACACGTTGCTGGAGAGCCTGGCACCTCAGCTCTGTGCTGAATTCTGCACGAGGGAAAACCGTGGTGCTCCCAGAGCTGCCAGTGCAGATCATTGATTAGGGGGCAGGGCAGGAAATCAGATGAGGCAGGTGCACACAAGCTGCAGCTGTTGCTCCATTCCCTCTGGATACAACACCAATGTAACCCTGAAGAAGTAAACTGAGCACGGAAAGCCGCCGGCTGAGGCCTGCAAAGGAAGCATTTGGTGTCCCAGGCACGGAGGAGCCCGAGCAGCCGCGGGACGTGCCCCGGCCCGAGCAGCCTGGCCCAGCCCAGCCCGGGCCTGTCTGTGCCCAGGGCCAGAGGAGCTGAGGAAGGGCTGGCTCAGCCCTGAGCTGAGCTGCAGGCACACGGCAGGGCTCTCACAGTCTGTCCAGTGTCCCCAGCAGCAGGACCCAGCAGTCCCACCACACAGCAGTGCTGAGCAGTCACAAACATCTCCATCTGCAATGCCCTCAGGACCTCCCAGGGCTGCTCCTGGGCCTTGTCCACACCTGTGCTCACAGACAAGGGAAACATCCATTTCACAGCAGTTCTTTCTGGCAGCATCTTTTCTGGTGTCCCTGTAGCTCCCCACACCAGCCCAGCTCGTTCAGTCTTTCCAGATATCCCCGAGCTGCAAAAAGCTTCCCAGAGCTGCCAGCTGCAGGCAGGAGGTGTCAGAGCAGATCCTGGACATAATCCAGCTCAGGTCAGCTTGCCTCGTGCAGAAAGGCAAAACTCCAAAGAGCCTGGGTGGTTGTGAAGGACCTAGAAAAGCAAGGAGAGATAGGACATCTCAAATAAAAGACTTGTTTTTCCCCTAGGGTTGTCCAGA
This sequence comes from Luscinia luscinia, assembly GCA_034336685.1. NCBI lineage: Eukaryota > Metazoa > Chordata > Aves > Passeriformes > Muscicapidae > Luscinia > Luscinia luscinia. Next base: position 163,408 of record CM067634.1, on the reverse strand, counting down.
AGAGGATTTGAAGCATCCCTCTGCTCATTTGGTGATCCCACTGTCCTGGCCAGGCTCAGGCAATCACACCATAAAAAGTGGTTTCCACCTGTTCTGACAGCAGCTGAGTGTGACCCCAGCAGCCAGCAAGCATTAAGGATACCTGCAACTAAGAGTCAGAGGCAGATGGGGAGCACAAGTAGAAGAGGCAGTGAAAAACAGCTGAGTAAAAGAGGTTTTCCCCCTGTCTTCCCAGCCCTGGCACTGGAAATGTCAGGGAACAGCTGGAGCTGTGTCAGGGGGTTGGACTGGATTTTAGGGAAAGGTTCTTCCCCCAGAGGGTGCTGGCAGTGCCCAGGTCCCCAGGGGTGCTCAGGGTGGGATTTTGGGCTGTCTGTGCAGGGACAGGGGCTGGGCTGGGTGATCTGGGGGTCCCTCCCAGCTCAGGGTGTTCCATGATTCTCTCATCATGAAGAGTTCTATTAGCAAAGCATTAAACAAATCTCCTGCAGGAAACACCACAATAAACAGGCAAGCAAAGAAAAATCCAGCCAGTTCTTGTTCCTCAGAGCACAGCCCCTGTTCTCAAGTGTCTTGCATTGGATTGTGGCATAGAGGAAAAAAGCAGAAATACCTCAAATAGATGCAGTTATTTTTACCTCTTTTTATGCTGGTCCTGTGGCCCTTTCTAGATGGTTTGTGGGATTTTTCCTGCTTTTTCCCATGTGATAAGATGCATCATTTGAAGGACAGCAACCAGACCAGTTCTTCCCGCTCTGAAGAAAGGCAGCAACTGCGCTTAGAATAAAAGATTGTCAGGCAGATTTGAAGTGTCAGTCAAAGCCTATCTCTGAAAAAAACATCAGTCCAGGCAGCTCCCCACACCAGCCCAGTTAATTCAGTCTTTCCAGACATCCCTGAGCTGCAGGGAGCCGAGCAGAGCTGGCCAGAGCTGCAGGCAGGAGGAGTTAGACTCGATCCTGGCCCTGATCCAGCTCAGGCCAGCTTGCCTCGTGCAGAGCAAGGGACTGTGACTATCGAGTCCAGGGAAGCAAATCCTGCCTCCCAGGCTTTGTGCAGCAAAACTGAACCTTCTACTCGACCAGGGCACAGATGCAGGACTCTGCTGCTCAGTGTGTCCCATCTCCAGGGGCACACATCCCCTTCAGTAGTATTATTATTCTAATTTTAATTACTATTTATGGCCACACCCAGAGCAGTGTGAGGCACTTTCCAAGCACTCAGGAAAGTACTGGCTCTCCTCCAGGGAATTCATTATTCCAGGACAGAGTCAGAACTGCTGACCCAAGAGCAGCAGCTCTCCACAAGCCCCTGCCTTGGTGGAAAACTCACATTCCTCCTTCCCATACTTGGTCCCATCCCACTCTTTGTCCATCCCAGCTGCTTGGACTGAAAGGTGCTCAGCTCTGACTGTGCTCACGTTTTTGTCTTAGAATCTCTTTCTGTGCAAAGTCTAAGTATGTTCTTGGGGGGAATGGTTTTGTTCTTTGGTAAAATTAAAATGAAAAATTCTATTTTCCATAGCATTTTGTCAAATGCTTGTGTTGGAAAAAAATAATTCAATGTTTTCTCATGGCTAAAAAAAAAAGCAGAAAATGCAGATTTGGGGCATTTGATAAGAGTTGCCAGTCACTGGAATTTTCTGGGGAAGGTACTATAGAGATTAGTGAAACATCCATTCTTTTCCTGAAAATAAGTTTGAACCTAAAAATCAAATTGTTCTGTGAGTAAGGAACCGGTGAAACCTGTTCTTCCTCTGATCTGTATTAAACTGCTTTTTATTTCTTCCTTTCTTGGTGCTCCCAGCTTCCTGCAATATCCTCAGGGCACCCGATGCCCTCCAGTCCTTCCCAGCAAAATCCTTGGCTGTTCCAGAAGCTTCTGGCTTTGCAGGGAAGGGGTGGCAAGGGCAGGGCTGGTTTGAAGGCAGGAACTGACTGACCATTCATATCTCCATGCCAGCTGCTCACCTGGCTGCTGCATCCCAAAATAGGCAGGGAGCAAGAGGTGTAATTACCTTTCCTTCAACAGAATATTAACTCAAATGTCTCTCTTCTGTCCAGCTGCTGTTTGTTCATGAAAATTGCAGGAATCTTGGCTCTGTGAGACCTCTCTCTTCCATCAAAGCAGGCTGGCTCAGGAGTCACTGGGGCAGGGCAGAGCAGGGAGCAGCCACAGAGAGAACAGCACACTGAGCCCAGTGCCTCACAAACCCTGGCTCCAAAATGAGCAGTTTTGGTGTAACTGGGGTTCCCTGAGGGGGCTGCTGTGACACCGACCAAGCAGCTCCTGTCCCTGGGGCACACAGAGCTTGCCAGGCTCCAGGACTGTCTCCAGGGCACTGGTCACCCATGTGCTGTACAGAGCTGGGACCTGGAACTGGGGCTCCACTGCACAAAACTGCTCTGAGGCCCAGACAGTGCATAGCCTGATGGACAGGCTGAAAGGGAAAAACAATTATCTCACACTTGTAGGAAAAGAGAAGCCAAGAGCAGCAACTCACTGCAGAACCTGAGGAGCCAGAAGCAGGCTGGGCTGTCCTGTGTCCCCATGACATGGACACAGGGCCTGAGCAAAGCCCTGCTCAGCTCCAGGCCAGGCAGAAATGCCCTTTCCTGGCTGTGTCACTGATCCATTACCCAGGAGCCGAGTCAGTCTCCTCCCCTGGCAGCTGGGACCACGGTGTGCTGACGAGGAAACACTTGGTTGTTTCCTTTGTGTTAATTATCATGGGCACCATGCTGGGAACACGCGGAGCTGTCTGCAGCCCTGGAGCTGGCGTGCAGGAGGGACTCACCAGCCCTGGCCCAGGCTGCCTTCCCAGGCAGCTCTCCTCTTCTGCTCCTCAGCCCTCGTCACTCTGCCCGTCTCTCATGGCTTGGCTGTGCTCTTTGGCATTACCTGAACAAGAAAGAGGCAAATACTCAGAGCACTACAGAGATGCAATCAAAAATGGCATTTGACCAAGCAGGCAGTGACCCTGGCATGAGGAGAATGTAAACCTCATCCTCTGACTGCTTTTGTTCCTCAGTCACACTGGATAACTCACAATAAGTCACTTGCAGGGTTTCAAGCCTGTCTATCCATCCTCAGAAGATGCTTCACCCTCCTTCAGATAATTCACAACTTTTTCTCATAAGCAAGGCTCTTTCTCTTTAGTGCCTGCTCCTGGAAATCCATTTTTCATCTTAGAACAAGGGTGGTCTGTAGCTTCAGGAGCACTTTGAGAATGTTTGCAGCAAGACAGAGCTTGAATTGCTCTCAACCCATTCACCCTCAGGCATCAGCACTAAATGGAGCCTTTCTGGGGGTGTGGGTCCATCCACATCTTCTGACAGGGGTCCAGACCCTCCATAGAAGGCCTAAACTTAGCAAAAATAGAACTATTTTCTAAGTTACTCCTCTGAAAACCCTTAGAAATCACCCAGTGCTATCCCCTGGGGTCTCCAGCACAGAGCCTAAAGCTCTTCCAAGTTTGTAGAGGTCCCTCTCCAGGGCTGGGGTTTGCCTGGAGAGCTCATTACCCACCTTGACTGTAACTGAGGCTCTCATGGCCCACAGCAACTCCACCAGCAGCCACCCTACCCAGGTGAGCCAGCAGCAAACCTTTCATTAGGCCTTAGAGAACTTCAGAGTCTATGGGGTGGGAGTTTTCACTGTGTTCTAGCAAAGGATCAGTCTAGTGAGGCTGGTATCAGTCACTGGTTGGGTTTTCTGTAAAAACTGGATTCATATTTCAGCACTTTCTTCTTCACTTGAAATTTCAGGGCGTTTTGATAACCAAGGGTTTTCTGTAAGCCCACCTGTAGTGTACGAAACACCAAAACACAGGAGGGGGCATTTATCCCAGCTGGGCAAAATCCTCACCTGATATAAATCAGCACAACTACAGAGAAGTCCAGGAAGCTGGGCCACATCACACCAGGGAGAACCTACTTTGGAATGTTCTTCCCATTCATTAATTCTTTGCCTAGAGCCAAGACAGACCCCCGGGGGACACATTAGCTCAGTTTCATCTCCTGCAATCCCATGCAGCTGCTCAGGGAGGAATTCAAATCCCGTGGACCACATTCTGCATCGATGCAACCCTGTGTTTTTGTTAAATGAGCTTCTTGGGCCCAACAATAAGTAAATGAGATAAATACAGGTGTGACTGCCTGGCCTGTGTGCTCTGAGGTGTCAGCAGAGGTAACTGCACCAGTGCTTTCAGAACTTAAAAATCACTTAACTGAGTACACCAGCAGAGAGCTTGGCCCATGAGTAATCCACATAAACACCACCTTCAGCACTGAGATGCAGTCAGCCCCCAGCTGGCTGTTGCCTCAGTAACACTTCTCTAGCAGGATATTTTTAAGCCAGAATTATTTATCTGCTAGGTGGAAGCAGACCTGTTCAGGCCATACCAGGTCAGCATATGTCTAAGCATGTACTGAAGAACTTAATTAGTTCTCCCTGAGAAGAGAGACTCCCAGTGCTGTTTAAAGGATGGTTATCCTGCTGCAAGGTGCCTGGAGCCTGCTGCTGGGCCTCAGCCTCACAGGCCAGGCTGTAAAAGTTGGATGGGGGTGAAAAGTCTCCCCCTCCATGCTGAGGAGCAATTGCAGGAGCAGGAGGTCAGTGAGAAGGGCAGGCGTCACAAATCCACCCTGAAACTCAGAGTGGAGAACTTGCTTCAGGTCTGAGCTTTCAGGGTCTAACTCTGCAGGTCCTACTCTATTTTTTCTGTTTGTTTGTTTGTTTCTAGAGGTCCAACATCACCTGCTGTGCTTGGTGACTGCATCCCAGGCAGTTCCAGTGCCAGTGGGCAGGGTGACAGGATGGTGATGGAGGTGTGCAGTGAGCCACTGCCAGGGCCTGTCCGTGCTCCTCGTGTCATCTCGGGACCAAATGCAGGCAGGAGTTTGGCACCAGCTAAACTGGACCTTGTGCCATCGTTTTCATTTACAGTTCCAAAAATTCAGACATTGCATTCCCTTCTTGACATTCGGTTTACAATGGGCTCCCTGAGGATAGATGGGTTTATTATTCTGGCAGGAGGTAAAATATCCACCCCTGAGTGGATGGAGCTTTGGAAAACCAAACTGAGCAGCCTCTGAAGAGCAAAACAGGCTCCCAAGCATGTCAAAGCTGCTACAAGGACTGGCACTCACCAGGGACACTGAGGCTGGATTGCAGGAGAGGGAGGGATCTGGACAGGCTTATTTTGACCTAAGAGTGGCTGCAGGATACAACGTGGGACCTTGGTCTGCTCTTGGAGCTGTCAGGAGCTGTTCCTGGATGAGTTGTTATGGTAACTGAGCTAATGCCTGAGATAGATGCTTTCAGGTGGCTCCAGGCCAGAAAATCAACACCAATAGATTCCAGATAATAGACTTCTGCTGAACTCGGTGCTGGTGTCTACTTTATTTAACCTATTCACCAATGACTTCCTGAACTCCATTCTCCAGGAAAGCCATGTATGATGGGAAAAGCTGCCTGGTCTCAATGAACTACAGCCTCCAAAAGGCTGAGGGGACCCAAGTGCTGTGGCTGAGTCTGTGCCAGTAGATCAAACATGCCTGGGACATTCTCCTGCATTCAGAGGACAGCTGGCACAGAATGGCCAAGGTTTCCCTATTAAATTCTTACTCTCCAAACCTGCATGCACATATCCAGGCATCCCATAAGGAGCAGCCCCTGGCCCATGCTGGCTCCTGAAATGCACCTGGACTGAGCCAAAAATTGCAGTGTAATACTCCATCACTGTGACAGAGAGAAGTCAAGGCACTGCCTAATTTATCAGCACAGATCTTGCCTGGGTGACTGCTAGAGGAGACTGCTCAGGAGACGAGCCTGGAACCAAGAGCAAGGGCTCTGTCAAGGTGATATACCACACACAGATCCAGCTGGAACTGTTCATGCCTAGGAATGGGCAGGGACAGGCACACTGGGCACGTTTGGGGATCGCTCTGGATCAGCCACTGACACTCTCCAGCTGAAACAGCTCACAGGCTGAATCCACCACTTAAAGGAAATCTTCCTCCATCTCCCACTGAACATCAAAGCACAGTCAACACCTGATCAGCAAGGAGCAGCTACCTCCATATGCCCAACACAGCTCCCACTGCTCAGCTCTGCCCAGCTCTGCTCCCACTGCTCTCACTGCCCAGCTCTCTCTCCCTGCCCCAGGGGTGGCCCTGTTGGTTGGTGCTCCCCAGCACGCAGCCAGCAAAGAGCTTCCAGCACACCAACCTGGGGAAGAGCTGAGCCAGTTTCAGAACTCCCACGTCACCAGCAGAGCAGCTCCGGGCTCAGGAGCTGGACAAACGGGTTCTGCTCCGGTGCCAGGCTGCTCCTGCCCTGGGACAGCTCACTGCACGCCCGTGGGTGCTGCCCCTGCCAGCCCTCTGCTGCTCTCCTGCTAGGCACTGATGGCCACGGAGCTGGGGCATTCCTCCGCTTGCTCATTCCCATTCCAACTCTTGCTTTGCTCGTTTTACCCACTGACAAACCGTGTTATTGTAATATGTCACTCTCTAGGGCAGAAACTGTTTTTCTTTGCTCAGGCCCTACTGCAACAGAATGGCAATTTCAGTCAGCACGGCAGGAATGTGATTAACAGGCTCTGCACGAAGGGGAACTGCATCCCAGGTGGATGTGGTATCTGCAGTTCTGGCCAGCCCATGTGTTTTCCCAGGGCGAGAGGTCGTGTTGACTGATCTCCAAAATGGCTTGCTCGAACTTTTAAACATTAAGGTCCAAATAAATTTTCAGCATTAGCTGGTGTGCTGATCCTATTCCTGCCAAGCTGCCGCCTTAAGTGAATTTTTATGACTAAGTTACAAACCCCAGAAAATACGAGCAAGAAGTGGAAATGCTGACTTGGCCTTTGCTAAATGCCAATTATCTACAAAGGCATTAAGAGGGGAGGGGTAGATGAAAAATAGGGTCATTTTCATGTTTTCTCTGGTTCAAAGCAAACTGTCCCGTGAGCCCATTGTAGGAACACACAGCATGCAGAGTGACCATTAATATTTATAGGCACGACACTGAGCTGCAGACCTTGGCAATCCCAGCAACTTCCCTCTTGGAATTAATAACACTCTGTTTGGCTGGTACCACAGCACAAAAGAGTAAGAAGGAGACAAAGATTTTTAGGGAGAATTGAAGAAGTAGATGCTTGCCTCTGATGGGGAGGGTCCATACTTGACTGAATTGGTGAAACACTTAAACCAACTCAAGACACTATTGGATTTATAATACCTAAAGATCTGCCTGAGTAACCTTAAGACTCAAAGTGGTGCTGTAATCTCAGTTACAATGCAGCCTTCTCCAACTCTATATTTCCTAAGTCCCAGTGGCAGCAAGAGACAGGTGTCTAAAATCCTCTAAAACCTCTGTGTGCTGAGACCTGGCAAGGTGCTGAGCCACTCCTGCCCTCAGCCCAGGACTGGCCCAGGCAGGGCAGTGACTGCCCAGCCACACATGAGCACACCTCAGAAATATCCAAGGGAACCGTCCTGCCACAGCTCAGTCACCCCAGGAACTTCAGAGACACGTGTCCCCAGAATCTGGGCATTTACACACCACAGAAAACCCTTTGGGAGTGGGTGAAGGAGGCATGACTTCAGGTAAAGACTGGACACTCCACATTACACCCAGCCCTGGAAAAAGCAACAGGGCATTGGCCAAAGGTGCTTGTTTAGGAACCAGGAAGGTTTGCGGGAAATCCAAGGAAAAAAAATATTAGAAATCCCACTCCCTTGTTAATGTACTCACAAAAATTGAGCTGGGACTTTGAGCAACAGGATCTAGATTTTCAAAAATGGCCAGTGACTTCAGCTGGGCCCTCTGAACTCAGCACACCAGCACAGGATGTCCTGGGGAGTTTTACTCACCCCACTTCTGCAGCCTGTGGGAAGTGTGCAGCACACTGTGGAAACCAGGATCTACCAAACAAGCATCAGGATGCGCACTCCATCAACTCAGACCCTCCAAACCCTTTTCTACTCTCAAAAAATTCAGACTGTAAAAATTAGGGAAATAAATAATGGAAACAACAAAAACTAGAAGTGCTTCTGCCATTAAAAACCAGGTGAAAAGGAGGAGCTGAGCCAAGTTAATCAGAGAACTGAAATGAGATGTTGGAGAAAGAGGCTGTGGGTGACTTGGGGTTTGCAGTTAGCTGAGTGATGTGAAATCTCTTGTGTCTGGCAGAGCTCTGAAAGGAAACGCTTTATTAAATCTTTTTTGTGTGAGATTTCAAGCTGCCTCTGGACTGGAAAATAGAACCATTCCAGTATGAGGGATATAGTCAGGAACTGAAGTCTTTAGTGCAGGTTTTTCTGCAGAGGAAACTCTGATCAGCATAGACACATAACTCAGAGGGCTCAGGACTGAGAAAGATGGATTAGACACACATACCCACAACATACCTCTTCTACCCAGTATCCCCAAAATGCTTCACAGAATTAATCATGCTGGCAGCAACAACCAGGCCTTAGGAAGGGCAGTGCAGGTGGGCCTAATTTCACCACACTGAATGCCAGTGAGTCCGAGGTCCATGACCTCAGCTTTCATCCCCAGAACACAGCACTTGCCGTGATTGATCTCCAGGCTCTCCTGGGACTCTCCAGTCTCCCACTCTGCTCTCATGCTCTGCTGTGATTCAGACACATCTTGGGAGCTGCAGCCTCTTGCCATCCCTGTCCAGCATTGCTTTGCTGGCAGCTCACAGCTCTTCTCCTGTCCACCCCCAAACACCTGCAGAAAGTATTTACTACAAAGAAGTGGGGAGACAGGCACAACAGAAAAGGACGAGTGAGAGGTTCCCAGAACGCTCTCCCAATCTCCCCTTTTTCCTGTCATTCTCTTCCTCTGTGCTTGGCCACATACCCAGGAAAAGGAGACCTGGCCAGAGACAGGACAGGAAGCAGCAAGCAGATTTCCTCCTCTGAGCTGCTTATTTCACAGCGCAGCAGGTCTGGGTATGAACAGCCTGGAGTCCCAGTCCCGCTGGAAATGGCAGGATCTGAGTTCCTGGTCTGCAAACCCCGAGGAGAAAGGGGCCCAGGGGCTGAGGCACACCGAGCACTCCCCCCGGCAGACGGGCTCCTCGCCTACCTTTGATTGCTGACAAGGAGGAGGACAGAACCGTTCTGGATATTGGCCTCCTTGAGAGTCTCGTGCTCCTCGAGCTGCCTGGAGTTGTAATAAAAAGTCTTCTTCCAGGACGTGACGCCCTCCCGCACCAGGAGGGCGCGCAGGTCCATCACCGTGTCCCGGGGCCGCACGGTCAGCGGCAGCAGCAGGTCCTCCTCAGCCAGGTGCACCGTGATGTGGAACCTCTTCCAGCGGGACAGGCTCCTGCGCAGCGTGTCCATCGCGCCCGGCTCGGCTCGGCACCGCTCGGCACCGCTCGGCACCGTTCGGCTAGGCTCGGCTCGGCACCGCTCGGCACCGCTCGGCTAGGCTCGGCTCAGCTCGGCACCGCTCGGCTCGGCACCGCTCGGCTAGGCTCGGCTCAGCTCAGCTCGGCGCACCACTCGGCTCGGCTCAGCTCAGCTCGGCACCGCTCGGCTCGGCTCAGCTCAGCACCGCTGGGATGTGGCTCTGGAGAGGCTGCAAACAGCTCCAAACCTCCTGCCAAACCTGTTCCTCCCGGTAGCCACGCTGCATGCTTCACATTCCAGGGAAGAGCTCACCTGGCTCCACGAGCCTGCTGGCTGGGAAACATCTCCATGAATCATTTCCACACACCCCTAAACCCCATCATAATTACAGTGTCTTCACGAGGTACTCTTCATTCCAGTGGCTCGAAGAGGACTTTTAAAGCTGGATCTCCACAGACATTAGAAACGTGGGTGCATGTGAGAAATGAATGGGCTTAGCAACCTCGTGTCTCCTGCTCTAACGAGCTGCCAGCTGCGGAGATCAGTTAGCAAAGCAGGCATTTAGCAACCTCACAGCTATTTAACATGGCCACTTTAATTGAGAGAAGTACAGCTGCATAGTGACAAATTCCTCACAGAGACAGAGCCCGGCTCTGTGAGCACCTCTGATTCCCTCAGGAGATCTGCAGTTACTGTTCACGAACGATCTGGGACCCTCCAGAAGCGGCAGGACCCATTCACTCCTCATCACCCCCTCAGATCTCTGCTACTGACTCACATGAGCCCCTCGATGGTTCATCCTCCTGCACTCCTCTCCCTGTTCGATCCTAATTGCAGGGCTGATTGCATCCTGTGCATCACGAGTGGGATCAGCAGCCCAGGGCTGCAGCACGGCAGGCGCACGGGTGGCACACAGAGGAACCAGGTGACAGGTGACACAGCTGGCACGCAGAGGAGCCAGCCACACTTTGGGAGATGCAATGGCACCTCTGGAAGGAAGGAGTTCTGTCAGCCACAGGCTGCAATGGACTGATCCTGCAAGGCAGACTCTGGCAGCCACAAGATGATACTTCAGAGCAAACACCATGAAGATAAGGAAGCCTTTTTTGCTCTTTTTCTCGAAAAGATCAAGTCACCCTCTTATCTTGTAGGTAACTCTTCTGAAGCTCATATTACAGGCATTAATTCCCTTGTCCATTCTCCTCAACATAGACCAGTATCTTCAGACCAAAGCACTGCAAGACAGTTGAGTTCAGGACCTGCTCTTCACTAAAAAGGAGCTGCTCTTGCCTAGCAGATAACAAAACAGTCTGATTTTCAGATTAAGCAGCAGTCAGCTCCCATTGAGAATAAGAGAAGTGTCCACTCTCCCATGGGGGAACAAGGAGGTTTCCACCTTTCTTCCACACCTCCCTTTTCCCTTCCCAGCATATCATGTGTCTGCCAAGAACAGCAGCAAATATCTTCACTTACACCACAGGCAGTGGAGATTTCCCTGGGCAACTGAGAAGAACTAAAACTTCCACTTGCAACATTTTCTTTCCAACTTGGGTCACTCCAAAAGTATGATTGTTTTGGTGGGGTCTGGGATTCTTGGGTCCTGGTTCTGCCACTGAGTTGCTGCAAAGGCTTGAGATGAGTCATCTCATGCCTTGGTGTTTTTGTTAACTCACCTCATGACTGCAGGATGGTGTAACACGTGTTCATTAAGCACCTTGTGGGAAACAGGAACTTCGTTGAGCACAGTCATGGTTTGGGAGCATTTAAGGATGCTTGGATCTACAAAAATGCCAATAACCTTGAAGACAGAACAACACTAGCCCTATCAGAGATGGAGAAACTGAGGGATAAAGCTCTTATAGCCAAGAAAAGCAAAAGATCAAGCTCTGGTCCCCATATTCAGGTACCTCAGGTCGTTTCCAGAGACCTGCAGAAACCCTCCAGCCCTGGTGATTCCTTCTTCTTGGGGTGACACTCACTCAGGCAGCCAAACTCCATCTCTGGTGCGAAGCCGGTGTCAGGGGTACAGCAAGGTCTGATCCAACTCCCAGAGGCAGCCCAGGCAGACTCCCATTGACGGCAGCAGGGCTGGAGCAGCCCCAGGCTGAGCTCTGGCCAGCAGGATTCACCCAGAGAGAGCCAAGGAGAGCAGAAGGCATCCTCATCTCAGCAGAGCCTGTCTGCTGTCAGCCAGTCCATCAGCCCCATCCTTCCAGCACTGACAGCCTGACAGTTGCCAAATGCCTCCCTCAGACACCTTTCAGACAGATCCTGTTTATTTTTAGGACAGCTCTTTCCCATCAAGGCTCAGATGCAAATCATTCTGGAGAAAGCAGGGATGGTGGCAGGAAGAAAGCAGCTATTATTTTTATTTCCTATGATGTGGTTGCAAACTTTCCTCATGTACCCCCACTGCCCACATTGGGACCTTCATTTTATGAAAAGGGATGATATCCTAGCCTATGAAAGCAGGATGAAGAGAAGTATAGCAGTGAAGTCGTTTATGAAATATTGAAGCAATGAAATCCTCACTGGAGCATGTGAATGTCTAATGCCAGTTTCAATTAATTCTGGATTTTTCATTAAACCACTATTAAAAGCAAGAGGACAGGAGAAATAAGGGGAATTGACTTGAGCAGTATATTAAATACCTTGGTTTTGCTTGAGGATGTTTTATCATCTGTCCAAACCAATTATTTCACCAGCTCCTGATGGTTTGTGGGCTAAACAGAGGTATAGGGTAAAGTTCTAGTTCTGGTCTTTCCTCAAAATTATTTTAATTTCTGTCCCCTACTCTGCACCTGTCTCTGGTGATGTCTCTGGTATGTCATATCTGGAGGATAAGACATGGAGTTGGAGTTCTGGGAATCCATAATAAAGTGTTACTCTGGCATTATTTACAAATCAAATAAAAACCTGTTGACTTAAGCTTTTCCCCATATCGAGGGCAAACAAAAGACATGCAAATATTCAGAGACATTCATTAGGAAAGCCTGAAAAGCAATTTAAAACCCAGGTGGGCTGGGATTTTTTTTACAGACTGAAGAAATAAAGCAACAGCATTTATAAAATGTCTCCACTTCTCAGAGCTTCCTCACTTCATTGACTAGAGCAAAAGAGAAACACCTGCCTAAATTAAATTCTTTGTTAAGATGTCTCAAGATGGTTGAGATGATCTTAGGCCTTATAACTACTTCTCAAAACGACAGAATAGAGATATTCATTTCTTAGGTGGGTGGGTTTTGGTGGGGTTGTTTGACAGTGGCTGTTCTGCTGTTTGCTGTGCTGCTCTCCTTGAAAAGGGCAACAGAGAAGTGGGATGCTGCTTAATAAGAAAATAAAGGTTTCAATAAGGAAATAAAGGTTCCAATACAGAAATAAAGGTTTCAATATGGAAATAAATGTTTATTGCTACCAGGAAATAAAGAAACCTTTATTTCCTGGTAGCAATCATAGGAAAACTGAAACATGTGGGAGAAATCTGACCCTGATTCCCCTGGCAGAACCTCTAAGTCTTTGAGGAAATGACTCAGCAGTGCTGCTGTTCTGCCAAGGCAGACCCTTTGCTGATCCCTGAAGCCCTCTGATCCCAGGGCTTGTGGCCAGTAGTGCTGAACACTAGGGATTTTCCTCTGATGTCTCTTTGGGGTGACTGTGTGTTGGAAGCAGGGAGGTGACCACCCTGGTCAGGCTGGCCGGACTTTACACCTGCAGTTCTACAACACTGGGTACCAAAGAGGGGCTTTTTGTCAGGCTCCCAAAAAGCCTCAGCTCAGCTGGTGGGCACATCCTCGACCCAAACACTGCTCTCCTTCTCCATTAGCCAAAGGTGCAGAGAGAAGGCTGCAGCACTGTGGACTCTGACACCCACACCAGGTGCTGGGGAGCAGGAGGCTGGGAAAGGTTCGTTCCAAGTGAACGGCTGGGCAGCCTTAACAGCGACACAACGAGGTTATAATCCTCAGTCCGATATGCAGCTGTCACCTAATTCATCAGTGCCTCGGATAGCTCAGGTGATGGGACAGCTAAAGGCACTGGTATTTCTATTTCTAAAGTACCAGAGGCCCTACCCAGAGCTGTACCACCACGTGCCAGGATGAGTAAGGCCTTTCCTACCACTCAGTGCTTTATCCTCCTGAGATGTGCTTGGTTATGAAATGACTGGGCTCACTTTATATGTCAAGTTACATCTACAGCAAATGAACAAAGAGCTAATAAATGATTAATAAATGCTTTGAGAAATGAGTAATTAAATGCAACAGCTTTTTAGAGTCCAATGGATAAGCACAAAATATGTAAGCCCAAGTGATAACGCTTTCTCCTGATACACCTTATCTGCAGCACACTGCTCACATCTGCAAGAGGGCTTAGGAACACTATTAACTTCTTGTGCACCAGGAAGAAAGGGCCTTTCTGTGATAGAGGAGCACTTCTCCTGGGGATTAAGACAAAATCCTCTTTGTTTAGACATTTTAAATCCAGAAAGCTGGAAGGTGCTTCCCTTGACGTGTACGGGAGGTACGAGCGTTGCGCAGCCCGACCTCCCCTCCCTGCCTGGCACAGGGAGAGTGCCAACGTCTTCCTGCCCTGTTCTAAGCCACAGTCAGGAGCTCTCCATCTGCTCCACCAGTATAAGAGATTTTTTTTAAAGATAGAGCTGTCATTTTTTCTGCTATAAATGAAGATTTCTGCCACTAACACAGCTGAAGTCACCAAGTAAAGCAGATCCTGCTGCAAGTATACAAATCAGATCCCAAAAGGCCCTACAACTGCCCTGGCCAGCTTCCCAGCAAAAATATTGCACTGCTGGGTGTTGGTGGACTGTTTGGCATGGAATTGAACTTCAAACAGGCTCCAGGAAAAAAAAATAGGGATTTATATTTCATTTTGAAGGAGAAAACCTGCCTGGGTTTGGAACACAAATGAACCTGCAAGTTTTCTGAGCAAAAGTTGGATGTGAGTTGGTGACATTTTCTGGTGGAAAAGGCAATGTGAAGGAACAAAAAACCTGGTAATGCACATGTTAAATGAACCAGTCAAGTGCAGACAATGGAAAAGCTGAAAAAATGCTATGGAGGAAAGCATTTTGTGGTGGTAGCTATTTCTCACTGCAGTTCTTTATAACTTCCCAGATGGGAGATTGATGACCCTCAGAAGTCTGTATCCTTGGGGTTTGGCCTGAGGCAGCCCATGACTCATCCGCCTGAGAGGGCTGGCTACAAGCTGAGAAATAAGCAAGACAACAAAATGGTGGTGGAAAAAGCAAAAAAAAAGACAAATGAGTTAACTGATGGAAGACCAAAAAAACCCCAAACCTCTGCGCACAAAGGAGGGCCTGGATGGAGAGAGCCAACGCTTGTGCCACTGAGGACTCAGAGGAGCTGTCAGCCCAGGCAGGCAGCTCCATCTCTTTCAGGCAAAACAAATTCAGGTGCCCCAGTCTTGAAAAGTGAGATGGGCAGCAATAGAAGATTTGGGCTCTGCGAGCCATTCCAGCTGCAGCACCATCGTTCTCCAGAGGCTCAAGGAAGAGAGAGGATCTGTGGATCTGCATTGCCATCTAACGGCCAGGGAGAGCTTGAAGCACGGGCTGTGGCCCAGCAATGGGCTGGAAAGTGAAAAACAAGCAGGAGATGGCCCGCAGGGACGGTCCTTGGCTCTAAATGCAAATCCTGCCTCTGCAGCTGAAAGGTCTCGCCCATGAAGAGCAGTACAGAGAAAAGAAGGGCAGCCAAACTCTTCCGGTAGAGGCTGCCGATTCCTCTTTTCGAGGAACTCCATTCTGTGTTAGCCAGAAATACCAGCATGCGTTCAGGGTGGCATTTGTTTTCTTCTGCTGTACCCGATTCTGGCAGTGATTCAGGCTTCCCAAGTAGGTGTATACTTCAGGTATTGAGTGAATTCTGCCATCCCATTCAAAACAGTGTAAACCTCATTATCTCAGGTCTTCAAAGACCTGCTGGGAAATGCAGGTAACTGAGATTATTGAAGAAAAGAGGCAGATTTCCCTTGGATCTAGGCACAGGGAAAGCAGATCTACTATTTTCATCACACTCAGCACAGTACCTTCTGTTCATCCGTGGTCAGTAACAGATCCTTAATGAGAACATGTTTCAGGGTTGTACTGGCACACACTGGGAAGGACAGAGTGAGAGCACTCTGCAGGGAGAGCCCACAGCAAAAAATTCACTGGGATGTGAGCGTTTACACATCTTGTCATTTGAAATGAAATGTCAGGAAGAGGCAAGTTTGATGTTCAGTCTAGTGACACATTTTTACTGATACATAATATTATATCGTTTCCACAACAGAAAGTTTACAAGTGAGTGGATTATTAGGAGATAATTAAGGAATTTGGTAAAGGATTGTAAATAGCTTCTTTCTTCTGCTCTGAATTGCTTCTAGCCTTGATACATGCAGCTTAGTGTATGAGGAGTTGAAGCTCAATCAGTGTGAAAGAGAGGAAGGAGATCTTTTACAGCCCAAGTTTGGGGCAGAGAAGGAGCTGCAGGAGAAGCTGGGGGATATGAAGTGTCTGTTTTTCCCAGCTAGTGAAATGGGCCGTGCTGTGGGTCTCAGCTAACAAAAAAGGAATAGGGATTGACAGCAGAGAAAATATTGAGACCTGCCGAGTTCGGGCCACAGGTCTGACCACCCCCAGTCTGTTCAGATCCCTGCTGTGACAAGCTTCCCTCACAGCCTCCAAAGGAATGAGCACACTCTCCAACAATCCAACTTCATTTCCTTCTGGTATCCTCTCATATTTACACACCAACCTCGCCAAGCTTTGCTCAGCCCAAACAATCCCTCAGAAAGAAAAGGAAAAACAAAGGAACTCTTACAGCCTGTAAAGCACCTTCCTGCCTGCCTGAAACAAACAAATAAAAAAGAAATGGTTTAGAGTGTTCTTTCTCTCTTGGTTGCTCGCTGTTTCCCAAGCTAATGAAAACCAGAGGCTGTGGGACTGACAGGATTATCATCACTGAATTCTTCAGTTTCTCTCCAGTTCGTGAAGCAGGGAAGGGAAGAAGGGCATGTACCTGGTTGAAGGGCTACAGAGGGTGACATGTCTCTTGATGTTCCTTTCTAAATGTGGCTCTGAGTCATGCAGCAGAGTTGATTAGAAAAATTATCTTCCTGCAGTTGAAATAGAAAGGAAAAAGAATCCTGTTCAGTGTTTGCTTCCCCAACCCTGATTCTAAAACTGCCTGAGCCTGGGGCAGGAAAGGGGCTGGTGAGCTGACTGGAAAACCACTTGTGCTTCTCTCAATCACAGAAATTATGAAGAGGCTGTGAGGGCAGCCACAGAACAGCTCAAAATGCACACCTAATGGTACAAGCAGCTGTTGTCCCAAGGAGCAGCACGCACAGCCTTGTATCAGCCTCCATTCCACAAGTCCCTACATGAACTGGGTCAAACAGGGCTAACACCATCCTCCCCACTCTATTCCCTCCCCTTGTGTCCTCAAACTGCACCCCAAGCTCGCTCCTTGGAGTCAGCCTGTGGCACATCCAGCCTGGGGGAGCGTGGGGGCAGCAGGTGTGAGGGCAGGACGGCAGCAGCAGCACGGCTGAGGGGAGGGAGCCCTGCCGGGGCCGCAAGGCACAGACAGCTGCTGTGAAGGGACAGGCAGTGCGAGCTGAGCACGGGGCTGCAGCCAGCTGAGGAACCTCCTCCAAGGTGCATCTTGTCCCAAAGACAGCTGCTGGGGATTGCCAGGGCTGTGCTGCAGAGGCGGCTGCAGCACGGCCGTGCCTGCCTGACCCTGTGTGTCCTGTGGTCACCTGTGTGTGCTGTGGTCCACCTGTGTGTCCTGAGCCCACCCTGTGGTCACCCTGTGTGTCCTGGGATCACCTGTGTGTGCTGTGGTCACCAGCATTGACCATCACTCCACTCCTTTCGTTTTCACCCCCAAAGCCAGCAAACTGCCAGGGCAGGACAGTGAGAAGTGATCGTGATTAACATGGTTTATTGGGCTGTAATGACCTTTCTCAAGGTTTGGAAACACTGATAACACAACGCTTCACCCCTATGGCTGAAACCTGCTCCAGTCTGAGGCTCTATGTAGTCTTATCTTCCACTGTTCAAATCACAGGATAACTTAAAAGTCACTGGAATTGGATTTTAAAAAATGCCCGGGGGCCACCTTGCTGCAGAGCTACCCAGAAAAAGCACCTTAAATTATGCGATGTGTTCAGAGGGATACAGGCGCATATCAAGTGCCAGCACTAGTTTACAAGCAAAGACTGTACCTAGAGCTGTTAAACATTCTGAGATGCTTTTTTTCTAATATATAGTCAAACAAAAACAAAAAAGAATGGGAAAAACCGGGCAAAACAGACACACAAAAGAAGCAGACGGCAGCGGCTGCTGCGGCCGGGACCCGCCGCCGTTCGCGCGGGCCGGGCTGGGCCCACAGCCCGGGGAGGGGCGGGCCGGGGGAGCCGCGGGCCGGGGGAGCCGCGGGCCCGGGGAGCCGCGGGCCCGGGGAGCCGCGGGCCGGGGGAGCCGCGGGCCCGGAGCCGTAGCCCGGAAAAGCCGCAGCCCGGGGAGCGCAGCCCGGCCACAGGCATCTCCGCACCGCCGCCATCTTGGCCCCGCCTCAGCACCGCCCCTCAGGGCGCGCGGCCGCCATCTTGGGGGCGCTGCGGGCAGGCCTGGGTTTTCGTAAAATTAATTCATTTTGATTTGAGCAACAACAGCAAATCGTTGTCGTGGTTTAACCCCAGCTGGCTACCAAGCACCACGTATCCAGTCGGTGGGATCAGAGAAAAATCAGAAGGGTAAAAGCTGGAGAACTCGTGGGTTGAAAGAAACAGTTTTGTAGGGAAAACAAAAGCTGTGCACACAAGGAAAGGAAAACGGAATTAATTCACTGCTTCCTATGGGCAGGTGTTGCGCACCTCCAGGAGGAGAAGGCCTCATCCCGTGGAATTGTGACATGGGAAGACAAATGCCATCACTCCGAAAGTTCCCCGTTTGCTCCTTCTCCCCGTTTATATCCCAAGTGTGATGACAGATGGTCTGGAATATTCTGGCGGTGTGCCCTCTCAACCTCTCAGGCACTCCCAGCCCCCTCCTCAGCATGGTCCTATAAGTCACAGGAAAGGCCTTGGCCTTGTGCAAGCTCAGGAATAACAAAAACATCACTATATTCTCAACCCTATGTTCAGAACAAATTCAAAACACAGACCTGTGCCATCCACTAGCCCAGCCACAGGCATTGTGCTGGTGTTGGCTTCATGTCCACTCTACCATCATGTTTAGTTCAATAAAGGGCACGTTTTTCCCTGAAAGTCTCTTGCAAAGGCCTTTCAGTGCCGTGCATCTCAGCCCCAGAGGATGGGGAAGGTCTGGGTCCTGTGCCAAGTGTCCTGGTGCCCTCCTGGCTGGGGGATTGCACAGGAGCTCAGCTTGGGTGGCGAGGGAGGGACCCAGGGCTGCAGAGAGCAGAGCACAGCAGAACTGAGCAGAGAACAGCGGGACTGAGCAGAGAACGGCAGAACCGAGCAGGGCACAGCAGAACTGAGCAGGGCACAGCAGAACCAAGCAGGGCATGGGGCTGCAGAGAGCAGGGCATGGGGCTGCAGAGAGCAGAGCACAGCAGAACTGAGCAGAGAATAGCGGGACCGAGCAGAGAACAGCGGGACCGAGCAGGGCACAGGTTTGCACAGAGCAGGGCACAGCAGAACCGAGCAGGGCACAGCAGAACTGAGCAGGGCATGGGGCTGCAGAGAGCAGAGAATGGGGCTGTGGAGAGCAGAGAATGGGGCTGCAGAGAGCAGGGCACGGCAGAACTGAGCAGAGCACAGCAGAACTGAGCAGGGCACAGGGTTGCACTGAGCAGGGCACGGCAGAACCGAGCAGGGCACGGCAGAACTGAGCAGGGCACGGCAGAACTGAGCAGAGCACAGCAGAACTGAGCAGGGCACAGGGTTGCAATGAGCAGGGCACGGCAGAACCGAGCAGGGCACGGCAGAACTGAGCAGGGCACAGCAGAACCGAGCAGGGCACGGGGTTGCACAGAGCAGAGCACAGCAGAACCGAGCAGGGCACGGCAGAACTGAGCAGGGCACGGCAGAACTGAGCAGAGCACAGCAGAACCGAGCAGGGCACGGCAGAACTGAGCAGGGCACGGCAGAACTGAGCAGAGCACAGCAGAACCGAGCAGGGCACGGCAGAACCGAGCAGGGCACGGCAGAACTGAGCAGGGCACAGCAGAACCGAGCAGGGCACGGGGTTGCACAGAGCAGGACACGGCAGAACTGATCAGGGCAGGGCCATCATGCACTCAACTCGGCTGCACTGGGGAAAGAACTGGGGGAGGTGAAGGCTGGATATCAGGAAAAGGTTCTTCCCCCAGAGGGTGGCTGGGCACTGGACGTATTCCCAAGGCTGCCAGAGCTCCAGGAGCATTTGGGCAGGATGGATTGGTGGGGTATCTGTGCAGAGCCAGGAGATGGACTTAATGGTCACTGTGGGATCCATCTCATTATACTCCATGGTTCTATGCGGGTGCCCAGGGTATCAAAGTCCAAAAGTGTTGCCAAACTGCCCTGGAAAATGCTGTACATCAGTACATGAGAACGTCAGAGCAGTCAGGACAAGGCTGTGTCAGGCTGTGAGGCTCAGCAAGAGCCTGTAAAAGGATGGAATGGTTTTGGGGATGTGTTTAATAGAGCTGCAAAAGGAAGCAGAGCTCATTCTGGGGCTGTTGGACGCTCTGCTTGGTGTCCTCTGTCAGTGGAGCTACTCCTGTGCTCCCCAGAGCCTGCTCTTCCCTGACAGAGTGAAGGTGACTCCTTCATACAGCAGAAGGAATAATTTATGATTCTCATCAGACTGCAACTTCAGGTGTTGTTAATTTCCCAAGTATTTAGTGAGGGAAATTTCAAGGACACTGAGTTTGCCTTGAGCCTGAACTTGACATCTAAATTTGAGCTCTGTTATGTCTTATACTCTCACACATTATAGCTACTTCCTTAACACCGTGCTTATTTTTACAGCAAAAACCTCTGCTGTCTCATATCCTGTATCTTTTTGCAACTTAAATTTAGCTACTTCTTAAGCATAGATTTTTTTATTTATTTTATGTATCGATTTATTTTGGAATAATCTAAAGAGATCCTTCCCTTCATTAGCTTCATTCCATTATTCCAGGAAGGCAGGCCATCCCCAAGATCTGCTGGGTTGGTTAATTGCTCTGCACACACAAAGAGGAGCTAATCAGCTTTTCTTCAAGCATGTGTTCATATGTCAACACTTTTGCTTCTGTCAGAAGCTTAAAAATGGAAACAGTTTTCTCTTTAAGAAAACAGGACCCAAATAAGGAGATGGAGTGGTGAAGATTCCTCTAGTGAGTCTGTTCCAGCTCATTCCTTAGAAAGGCTGTGCATGGAACACCAGAGAAGAGGCCAGTAGATCTGGGTTTTGTCCAGGGGGCTCTGAGCTTAAAGCTCTCTAAAACCACTTGTAGCTCATTTTCCCTGTGACTTGCCTGGGTACAACTTCATTCTCTGTCCTGCCGAGACAAGCTGTTAAAAACCTAAAATTTTACTCATCAGATTCTTTTAGCTGCGTGACAGATCCTTGAGCCTGTCCTTGAGCAAAAATGGAAGCTATCAAGAAAAAGATGCAGATGTTGAAGTTAGACAAGGAGAATGCTATTGACAGAGCAGAGCAGGCTGAGACGGATAAGAAGGCAGCTGAAGACAAATGCAAGCAGGTAAGTGGAAATAAAATCGCTGCCTGTGTGTGTGCTGTGGAAATAAGTGTAACAAAATACTGTGTGGAATGTTCTGATTCAGAAAGCAAAATAATTTGATGTCAGTTTCCTGTTAATATTCTTCTGAAGTTTTTTTGCCTTTTTGTTATGCTTGTACAGCCAGGACTAGGCTGTAACTTCTCAGCCATCTCAGTCTTTCCAAAATTAACATCATCCACAGATTATTAACAGTACTTTGTCCAAGTTTTCTTGAATCTTACATAATTGTCCTAAATTTCTCATGCTTTGATTCCATGCAAAAGGCCTTTACATATTTAAAATCAAAGCTGTAAACCCTGACACCTGTAGGACTAGTGCTAATAGAGTTTGCTGTGTCTGAACATTAATTAAGCCTCTCCTTGAAGTGAATTAATAAAGTTCACTTCAAGTTCTTGGTGCAGAGAGTGCCCCTTAGAGGTGCCAGCTGAGACTCAATAGGAGATAGGTTGCCTTATTTTTTTGGTCAAGAATAATGGGAAATATCTTAATTTGAATGCTGTTCTTTTAACTGAATTCTAATGATAACATTTTCATATTCTTTTGCTTTTCAACGTCTTTATTCTGGTTGTCTGTCTCCTATCCAAGCTTTGGTATTCCCAGAATGATCTTGAAATGTTAGCTGACTATGTTCAAGTTTTTACAGCACTTCTTGTAAAAGTACCCCATCTTTCCCTTTTATGTTCTCTAATTTGGCTGCTTCTACATCTTCCACACTGCTCTAATATGTTGCAGGCATTCATCTGGCCTAATATTTCTTCTTCTTCTTTAGAAAAATAAACCTTTGAACTTACTCCTCTTTTCTGAATGGTCTCATTTTTTTTTTCTCAAAAGCTGCTTTTTTTAATGTGGGCAGAGTACTCAAATAGTTACTTTAATATTCATACACAAAGCCAGCATCTGCTTCATGCTGCTCACTGTCCCCCTGTTAGAACAGCCAAGCAAGGTTTGCAGTTCTCTCACACTGTCTGGTTACTCTCTGCAAGATAACAACATTCCAGAATAGCACACTGCCAAAAATGTCTTTAAAACTATCAGTGAAACTAAAATGAAGGAAGTACACCAAAACACACACTATTTTGATATAGTAAATTTCTGTCAAGGTGGAGCTAAAAGGATAAATCAGTGTCTCAACAGACTGAGCTCTTTTGTGGTGCAAATGAAAGGATGAAGCAGATGGGTTTGCAGGCCCACCCTTATCAGCAGCAAGCCTTTGATAACGTGAATTCTTCAGGGAGCACGAGACAGTTTGCCACTAAACAGTCTCCCAGCAGGTTATAAATAGCAGCATTCTGCGAACAATATGGATTTATATGGTATGGAGGAGCCTGAGCACATTGTGTTGGGCCTCAATTAGAGAATAATCCAGGTTGGAAGGGACCTCCCAAGTCACGGGTCCCACCTATAGCAAGGCCAGCCCTGTTCCCTCCTACATCCAGGGTATCTCATTTGGGTTGAAGTGTCCTGAAACACAAAGATCATTAAGGAAGAACCACTAATTTTTTTTTCAGCTGTACAGGAATTGAATAGTTTCCTGAAAAATCATCAGGTAATAGTGTTAGAACAGACACTAAAAGGACATAATTTAAAATATCTATAATTATGCTGCAAAATGTCCAAGAAAAAAAAAAAAAGTAAGGTGAAAAAGGTCTTATACCAAGTTCTGTATTAAACCATATCCTGTGTGTGTGTGTGTGTGTGTGTGTGTGGCAGCAGGCAACATTATTCAAGGATGACATCTTTCTAATGATCCTTCCCTGGCAACTGCTAGCAGTCATTCTCAGCCTACTGTCACCAGCAGAACTTTGCTCTGGTCTTTTGTGGCCCTTTGTATGCTATATTGGGATAAAACAAATAGTAAAGAGTTTTCTCACGTTAAACTGTAACTGATACTACATCAGTATGCTCACTTTGGGGTTCTTTTCTCTTGAAAGGTAGAGGATGAGCTGGTAGCTCTGCAGAAGAAGTTGAAAGGAACTGAAGATGAGCTGGATAAATACTCAGAGGCTCTCAAAGATGCCCAGGAAAAACTGGAGCAGGCTGAGAAGAAGGCCACTGATGTACGTATCCATGGCTAACACTTGCCTGTAACTCTGCTCTGTGTATTTTGCCGGGGGATGGAAGGGCGGGGTTACGGTGCAGGGCTTTAGTCTCCCTTCTTCTAAAGGGAGCGGGGCTGTTCCGCACCGAGACCACGGTATGCCCAGCTGCCCCCGGGAGCTGGCACCCGGAGGGGACCTCTGCCCCCGAAACGGATGGGAATTCTTCAGGAAAGGAGAAATCTCCTTTAATAGAAATAAACAAAATGGTGACTTTTCAAGGAAAATGGGACGGCAGCAGAACTATGCCGTAGCATAAGGTGCCCTTTGCCTTCATCCCCGCGGCAGGGTAAAGGCCGGCGCAGGCTCCCCGCCACACCCCGCCCGCTGGGGCAGCGCCCGGCCGCGGGGCGAGCACCTCCGCTCGGGGCCGGGGCCGAGCGGGGCCGGGGCTGGGTGGGGTCCGGGGCCGCATCCCCGAGCGGGGCCGGGTCCGAGCGGGTCCGAGCGGGTCCGGGGCCGCATCCCCGAGCGGGGCCGGGGCCGAGCGGGGCCGGGGCCGAGCGGGTCTGGGACCGCATCCCCGAGCGGGGCCGGGTCCGAGCGGGGTCCAGCCCCGCCGGTCCCGCCGTGCCGGCCCGGTCCCAGCGCGACGTCACCACTCCACCTCCAGGCGCGTGACGTCACGGGCCATTGAAAGGCGCGGGCCGCCACGTGCCGCGCTCCGCGCCCAGCCCGCCGAACGCGCCCATGGCCGCGCCGAGCTCCCTGGAAGCCGTCAAGAGGAAGATCCAGTGCCTGCAGCAACAGGCGGATGAGGCGGAGGATCGCGCCCAGGTCCTCCAGCGGGAGCTGGACCTGGAACGGGACCTGCGGGAGAAAGTGAGACCGCCCGGGCTGCCTGCTCGCCTCTCTCGGTCGCTCTCTCCCGGGCTGCTCCTTCCTTCCTGTCTCTGGCTCTCTCTCGCTGGGGCGCGCCCGGCTCTTCCCCGCTGCGGGCGGGCGGCTCGGCCGCCGGCACCTCCATCCCTGGGCTGTCCCCGCTCCGCTGCGCTGCGCTGCGCTCCGCTCGCACCGCCCGCCGCAGCCCCGGCGCTGCCGCAGCGCCGCGCCCGCCCCGTCCCGCGGGGAGCCGGGCCGCCCGCCGCGCTCGGGGCCGCTCCTGCGGAAACGGCGCTCGAGCACCCATCGGCTCTGGGCAGCGGCCGAGTGCTTAGTAGGAAATGCAATTTAATTAGGGAAAAGCTGCATGACACGGAGCGGGGAGTTCCCGCCTCTCGGCGCCGCACCGCTGGCTTCAGCACAGCTGGGAAATGTCCGAACTGCTCAAAAATAACTTTCCGTCCTAGTTTTCACAGAGAAATGCGAATTCTCCGCTAGCGTGCGGCTCTCCCGGGGTCGGACAGCTGGTTTCACTTAGATTTGTGCGATCAGCCTTCCCGGCATCTTCCTGCTATTTTATCACATGTCAGCGAGTTAGTTTTACCGTATAAGGACTTCGGGCTGCTGCTGGGAGAGGTGGAGCCAGGCTCACCCCAGATTCCCAGTGGCCCCGGCTCCATAGCTTTGGAATCTTGCTGAATTAAAATGGGACTTAAAAGTATCCTGGCTAGTGAAAGGAGTTTCTGCCACAGAACAGATGCCAGTTTTGTACATGATCGATGCCTTGTGTATAAATCGGGAAGTTAAACACTGCACTGGGTAAAAACAGATGAAATGTTGGATAATTTATGAGTAGAGGAATCTTGGGTCAGCTTCCATTTGGATCAGCCACTGAACTCCTTTCCAAGATGGCTCAGAAGTGAATGGAAACCACTTCCTCCGGCTTAGGAGTGGTCAGTGACCAAATTTGCTAACTGCAGCAAAACATTTTTTTTTCCTAAGTGTTTTAACGTAAAGCATAAAACAATCGCCCCTCTAGGGTCTCTATCACATAAAAGTGCTTGGAAGACAAAAAAGTTAATCTTGTATATGGCAATCCTTCTCAGATTTGGGGACTATAAAGTGCACAAGCCTAGCAGTTAATAAAGCAGGGCTTTATTTTCCTTCAAAAACAAGCAACTAAAGGAGCTGTATATTAATAAACGTTTATGGACACAAGTTTGTCCATGTTTTCTGCATTGAGCATTTCTCCCAGCAATCTCTTCCATTTATTAACTAACCTTTTTCATACGTTAATGGTGTTCCAACTATTGTGCAGTTTATTCAATAATATACAAACAGATCTTACTAAGAAATGCATCCTGTCTAATTCCTTTAAGTACCACAGGAAGCAAAGTGAACTTATTTTAAGAATATATCTAATTTTGTCCCAAAAAAGCCTGACTGTCACGCTGAGGCCACTGTCTGTGCCCAGCTGCCCGCGTAGATTCTACAGCGGTTGCAGGCTTGGGAGCAGGATGGATCAGGAACAGGCTCAGGGTGTCACTGAAACCAAGGGCAGAGAAATCAACGGTGAAGGTTTTGGAACTAAGCCATCATGGAAACAGTTCATTTTTTAAATTTTGGTAGATGCAGCCCTGTGAAGTGCTCCAAAAATACCCCAATTCCTTTGCAGTCCGGTAGAGTTCCTTTTTGTGTGGCAGGAATGATAAGTGCCATTAAAAAAAGAAAGAACAGGCACACACTCCATACCTTGACATTCCTGAGATGCCACAGTTTAAGCAAACAAAAAAGCAGAGGCAGAAGGGCCCCTGAGCTGCCTGCATGTGCAGGGAGATGCTGCTGCAGTTTGAAGGGAACGCTTAGCTGGAGCACTGCCAGCTGCAGTGACCTGTGTAACCCCTTCTGGGCGGGTGTTTCCCGCAGGCTGAAGGTGAGGTGGCAGCTCTGAACAGACGCATCCAGCTCGTGGAAGAGGAGCTGGATCGTGCCCAGGAACGACTGGCCACAGCCCTGCAGAAACTGGAGGAGGCTGAGAAAGCAGCAGATGAGAGCGAGAGGTACATTGTTTAAAAATTAATATATATGAATAAAATATTCCTGTGTAATTTCACATCTGCATGTGCTAATGTGGGCTGCAGGTCAGAGACTTGAAACTTTTTTACAAGCTTGACTGGGTAATTCCGTTAGCCTTGATGAACATGATGGTCATAATGGGCCATTTTTGAGTTACAAATGTCAAATTCCGTTTTGTGAAGCTGAGATACAAGTGCCAAAATGCTTCTACATTAAACATGCTTTAACTTCTGCAGAGGGATGAAGGTTATTGAGAACAGAGCAATGAAAGATGAAGAGAAAATGGAAATTCAGGAAATGCAGTTGAAGGAGGCCAAGCACATTGCTGAAGAAGCCGACCGCAAGTATGAGGAGGTAAAAGGGAGAAGGAAATGGTGAAACGTACTGGAGAGCCATGAACAATAATGTTACTCCTCAGTTTAGTCCCTCTGTTCACTTGGCACTGGGTGATGCTTCAACCTTGGAACATTCCCAGCAAGGAGGAATTTTAATAGTGATTTGCAGCGTCTCAGGTACCTAGCACTAAAAATAGTCCAAAATCCAGCTAACTGGGGAGGGCTGTTACACCTGTGGGTGTATGCTTTAACCTCATTCCCTTACTCCAGAGGAAGCAGGAGCAGAGTACTGCTGAGTTCATTCTGAAATCTGAAAGGAACTTGTCCCAGCCTGTGGCAGGGCATGGAACTCGATGGTTTTTGAGGTCCCTCCCAACCCAAGCCATGGTGTGATTCTGTGAATTACAGCCTGGCCTGACACGGCTGTTGTCTTTTTGCAGGTTGCCCGTAAACTGGTTATTTTGGAGGGTGAACTGGAAAGAGCTGAGGAGCGTGCAGAGGTGTCTGAAGTGTGAGTAACTTTTTGGAACATGGGAAAGATCAACACTACATTTCTTTAAAAAAAATCTCCTGGTAGGCAGGCATGTAGTTAGCACTTGTAGAAAAGGTTGTTTGTACACTATATACCCAATTTTCTTCTTTCAGACTTAATTACTTCCTCCCTTGTATTTTTTAGACTCTTCCAAATCATAACAGGAAGACTAGTAATTCATACTTCTGTTTTCCCCTTTTAGTAAATGTAGTGACCTTGAAGAGGAGTTAAAGAACGTCACAAACAACCTGAAATCGTTGGAAGCTCAATCTGAAAAGGTTGGTTATTTCAGTAAACTAAAAGATATGGGCAAAGCAAAAACTTTTAAATAGAATTCATAGAAATAAACCAGAAATACAAAGCAAATGAGAGGTTTTACCTGCCTGCTTGTGGATACCACTTGATCAGTTCTGACCAACAATCCTGAAGGTGAGGGGGAGAGGGGAAAAGCACAGAAATGGTGTTTGCAGCTGTTGTAAAAGGAAGAATGCTTATAAATAGGTCACAGTTTCTTAAACATTTATTATTGTTGCTACATCTTCCCTTCAATAGTGTTTGTTTATTGTTTTCACAGTATTCGGAAAAAGAAGATAAATATGAAGAAGAAATCAAGATTCTCTCTGACAAGCTGAAAGAAGTAAGTTTGGCCATCCCCAAACTGTCTTTGGGCATAATCTTTCTGAGTATCCAGTGATTCTATTTCAACTTTTTTAGGCTGAAACTCGTGCGGAATTTGCCGAGAGAACTGTTGCCAAACTGGAAAAGTCTATTGATGACCTGGAAGGTATGGAATGAGTCAAGTTTCTTTACAAGTGGTCAGTTTCAGATCAGAGAACAAATTCTAGGAGTGGGTGGTGGATTTTATTGGGAAAGAACAGCAGCTCTCTTCAGGTACATTGGTACATGGGTGTGATGTGTCCACTGGGCACCTGCCCTGTGTGGTGGAAGTTCTCCTGAAAAAGGTTTTTGTTGAGGATTAGCTAGCAAGTAATGGACATTGCTTGATGGAAGCCCCTGTAAGCCCCCCTTGACAAGTAATAAAAATGGCTCAGCTGACATGCTGTTAGAAACAAGCTGTTAGGAAGCACATATTAGCAAAAGTCAGGATGCATCAGCGTTAATTGTTAGCAGCAAGGTCGGGATACATCAGCATGTATCCAATGACCTGATTTTAGCCAACTCACAGATAGAGGGACTCAAGGGCTCAAGATCCCTGCCCTACTGAATCTGCTTACTGCAAAATAATTGTGAGATTACAAAAAGACAGGAAGTTTACACAGGTGAAACTTCTGACCAGGCAGCTTTGTGGGTGTTTTGCTTTCCTTCTGATACTCAACTACACCTCTGTTCTCTTCTTTTGTTTTCCTCCCCAACTCCTTTGGCTGCTGTTGCCTTTTGCCTGTCTCCGTTCTCCTCCTGTGGCTTCTTCTCTTCCCTGCATTTCTTGCTGGCCTGTTCCTGCTGCCCTCGGGACTGACAGATGAGCTCTACGCTCAGAAGCTGAAGTACAAAGCCATCAGTGAGGAGCTTGACCACGCCCTGAATGACATGACCTCTTTGTGACCTGCCCTTGTGTGGGGACACAGGGGGCTCTCACTGTGTTTTCTTGAGCTTTTCTTGCCTGCAATCCCTGTCACTCCTGTGTCACTTCCACAAGCAACCCTTCCACCTCTGTGGGAACTCAGTTCAATAAAACATGATACCTCTATCTTTCATCCTTTGGGGTTTACTTCTGTATAAATCACCTCAAATACACCCGTGATCACACCAAGACACATCCAGCTCCTCATGTGGGGTTGGTCAAAACACAGTCCGGATGGGGCAGGACCTGGCTCTGGCAAACACTGATTCTAGTGTTCTCAGGGATGCAGGTGTCAGCGAAAAGCTTTAAGTGGGCTCAGTGTCTACTTGTGCTCCACCAGCCTGCTTAAAAACCTCCAAAAGTCCAAGGAAAACCCAGGAGGATGTGTCCTATAAATGACACATTAAAACACAGGTCTTTTCACATCTCATGAGACGTGTCCAAAAACCTCCCTTAAGGACAGAAATTACAAAAAACTGGCCCTGTTTTGATGCTATAGCTATAAAGGCGTCTTAAATACGAAGGTAAGTTACCCCAAGTTTTATTTAAAGAGGAAAGGCTATAGAATAATGTAATTTAAATCTTGTGGTTTTCTTCTCTCTCTCCAGAAAAACTTGCTCAAGCCAAGGAGGAGAACTTGGGCTTGCACCAGACACTGGACCAGACGCTAAATGAACTGAACTGTATATGAGAGGCGCAGAGCTGACAGCAGCCAACAGGAGCCAGCCCTGTCCCTGCATCGCCCCTCTCTCCTTTCTCTCTCTGTGTCCTGGAAAAGCCGATTAAGTTATGAGCAGCGCAGCCGCACGAGGGGCTCTGGGCAGCCCCCGGAGCGCTGCCCTGCTCTGCCGGGGCCGCTGCACGGCCGTGCCTGCCTGCTCCTCACGGTTCCTAAGTCCTTGCATATAAACCCCAGTAGAAGCTGCACCCGAGCGGCGGCGCCGCCCCCGCGGGCACCTGTCCCTGCCGTTTCATATTAAACAATTTCTCACAGTCCGAGGCCTCCGCGACTTTTTGTACCGCTGCTGGGGTGACGTCACGGCGCTGGCAGTGACGTCACTGTAGCCGCCCGATCTAGCCGGTCCGTACAGGAAGTGACGAGACACCGGCGGTGGAGCCGATAGCCAATCGCAGAGCCGCTTACACCCGGGGCACGGCCGCTCGCCAATGGCGTGCCGGCTCCGTGCGGTCCCCGCCGAGCTCGGCCAATGAGCGTGTGGCGGGCGGGGCTGGTGCCACCAACATGGCGAAGACCTACGACTACCTGTTCAAGCTGCTGCTGATCGGCGACTCGGGCGTGGGTAAGACCTGTGCCCTGTTCCGCTTCTCCGAGGACGCCTTCAACGCCACCTTCATCTCCACCATCGGTGAGCGCCCGCCGGGGCCGCGCCTCGCTGCGCTACAAGCGGCCCGCCCGGGGGTCCCGCTCGGGGGCTCCGCGGCACCGGCGGGCGGGGTCGCTGCCGCGGCGGGGGACTCCGGTCCCGTCCATGGCGGGGGACTCCGGTCCCGTCCATGGGGCGCGGCTCCGGTCCCGTCCATGAGGGGCGGCTCCGGTCCCGTTCGTGAGGGGGGACTCCGGTCCCGTCCGTGAGGGCGCGGCTCCGGTCCCGTCCGTGGGGCGCAGCTCCGGTCCCGTCCGTGGGGGGCCGCTCCGGCCGGTGCGGGCGGTGCCGGGGAGCAGCGGGGAGGGAGCACTAAGGACGTGAAACTGAGCGGCGTCACTGAGGGGAAAGCGCTGGATTTGGCCTTTGGGCAGGACGTATGAGTAAAGGAGTCGGTTCTCGTTTTAGGTATCGACTTTAAAATTCGAACAATAGAACTCGATGGCAAGAGAATCAAGCTGCAGATCTGGTAAGGCTTCTCTGCTGCAGTGAGCGTCTGATAGCCGGGGCTGTGTGGTGTGCGTGGCGATGTGATGGGTTTTTACCCAGTTGTGCTGTTCAGTAGTTTATGGCATCTTAGAACCCAACAGGTAGTTCTAGTGCTCTGAAGACTGGTTCAAATTTGTTTAAGTCTTTTGGTAGTGTTACCTTGAGCTGCTGTGGAGGCGGTTTGTGTGAGCGCCAGGTTCTGTCTGTTCCAGGGACACAGCCGGGCAGGAGAGGTTCCGGACCATCACAACCGCCTACTACAGAGGTGCCATGGTAGGAGCAAATCGGTGATTTTGTGACGGGGATCGTGATAAACCCGGCTGGGTGGGTCAGTCAGCTGGGTCTGAGGTGGAACACTCACAGCTGACCCTCTCGCAGCATGGTCTGCCAGGCTGGACTCTCACAGCTGTGCTCCTGCTCCTGGTGCTGCTGGAGCTGTGCTGGGATGATACAGGACTTTGGAAAGGCAGCTTCCTCCGTGCTTTGCTCTATGAATACATGTCCTGCACACCTTATCTCACTGCCATTAACTGGGAACCAGTTGTTAAAAATAGCCACTGTTGAGATGCTCCTCTCTGCTATGGATAAACCTTTAACTCCTGCTGAAACAATCTTTTTCATTTCCTTTAGGGCATTATGTTAGTGTATGACATCACCAACGAAAAGTCTTTTGAAAACATTCGGAACTGGGTGAGGAATATTGAAGAGGTAATTTCTCTCCTTATTACTAGGCTGTTAGAGGTGTCATTTTTTCCTCTGAAAGTAATTGAAGCTTTAATTGCTTCAGAAGTATTACTGAATGCGCTGCGGGGTACTCGAAAGATAAGTGGGCTGGAAATCAGTAATAGCTCTGGAATACCTTGGCTGATGGGGATTTGTTGTGAGGGCTGTAGCCCCTATATTCTGAGGGCACCTAATGTGACTGTTTCCTGCCACAATAACTGATCCAATAATTGCCATGGTGCAGGTCACATGCTGGGATGAGGGGTTGGTGGGAGCCTGGAAATCTCTGGAAGATTCTCAGGCCTGGCATCTCTGGTTTGGGTACTCAATGGTGCCTCATCTGTCTGACAATGTTTATCTACAAAAGCCAAGCCCAAGTCTCTGGTCTATGTTTGTCTCAGCATGCCTCTCCAGATGTTGAAAAAATGATCCTGGGGAACAAATGTGATGCAAATGACAAAAGACAAGTCTCTAGAGAGCAGGGGGAGAAGGTGAGTGCTGTGGCTTTGATGTATTTTGACTTAGGCTTTTCAGAGTCTAGAAAATGCACTGATGCTTGTCTGCCATG
Organism: Luscinia luscinia; assembly: GCA_034336685.1. NCBI lineage: Eukaryota > Metazoa > Chordata > Aves > Passeriformes > Muscicapidae > Luscinia > Luscinia luscinia. The sequence goes on along the minus strand of CM067634.1, from coordinate 131,664 downwards.
GTAGCACAGTGGGGTGCCTGAGTGGAATGACTGAATGTCCTGGCAATGGTTTTCCCCACTGGGATCAAAAGCAGAACCTGCATCAAGTATTCTTGTCAATTATCTAACAAATGCAAGGCAGTGAGTGGGACTTTTCTAAAAGGATGCTAGAGTTGGACACAGAGAAAATGTCTGTGAGACAAGGTAGATGGGATTGTCTTTTCTGATGTCAGATGTTAGTTCATTGAGGCAGAGTTTTTTCTGCTCTGTGGTTGTTACAAGACTGACAAGGTAGCTGTGCAAGAAACAAGAAACAGCAAGTTAAAATGTGTGCAGAATGTAAAAGAGCATAGCAAAGCCAGTGAGATCAGATGCCAATTGCAGTGAGATTTAATTCCTGATTTTTGCAAATTGTTCTGCGTGAGTAAATGCCCAACTCCACTGACTGGTGGCAGCAGGGACAGATGCTGTGCTCAGGGGTGTGTTTGGAGCTGTTCCTGCAGTTGTTCAGCTAATGTGCAATCTGTTTTTGTTCAGCTTGCTGCAAGTTTCGGGATTAAATTCATGGAGACCAGTGCAAAAGCAAATATAAACATAGAGAATGTAAGTACTAATGCCTTTCTCTCGTATTTATTGTCCTCTTTGTGCAAAGCAGCAGTGTGGAACAGTTGCCCATCCTGGTGGGATGCAGAACTCCATTGTTGGGTGCCACAGAAGGGTTGTTAAGTGTTTTCTTGCAGCACAGACCCTGGCTGGAGGGGCCAGTGAGGCTTTGGGGCTCAGAAAGAAGGAGCTAGAGAAGGAGCAGAGGGAAAAATACTGTTCTTGTGTAGTATGTCAAAACTTGGTAAGGCAGCTTATTGCTAAACAAAACTGTTAGAAAACATTTTATTTATCCTGTAACACTGAACTGTTGGATTTGTCACAGGCATTTTTCACTCTTGCGAGAGATATCAAAGCAAAAATGGACAAAAAGTTGGTGAGTAACTGATTTCATCCATGCTGGATTTAGATAGGAAAAACAAGCAAACCAAAAGCCACATTGCAGGAACTGTTTTACAGTGTATAAAAAATGTATCATAGTCTCTTTCATGAAGGATCACTGAAAGTTCTAGAAGTTTTTATTTTTAGTTTGTCAAAGTGTGCTCTGATGTTGCCTGTCTCTGCATTTCAGATGCAGTTCTCCAGTTTTTTGTCGTGGCTGGTGTAAGACTTGATAATTCTTCTTATTGATTGTGGGAGAGGTTTTTGTGTATGTCAGGCTTGGTTCAACAGAATGACCAGATGAAGAATCTCTTGAGTATAAATAAGTAACTGGATATTCTTTCCATCTTCAGGAAGGCAATAGCCCTCAAGGCAGCAACCAGGGAGTCAAAATCACACAAGACCAGCAAAAGAAAAGCAGCTTTTTCCGATGTGTTCTTCTGTGAGGGACACGGCCTTAATCTGAGCTGGACTGTGCCTGTGCTAAGTGAGGTTTCCTCTTTCTGTGGACTCAGTGCTCCCAACATACCTTGTCACTTTGTGACCATCTGAATAAGAAATGGTTTATTTTGGTAACTGTCTGACTCTTCAATTTTGGAGATGAAACAAGTTTATTTTTGTCAGATTGCCACGGGGTGTGTATTGTCTAGCAGAGGAAGAATGGATCACGTGACCTGGGATGCAGCAGCATTGCTGACAGACTTCAGTCTTCATTCATATCTGTCACGTATCCAGTTTAGAAAGATGAAGTTGTGATCAAAATAAGAAACTTAAATGCCACTGTAATGAAGTCCAGGTGTGCATACATGGTACATGTGCATATCCAGTTTGTAGCTGCACACAGAACAGTGGCATGAGAGCATCCCACAAATGCACCAGGATGAGCAGCACAGGCTGATGCCTTCCCAGGAGGTACGAGGGAGCCTTCTGCAGCTCCACCTCTTTACTCCTGCAGAGAAACTCCTTTATCTGCCTCTTACTCAGTTGTGTTACTCTAGACAATCCACAAGTACAATTGAAGTTTTAAAAAAATTCTCCTCAAAGGAATCTCTATATTTTTTAAAAAAGAATATGTGCTGTAAATAGAATGGGTCCTTACCATTGGTAATTCATCCATATTAGATTTGACTGTGTTTAATTAAGTACTCCAGACATTCAGACATGTTTAACAGGAGCTGATGGCTACACTGAGTCCTGTACAGATGATCTGACATCTATTCTTGGAGAACCAGGGTCAGGCAGGGAGACACACAAAATCCATCACCTTACAGTGGGTGATTTTTACCACTCCCTGGGAAAGACTCTAAACCTATCAAGCTACAGTAGGTAGTTTTAAATCATGACAAGGAAATGTAGTGCACTGCTCCCAGTCGTGTGCTCCTAAGCACACTTGCTCACTTAAGCAAATCAACGTTGCACATCAGAACACTTTCTGCAGAGAGGCTCTCAGACTGACACTGGCCTTGCTGCTGGGTGACTGCCCCGTCAGGCAGCAACAGCCTGTTCTCACAGGAGCTCTCTGTGTTCCTCATTCCCATCAGCCCAGCCCAGCACATTGCAGTGTGTGAAACGCCAGAGCCAGTGCAGCTCTGGGGGGTGCTTGCTCCCAGGTCAGGGGCTGCGAGCCTGACTGCATTAGAGCGATGGCAGGAGCGGTGAGAGCGACAGCTGCCAGGGCTGCTGCCAGGGACTGAGCAGTGCTGTACCTGACTGCACTGAGCACAGCACCTGTGTCCTGCAGCCTGCTGCAACTGAAACATGCTCTGTTTACATTGACAGCTGCAGTTAAGGGTGAAGTTGAAGTTGGATTTGGAGTTGTGGAATTTACTAACCAGTTTTGTTTTCTTCAAGTTTGTGGTATTGAACTCTGGGCCTCAGAGTAGTACTAAAAGGTGTTGTAGTTAAGTATCTGTTGGATTCACAATTAAACTGTATAAATCTGCAGCATGCAATTGGGCCCAACAGGAATACTGCCTGTTCCAAAATGGAAGAAGATTTCACTGTGTAACTTACTGGTTTATAAAAATGCATTTTAGATGCATTTAGATGATCTCTTTCCGGATTAAAGCTTTCCTCTCACCAGAACCTTATGATGGTTTGGGTTTTTGTTTACTTGTGGCTTTTTAGCATGAGGACTTGATGAACATGCCCTTTAGTGGATTTACACACAGATGTATTTGTAGGATAAAACCATGTTAAGTTACTAAGGAGGCTTCTAGACAGTGTGTGCTTCAGAGTGTAGTTAACACAGAGCTCTAGACTGGACAAGCAGCACCTCTGTCTTGAGCTAAGGCTGTTTTAAAAAGTTTGTGAGTGCTTCTATAAATGACTGAGGCACAACTGGGGCAGTGATAAGACAGGCTGAATTTCCTACATAACTGTAACAATTTGCTTCTGGCTTAGTAATAACTGTAGTAGTTATAATAAGAATCTATCTTGTGCTTTTTACAGCCAGATGCTGAGCCAGATTTCTTTTTCAGAGTGACTGGAAAATTGGTGGTTTATCTGACTTGATACCATAGGTCTGCCATGATTCTGGTTCTTGCCTGTGGACTGTATCAATAACTCACCTCAAGATGGGAAAGCAAACTGTATTCATTTACAAATGGGTAATATGTGAAGGACAGTATTGTGATTTTTCACTCATTTTCTAAATCTGAAATTACTCTTTCATTCAGAATTCTTTGTATGTGAATACCTTCTGTTTAAATTTACACTGATTGTTGCATGTGTTTATATACCTAATTATGACATTATTTCCTTTGAAATGGTTGGGTTTACGAACAACAGCATTATTGCTTGATCTCAGGAAGTCTCAAACTGACTGCAGTCATCACTGTACCTCTGGGTATGAAGGCTCTACACAGACATTAGATCTGTGTAAGCAACATGAAATTTAAAAATGCAAGTGTAAGAGAGGAAAAGGTTAAAGACTGCACCGCACATGGGCTTAGCTGTGTGCCACTAAACACAGGCATCAAATCTAGGAGAAGTTTCCATCACATCATTCGATTACTGTGTTTATTAACTATGAATGTAATGGAAAATACAATTGTCAGAGAGGTACAGTAGTCTACTTGTGTCTAAGCTTTCTTGAACTAAGGAGGAAAAAGTCAGAAATTAGGTACAAAATCTGTAAAACTGAGGAACGGAGGTAGGTCTGCAAAACTATCTGCTTACTACACATTCTCAGTGTCTAAATACCACTAAAATGCCAGGTAATTGATTAACGTTTTTTGTAGAGAAACAAACCTATTTTTGAGCATGTCATCAGATTCCCTTACTTCAGTGAGTATCATGGAATTCTGTGGATGACCTTATTTTGAGGCTGGTTGCAGTACGTTGCAGAGTTGTCACTCCTTGGGGTGGAGACCTGTCAGTGTGTCAATAAATAGTGGAGCTGCTGTTCTAACACTTACTTAACACTTGTGTTGTCTGTGTGCTGTGCTGACAGGCACAGCTCATGTTTCCTGACATCAGAAGCTTATGCCAGCATCAGACTTTCAGCCTCAGATTTATAAATCCTATGGATTATTTTAAATCTCTACTGCTGCTGAAAATTATTTGGTTTCTCCTTTTATATGAGATGCTGATCATCTCCCTGGTGATTGCTGAGGGGTTATTATGGTGGTTTTGGCTGATGATCATGCTGAAAACTGCCATGATTCCTTCTTCTCTTGGACTTGCAAGGGGAATGCACAAACAGCTGTGTGAGGATGGGCTCCTTTGTGCTTGTAGAAGTTGGAGAGCTTGGGGAAAATGGATGACTAACTTGCATCTTCATTTCTGGCTTAACTAAACATCTGTTCAAAGGAATGTGAATGGTAACTGCAGTCTGAATGTTCCAGGCTGCCTTATTCCCTGACCCTTCTGTCACTGATCCCTGGAGTTGCTGTGGTTGATAAAGGTAACTGGCTGGTTAACTGGTCTCCCCAGCCTTTCTGCAGGAATCATCTGTTCCACAGTGAGTGTGAGTTGGGACTTATGACTTTGTTTTGAAGGGAATGTAATGCATCCCAAAAGTTGTAAAAATAACTGTAAATTGTATTTTTCGAATTATCACTTTTGGCTGCCACCCTTCCCACATTACAACTGCTTTCTTAAACACTTTTCATTGATTTTCATGTTTGCATTAAAACAAAACTATTACAGTATGTCTGTTTTTACTCTCTTGTACAGGACCCTGAGCACTGCACAAATAAACTTCTTATGAAAAGAGAATTTTACAAACTTCAGTTTTCAGTCCTATTAATCATTTGTGCATAGGGACCCTAGTGGGCGTGGAAAACGGGATTTCTGAAAATGGAGAAGAGGGACAGGACCTGGGGTAGGTAGACTCTTTTATGTCTAAACTATGCTGACTTTTTCATTGTAAATCCTGCACTGTGGAAGACTACTTCAGGAATTGATTCATTGGACAGTTTATTAAAACCATAAGTAATCAGAGGAGTTACTTAGGTTTTGGAAACTAAAGGGATTTTTTACTGGTTAAGACATTTTTGGGTGAATTTTTAGAGGTTATCGTTTGAGACAAGTTCCTTTACTGCCTGGTGATGTCGGAATTTAAAAAAAAATACTTCCCTTCTGAGTGTCCAGGCCAGGTTTGCTCTCGCTGAGAGTGGGGAGTAGACATTTCGCTAAAGTGCAGGGAAATCCTGATGAAGAGGTTAATTAATTGTTCCCTTGAAAGAGAGAAATGAAAGACAGTTCTCTGAGTGTTCTGTTACCAGAAGTTGTCCTCTTTGCCCCTCTCATCTTGTGCTCTCATGGCTGGTTATCTCAAGAGCTGTTGAAAGCCCCAGAGCGCTCCCGTCCCCGTGGCTGACTAGATTCAGATTCGAATATGAAAGGTGCTGTTAAAAAAAGGAAGTCATGATACTTACGTATCACTCTTTTAAAAGGAATTACTACATAATTGTAGGACTCTGTGATAGACTGGAAACTTTTTTTTTCAAAGCAAAGACTGGGTGCATTAAATAAATGCAAGATTTGAGTGTTGTTTTGTGTAAGATGTGCACCAGAAACCACATTAACACTATGTTAAGCACTGAGTGAGCAAATACCATGCATTTATCGTGTAGCCTAAGCACTAATACTAACTTTTTAAGTTACAAGGACCTTTTAGCATGTAAAAAGTACTTTGGAAGTTCAAAAGCAAGTCAAGAAGCCTCCAGGCTTTTTCAAGCATCTATTTTTGCAGTGTTTGCAGTGGGCAGCTCTACTAGAACCTGCAAGGGAAGAGTGGTGATCTGCAAATGCTGAGGAGATGTAAACACACACTTCAGAGGTTTCTGACAAGGAAACTAAGATAATTTTATGTTAGAAATTAAAAGCAAATATTACCTGAGGAAATCTGGAGCTCGTACGATCATATGCTGAAAATCTGCCAAGGACAGCTTGCCATCGTTGTCCACATCAGCCTCGTAAATCACCTTTTCACACACAAGGCTGACTTCTTCCGGGGTCAGTTCATTTCGGGTTAATTTGTTAACAGTTTTCTCTAGATCTGATTTGCATATGTAATCATCATTGTTGAAGTCTGGCAAAGGAGACAAAGTTAATTTAAAGCGACAGAAATCAGCATTTTTCATGGGGTTTTTTGCCAGGACCCAATAGAAGGGTTTGGTTCCCAGGTTGTGATGGATTTTTATCAAAACTCTCAAATCAGAAATTAAGTTACCACTATCTATTTATAAAAGATATGAGTTACAAAATAAAAATCTCTTAATTTCTCCTTTTCTTACATAAGGGTAACAACTGTAAGTAGTTTAATGGCTAAACATAGCCTAGCCATCATTCAGTCGTTCCAGCAAAATTATGTTGGTTTGATATGTTGTTTGTCTTTAGCTGATCATAAAGAAAGAAACTGTAAATGGTACTTTAAAAAAAAAATCCTTACATTTGTTCTTGGAGAAAAAAGGCTGCAGTGTGTTTCTCTGCCTCCCCCTCCCAAATCCACCCCAGAGATTCACAGGCAGCCAAATCTCCTGTGCTGTACTTTTCCAAGCAGTCCCTCAGACAGAAATATTTCTTAATGTTTATCAGCTCTTGAAAACTGCAGATAATTTTAAGTTGTAAATTCTGTAGTAAATCTTAATACCAAATAAATTAGAGACAAAAGGATAAAGAAAACCAGAAGTTTTTAGAAGACGGAGAACAAACATTCAAGTGCAATTAAAAGACATGGTAACTAGAAATCATTATGGTGACAAAGTGAGGATTTTGCAGCCCTACATGAAGCTGCAGGATTTCCCCACTTAGTTTTTAAACATCTCTCACTCACCATAAATTTTAAAAGCATAATAAGCTTTCAGGTCTCTGGGAGCCATTTCACTTAGCACAGAAAACATGTCCAAAAAATCATCTAAAGTCATATTGCCATCTCCGTGCTCTGAGAACACCTCTGCTATCCGCTGGCGGAATGGGTTGTCCTGGGAAACAGAGCACAGCAGCAAGGGAAGGTCATCCTCACTAGCATTGGTAAGGCAAGTGCAGCAAGTCTATTTTTATTGAAACACCTTTTTAGCAAATTCTCCCCTTTCTGCCTTTAAATTCTTGTCTAATGCTGGGTCAGAAGCAGACACAGCTGCACCCTGTTTAATCTTTGTGCTGTTTCAGCGTGTTTTCTAGGAATTACTAGAAGCTTCCAGAAAGACTTTGACTTCAATAGCCCAAATTTATTTCTATGTAAGCCTCCCAGCAATTAGTGGTGGATGAATTATTCACAAAGGGTAGATGGAACTGAAATGTGTCACTGAGTGGAGTGCTCGGTACCTTGAGCTCTGGCATGCTGCTGATGAGCTCGTAGGGCAGAGTCACGGCTGGGCTGGCAGAGTAGTCGAGGGGGACGAGCTGCGGGGCCAGATCGCGGTACCTGTAAAACAGCCTGACACACACACAAAGGCTTGGTGGCTGAACGGGCTCTTCAGACTCCTGAGAACAAGGTGCTTTTCCACCTCATTTTTCACACTTTGCATCCGTTACCAGGTGGGCATCGGTCACTAAGTAACAGTATGTTTTTTGTTGGAAAAACCATTATTAAAACAAGCAACATAGTGTAGCTGGTGAAAAATACCAAGCTTCACGATAAAACTGTCAGGTGAAAATGCTTACACAGGACACGCAGCCAAACTCTTACAAAACGAGAACAAGTTCATGTTTTCAGTGAGGACTCTCACTTTTGTTCCCACCCAAACAGAATCCTGATCCTGCCTTTGTCAGATCCTTTGGCCAGAGATTAAATAGGGAGTTCAATGAGGCACGTGAAGGCTTCAGAAAAAATGCATCTTGGAGCAGCAGTGTAATCATTTACAAGAAAACATGAAGAAAACTTGACACAATCATTAAAGTTTCCATAAACCAGCAAGTATTCCAGAGAATAAAAGTATGCTTTGAAGCATCTGTCTGAAAACCATGTGAGAGAACCGTGGACATCACTGCCACTAAGACATAATTCATTACATTTATTTCTAATAAATAAAGAGGGACTAGTACATTACCACAAAATTTAGAATTCTGACTCAGTTTAGGATAGGGTTTGTAAATGAAAAAAGCCAACCAAACTGCTCAGATCACACCAAGGTATCACTTTAAATTTGAGTAAATCCATTTTTAAATTATTTTTTAATACCTTACCCCATATGTAACCTGCCTTTACAGCAATCTCTGCCCTTTACTCACAACATGCATACAGAAGACTCACCTCAGAATTTCTTTCCTTGTGAAAAATGTGCAGTCCTATGAAATAAGAAAAGGTATAACATGTAATGACAGTTTTTAGCATGCATTGCTCCAAACTTTTCCCATACTTAAATGAAGTTATACTGTAGTGTATGTGTAAGCATTAAAGATGTCCTTTTGGCATACAATTAGGAGTACCTTACAACCCTTCCTTTTGATGTAAAAATCAAACTACGTTACTAAAATCTTTGCTGCAATTCAGTACTTCTATTTATTCATTTTTAAAATATGTTGTTTTAAGAAACCCAACAACATCTTTGCCATTATTCAATGTCCTGTCCAAACAGCCATTTAGTTCGCTTTATACCTGATATGCATCCAGTTGCTCTTGAGTGAAAATGGTTTGCTTGTTGCCCATTTTGAGCTGGGAATACTGACTCTTGTCAGTTCTTTCCTCAAAGGCACCTTTAGAGGTCCTCTGGATATTCAGTTATTAAATGCTGCAACAATGAGGCTCAGGTACAGCAGAGGATCAGGTAACCAACTTCTACAGGCTGCAAAGTATCATAATAAGAGCATTTCATCAAATCTTTAGTGTGGCTGCTTGAGGCTCTTATGCAGCAGCATTCACCCGTCTCCTGTGTGCACCACGGAGACTCAGGTTACAGGATTTAGCCAAATAAGTAATGGCTGCTCATTAGTGCTCTTCAGTTGCAGGTAGACCCAGTGGATCCTGCTTTTTCCTGCCTTCACATATGGTGAATTAACTGAAAAATGTTAGTAGCGTTTTCCTTCTTTAAAATTTAACACCAAATGATGGGAATTTGGTAGCCCCTCCTCCTTTCCTTCTTACTTCATATAGTCAGAATTGTAGAGGTTGGAAAAGCCCTTTTAGGTCATGGAGTGCAACCATTAATGCAGCACTGCCAAGGTCCCCACTTTACCATGTCCCCAAGTGCCCCCGAGTGCCACATCCTCACGTTTTTTGAACACTTCCAGGGATGGTCACTCCACCACTGCTCTGGGCAGCCTGTATCAGTATTTTCCCTTAATGCACATTATAACACACTAATGCTGATGGTAGCTTGTACTGGAGGTAGTGCCCATAAAGTCTGCTCACTCCCTTTCCTCTGCATCATCTGCTGATGTATGTTACTACTAATTAATGGTTATTAGCATGACATTCATCTACACTGATGCATATATGGCCTTTACACTGAAAAGATGTGTGTGTAGTTTATACATGTGAGCAGAAATGTGATTCTGCAGGCTGTATGAAAGATGAAAAACAAGGGGAAAAAAGAGGAACTGGCTGCACAGCATGTGGCAGGCTGCTTTTTCATGGAACTATAAAGTGTCTGTTTCTGGGTCACTGGTTCCCTCTGGCTGCTGGAAGATCCATTCCTGGGGCGAGCTTGCTCCTCAGGGCATCTTCACACAGCAAAAACTATCTGGAGTGGTTCTGTTCAGGGTGCAACAAGAAGTGTGGGGAGGGATGGAGCAGGTTTCTCCTGGTGTAGCCTGGATCTCTGGGTGTTCTCCTCAAGGCAATTCCACCCTGTTGTCCTCAAAATCAGATTTATTATGTGGTGTGCAACAGGCCAATAATTACACACTTCAGAGAGACATTACTTGCACAAGCATGGATGCTTGGGGGGTTTCTACAAAACCAACACACCCCACTGGACTTCCCACACCATTATTTACAGAAGTTCAGAGTCAGTCTTTTTCCAAGATCAGCCTCTCTATTAAGATTATTTACTAATTTCCATACAAGTTAGCCAATCCACAGCTATCTCCACATGCAATGGGGAAGGGTCTGCACCCGGGCAGGGTCTTTTTGGCCCTTAGACATGATCTTAAGTGTTACAGTGAAGATAGTTCAGCTGTAGGATATACAGACCTCGAGGCCTTTGCCGAATTATCAATGTATACATACATGCATTAACATTTTGATTTAATGCATCCCTAAAGCTTGTTAGTTCCCATATGTCGTTGACTAAGGGCCGCTAGCTGCTAGGTCTCCTTTCTTGCTGATTAGGTTTGAAAGCATACAAGGAGTTTGCATTTTAAAAAACAGTCTAATTTAAAATAATCTTGACATACTCCACATTTTGCGAGTTCCGCTTCTGTTCCGCTCACGGAGATACCCTCAGACTGGGCTCACTGCCGGTTCCCCTCACGAAGGGGCCGGGCAGGGCCCGTCCCGGTGCCCCTCACGGAGCCGCGAGCGCCCGGCGCCGCCTCGGCTCCCCTCACGGAGCCGCGAGCGCCCGGCGCCGCCTCGGCTCCCCTCACGCAGCCGCGAGCGCCCGTTGCCGCCTCGGCTCCCCTCACGGAGCCGCGAGCGCCCGTTGCCGCCTCGGCTCCCCTCACGCAGCCGCGAGCGCTCGGTGCCGCCTCGGCTCCCCTCACGCAGCCGCGAGCGCTCGGCGCCGCCTCGGCTGCCCTCACGGAGCCGCGAGCGCCCGGCGCCGCCTCGGCTGCCCTCACGGAGCCGCGAGCGCCCGTTGCCGCCTCGGCTCCCCTCACGCAGCCGCGAGCGCTCGGTGCCGCCTCGGCTCCCCTCACGCAGCCGCGAGCGCCCGTTGCCGCCTCGGCTCCCCTCACGGAGCCGCGAGCGCTCGGCGCCGCCTCGGCTGCCCTCACGCAGCCGCGAGCGCTCGGTGCCGCCTCGGCTGCCCTCACGCAGGCGCCGGGCGGGGCTCGAGTGCGGCTCCCGGCCGCGGCGGTGCCGGCAGGGGGCGCGGGCGCGGCCGCTCCGCCATGGCGGATTACGAGGCGGTGCAGCGCGGTCCCCTGCGGCTGAAGGGCAGCGGCGGGGCCCTGGGGGCCGGCAAGCGGTGAGGGGCCGGGGGGAGCCAGGGGAGAACGGGGCTGGTGAGGAGGGGCGAGGAGAACGGTGGGCGAGGAGGGCATACACAGCCCTGCGCTGAGCGCTGACCGGGCTCTCCCCGCAGGAAGAAGAAGAAGGCGAAAGACAAGGCCCAGATCCTGGAGCAGATCGTAAGCAGCAAGAAGCAGGAGGAGGAGAAGAAGCGCGGACTGGACAAGCGGACCCCGGCGCAAGTGGCCTACGAAAAGATGCAGGAGAAGCGGGTAAGGCTTTAGAAACCCCCGTCTCCCCTCGGGTGCGGCCGCTGGGGGGGCTGCGAGTGTCGGGAGTAATCGGCACTTCTGTGTCTCCTGCAGCAAATGGAGCGGATCCTGAAGAAAGCGTCCAAAACCCACAAGCAGCGAGTGGAGGTGAGCAAAACCATCCCGAGTTCCTCAGGCCAGCGTGTGTTTGTTGTTGGGCTGAAGGAACTGTTTCACCCTGGAAAACACAAGCTGGGACCCAGGGGATCTTGTGGTTCAACATGGTGATGTCAGCACGGTTTTCTTTCTCTTTCTCTCCCCCAGGACTTCAACAGGCACTTGGATACTCTGACTGAGCATTACGACATTCCCAAAGTCAGCTGGACTAAATGACCAGGCTGCTTTTCATGGCTCTGGAGCTGGAGTTGCGTTTTGTTTGTATCAAGCAGGGTTGCCATGTAAATCTGTCTTTTCTCCATATTGTCTATTATATCTTCTGAGCTTTTATGACTTTATAATGTCTTATTTTATAGTCTTGTTTTTAAAAACCAAATATACAGCCATGTCTCCTCTGGGCTGAGGAGCTCTGGTTTATGTCAATGCAGAGGGCTGGTTTTTTGTGTTTATAGTGAGATTAAGGCCAAAACTAATTGCTGTGAGACAGATGGAAAACATTCGTTTATTTCTTTGGTTCTAACAGTTCTCCCTTTTTGAAGTGAAGAGTCTCACATTTAAGCTTCTCTTGTAAGTTATGTGAATTGTATAATTACTTTCTATCAAGTTCTGTTAGAGGCCATGTTGCCAAATGTGAAATATGTAAAATTGTCTTACGAAAGACGATCGATCTTTGTATACTTTCAAGCCTAATAAGCAAGAAGGGAGGTTTAATGCATGAAATAGAGAACAGCCAACAAGCTCTAAGTGATGTCCAAGTTTTGATAGCTGATGTGGTGGATTTCTGGAATCCCACCGAGCACCCAGGTTTGTGCAACTCTGAAATAAATTGTCAGCTTGTCTCTCGAGCGTCTCATTACTGGCTCGCTGTCCAGCGGGTACTGAATCCGATTTTTGTGGAAAACAGTATCATTTTTCATATAAGCATCAGTGAGCTCTTTCAGAGGAGTCCACTGCAACTTGTAACTTCGATGTAACTTATTTAAACGTTGCTTTCATCCCTTTTTTGGTGCTGGTATAACTATAAAATCGGGGCGGCGGCTGAGCAAAGTTTGTGTGTGTAGTTTTGGAAGCGCCGAACCTGCTTTTACGGTTCTTATCCCCTCTGAGGCATAACGAGTATCCTGAAGTTCGAAATCCCAACGCGCCGCTTAAATCGGCACACTCTTAGCCCGACTTGCCTCCGGCCGCGGGCGCCGTTGAGCCCCGGGTGCTCCGTGTGCCTTGGCCCCGCCTCAGCGGGACTATTTAACGGAACCTCCTACTCGCCGTGTCCTTCCGCCGCAACGCGCGCGTCGCTGCGCGAGCCGCCGGTTCCGGCTCTGACGCCACTTCCCGCGGAAGCGGAAGCTGGAGAGGGCGGGACGCGGCCCGGCGATGTCGGCCAGCGCCGTCTATGTGCTGGACCTGAAGGGGAAGGTGAGGCCCGGCCGCGGGGCTCAGCGGCGCCGGCGTCGAGCTGGGGGTTCCGCCGCCTCTGTGAGGGCTGCGGGGCCGCGCTTCGCTTCCCGGCACCGCCTCGCGGCCAGCCCCGCATTAGCCGAGCGGGGACAGGGGCGTTGTGGCCTGTAGCCCCTCGCCGCTAGAGATGTTGAGTGAGGCGGCATGCCCAGGGCAATAATCTCTACCGTTAGTGCGGCTGCTTTGCCTCACGGGAGTTGGGTGTGTTCCTATCCTAAAGTCATTGTTAGAGCGTGAGCAGTAATAGGGGAAGGGTAGGTCTGGAAGATACTAATCCATGACTTTGCAATTAAATATTGGTACTTGCGTTCTAATCGTCAAAGTATTTTGGCATTGTGATTTGCACTTATAAATGCAGAGAGGCTCGAGGGAAGCTGGATGACTCTAAAGGGGCTTTTCAAGCATTTAATGTCTTGCATGATAACGTCCTTATGAAAGAGGAAAAGCAAGTGAAAGAGAAAAAACAAGGATTTGGTTGCTTTCTTGATAGGTTCTGATCTGTCGGAATTATCGTGGAGATGTGGACATGTCAGAGGTGGAACATTTTATGCCAATCCTTATGGAAAAGGAAGAAGAAGGGACGCTTTCTCCTATCCTAGCACATGGAGGAGTTCGTTTCATGTGGATTAAACATAACAACCTGTATCGTATCCTTTATGCCCCAATGTGTTGACATGCCAACAGTTACTGGTTTGGAGTTTTTTAATGTCAAAGTGGAGTCAGAGAATGAGTGAAGTGGTATAAAGAGGCTGTATTCAGTAATGTTGGTTATATTAAATAAGGTTTTTCTGTGCTTTATGTAGTGTAATATACACCAGCAGTATAAGGTCCAGAAAAGTATTGTTATTCATTTTACTTTAATTAATGACTTCCTGAATGTTTGTCTTCATATCTCTGTAGAACATAGGTGCTGTTAAGAAGTTAATGCATCAGTCTTCTAGGCAACTCCAATTGTCTAAAATTAGGCTTTTTAAAATGCTCTTAGTAAACTTGTTTTAAATGCACATTCCTGAACATCCTTTTTCAGTTGTTGCAACTTCTAAGAAAAATGCTTGCGTATCACTGGTGTTTTCATTTTTATATAAAGTAGTTCAGGTGAGTATATTTCAAAAGTAACCTTTGTGTTCTTTTCTGTCTAAACAGAAGTGCATAGACCTTTCACATTTTTTAAGAACTTGGATAATAGCAATTTTACGTTATCTTTTATCATTTTGTAGAGCTATTTTCTTCACTACTAATAAGGGTACTGGTATTTTGTAGCTGTGTAGGCAGAGGATGAGGCACAGTGCTGTAAGTAGTTACACAGGACCTGAGCACCTGTGGAGACTGTGAATTGGTGTGTGTGTCATGGTGCCTCACACAGATCTGTGTTTGGTTCATCTGTGCCTGGTGTGAAAAATATTTTCTCCCGAATAAATATTTTTCATAATAGCTTCTTCTAGGATTCTTTGTATCTGTTTTGATTGTGGTGGGTTTGCTGGAGCTGATCTGAGCAGAATGCTGTTTGGGAAGTATGGGGTCTGGGTTGGAACTTTAGAAGATTATTATTTTAGATGCAAGAATACCTTCTGCATGTGCTGCGCTTCCTCGGTTAATGTTCTTCTTCTCCCTCTCCCTCCTGTTTTTGCATTTCAGGTTTTTTCTGAATATTTCAAGGAGCTGGAAGAAGAGAGCATTAGGGATAATTTTGTTATTATTTATGAGTTGTTAGATGAGCTTATGGATTTTGGTTATCCACAAACCACTGATAGTAAAATTTTACAAGAGTAAGTATCACTCTGCGTCACTTTCAGTAACAAAGCCCTTGGAATGTTTTGAGCCTTTTTCTGTGGGCAAACAAATGTTTTGGTGTGTTCTAATTATCAAAAATATTGAATTTGTTTTTTTGCAATGCCAATTCTATGGTTGTGAAGGTACATCACTCAGGAAGGCCACAAACTTGAAACTGGAGCCCCACGCCCGCCTGCCACTGTTACCAACGCTGTTTCATGGAGATCAGAAGGGATAAAATACAGGAAAAACGAGGTGTTCCTGGATGTCATAGAGTCTGTTAACCTTTTGGTGGGTACCTTGTAGTTTGACTTTTGCGTGAGAATTGTAGTAAGAAGTGTTAAAAATGGCTTTTTGTATGAAAACCTGCAATAAAAAGTCTGACTGTGGAGGGTGTGCTGTGACATTTAAAGCAATGTAATCAATAAATTCCCCCAAGGAAATCCAGTAGAAATAATGCTTTAATTTTGTGTATTGCTGATGTTTGGATGTGTCCTTTCCTCCTCTGTGTGTGCCCCTTCAGCTCCCTGATCTAATTCACGCTACTGGATTAATGCCTCATAAGAAATACATCCAAGAAAACCCAGGATGTCTTACCTTGTTCTTCATCTTTGTTCAGGTCAGTGCCAACGGAAACGTGTTACGGAGTGAGATTGTTGGATCCATTAAAATGAGAGTGTTCCTGTCAGGAATGCCGGAGCTGCGCCTGGGCTTGAATGACAAAGTTCTCTTCGATAATACAGGCCGTGAGTGTTGCAGTATCGTGATAATCATGACAGATGCCATCTGGAGTCGTGAGGTTTGGGATGCTTGCATAGCATTGTAATCACAGAATCACAAAGGTTGGAAAAGCCCTCCAAATTTGAGATCCAACTGCTGACCAACACCACTGTGTTCACCACTAACCCGTGTCCCGAAGTGTCACATCCACTGGCCTTTTGAACACTTCCAAGGCTGGTGGCCCCACCAGTGCCCTGGGCAGCCTGTGCCAATGCATGACCATCCTTTCAGTGAAGAAATTTTCTCACAATATAACCTAAACCTGCACTGGCAAAACTTGAGGACATTTCCTCTTGTCCTGTCCTGTGCTGCCTGGGAGCAGAGCCTGACCCCCTGCCTGCCCCCTCCTGCCCGGGAATTGTGCAGAGCCACAGGGTCCCCCCTGAGCCTCCTTTTCTCCAGGCTGAGCCCCTTTCCCAGCTCCCTCAGCCACTCCTGGGGCTCCAGCCCCTTCCCCAGCTCCGTTTCCTTTTCTGGACACACTGCAGTCCCTCAGTGTTTTCCTTGTTGTGAGGGGCCCAAAACTGATGCCAGGATTTGAGGTGCCTCCGCAGTGCCCCGCACAGGGGGACAGTCACTGCCCCAGTCCTAGAAAGTTGGCTGTAAGGCAGGAACGTCAGCAGGCAGCAGCTGTGCTGCTGTGAGTCTTGGGACCATAGTTTGTGTGACCTGTGCGTTTTCTGCTAGGTGGGAAAAGTAAATCAGTAGAACTGGAAGATGTGAAGTTTCACCAGTGTGTTCGTCTCTCTCGCTTTGAAAACGACAGGACAATCTCTTTCATTCCACCTGATGGGGAATTTGAGCTCATGTCGTATCGTCTCAATACCCACGTGAGTCTGGATGTTTGCCTTTTTGAGAATGGTTTAGATTGTAGCCACAGTGGCTTTGCCTGCATTTTGTTTTCTTGGAACGTGAGCAGCACGTGGGTTTTCCAGTCAACTGTTTATAGCAAAACTTAGCGCTCCCTCCTTCTGGAGTAAGAAGAAAGTTTAGACTTAACTTAGCAGTAAATCTCTGTATTTTCAGCTGCTATTGAAACTGTTTTTGAAACATGTGGCTGTGTTTTTAATCTAACTAGATAATGTCAGTGTAGCAATTCATTGTGCTTGTTAACAACAGTTTTTGTCACTTAGTTTTATTGGATTGTGCCGGCCATGGTGATAAAGATGGCCTTTGTTTCAGAAGAGTCAAAAAATTCAATCTAGAGAAGGTCTATAGCAAATAAATAGTTCAGTCCCTAGTATGTTAAAGTATTGAATATTTTCTGATGCAAGTGTTTGTCATTAGGGATTAATGATTAATCTGAGATATTCCTTTTCAAACCTATAATTCTTGTACATTTGCTCATTGCTGTATCAGTGCTTGCTCCTATGTATAATTATTTTGTACAAAACCACAATTCTGTCATTTTGAACACCACAGGCTGCATGTTCTGTGTGGTTGACATATTGAGTGTATTCTTATGGGAAAGCAACATTTTAGTGACTCTGTCTAAAAGTCAGAGCTGTGATGTGTTTTTTCCCCACCAGGTAAAACCCCTGATCTGGATTGAGTCTGTTATTGAGAAACATTCTCACAGCCGCATCGAGTACATGATCAAGGTCAGACATCCTTAAATAATTATGGCAAATTTTAGTCTTCTTTTGTTTGTTTTCAAATCTTGATGAGCAGCATACACATTTTTCTACAAGAATTCAGTATTTCTGTGGGACTTTAGATACCTTTGAAGACTTCATTTGTTAAGTTATGGTCTCAGTGTCAATTCTGGTTCTCAGGATAACAGGTTGGGGTGGAGGGCAGCTGTGTGTCTCACAGCTCTGTGAACTCACCAGCATCATGAAAATACTGAGACCCTGCTTTACTGCTTTATTTTTTTTTTCTTTAGGCAAAGAGTCAGTTTAAGCGTAGATCAACTGCCAACAACGTGGAGATTCACATCCCGGTTCCAAACGATGCGGACTCGCCCAAGTTTAAAACCACTGTTGGAAGTGTCAAATGGGTTCCAGAGAACAGTGAAATTGTCTGGTCCATTAAATCTTTTCCAGTAAGTGTTATTTTTCACTCTTACCACCCAAGAGTGTAATAATTACTTAACACTAATATTTCATTCACATTTAGACTCTGCCTAAAGCAGATTCTGTTGGTATCAGACAAGTAGCAGTGGACTCTTCCTCTTTTTCCATGGATGAAAGATTGGAACTTGCTAATAGATGTTGTTTATATTTTTTTTTTGACTTGGGTGTTTTTTCAGAACCCGGGTAGAGGGCAGATTTTTGAGTGATGTCTCTGGGTGGAGTAATCCTTGGCCTGGCTTTAGCAGCAGCTGTTTGAGTTTTGTCAGGCTCTACTTCTTGGGTGGTTCCATGAGCATGAGCTCTATCCACTGCTAATGGTGTGATAATACAGCTGTGTGTCACTATTTAATCTGAATTTTTGAGTATGAGACTGGAAGAAAATGCATTATGCCTCAAGCTGGATCTGCATTTTTTTTTTTAAAAAAAAGGATTTTTAAAATAAAAACACATGTCACTTTGAACCCCTGGAGAAGAGCTGGAATAAATAGTGGAGTTCAGTAGTTTGACATTAAGAAAACTTGTATCATTGCAAGTTTTTTATTATTATTTCAAGAAAAAAAAAACTAAACTGTCCCTTTTGGGTAGGGTGGAAAAGAATACCTGATGAGAGCTCACTTTGGACTTCCAAGTGTTGAAGCTGAAGACAAGGAAGGAAAACCTCCCATTAGCGTAAAGTTTGAGATTCCATATTTCACCACTTCAGGAATCCAGGTTAGTGATTGAGATCAGAAATACTGAAAAATTCACATGATGGGCTTTAACATGCAAGGTGTTTCTCATCTTGATGTTCAGTTTTATCCATAAGACAGATTTTTACCCATAAAAAGGCCAGATTTTTTGCTTTTCTTTTTGGTAAATACTGCTTGGCCAACATGGGAAGCTTTGTCTTACAGATCTTTCTTTTCAGGTTCGTTACCTAAAGATAATTGAGAAGAGTGGCTACCAGGCTTTGCCCTGGGTCCGGTACATCACCCAGAATGGAGGTGAGAGTCAGGGAGTATTTTGTTTCTCCAGAATACACCAACAAATTGAAGCTCATATTTTTGAGCATCTGGTTTAGATACACAGTAGATTAAGCTACAGCTGTTTGTTTTCTAGTCCCCTTTTTGGTGTCTTAATGAAAGACCCAGTGGGGTGGAGTGGTAATGCTGTTCAAGCATTTTCTAATTGAGCTGGAATTTGGTAAGTTTAAAAACAAGCACATCATTAGCAGTATGCTCATACATACCATTCTGCCAGCTTTAAAATGTATAAGACACTGTTGAGTACAAAATACCAGATTTTTAGTGGGAAGAGACCTTAAAGCTCATCTCATTCCACCCTCTGCCCTGGACAGGGACACCTTCCACTGTCCCAGGCTGCTCCCACCCCATCCAGCCTGGCCTTGGACACTTCCAGGGATGGGGGAGGCCTCATCCCCTGCACAGGAAAGACTTTATTCCTGATTTCCCATCTGACCTGTCTGTCCTATAGTTGAAGGCTATTCCTCTCAGTATTTATTGATATTTGCATATTCTTGTATTAATATATGTTAATATGAGAATGCATTTTATCACTTTTTCCCAACTTGCTGCTCTACTTTGCTTTTAATGAGACAAATTACTAAAATTGCATTTTTGTTGTTTTTTTCCCCCTTCATAGACTACCAGCTCCGAACACAGTAAAACACCTCACAGGCACCACAGACAAGGAGCCTGCGGGCCCAGAATTCATTTGCAGAGGCCTCTGTGGTCCTGGGAGCTGTGAGTGTTGTTGCCAAGGGTCTCGTTTCTGCAATCTCGGATTGACAGAAGAAAGATTGAAATTTATTGATTTCAATAATGTGTTTGAGCTTTTCAACCATTAGTATTGATTGTGTGAATATTTATTTCATTCTTAGAACATGCTGATCTTGCTGCTAAATGCTAATTACATTAGGAGTAGCAGTTACATTGAGGAGCCAGGAATCCAGAATGAGCCTTGGGAATGTCTTGTCGATGCCTTGTCCGTTACAGTTGCAGAGTTTCTAGTATTTGTATTTTAGGATCCCTAAAGACATTGGCAGCATTGTGCTACAAATTAGGGAGATGATTGTGCAATTAAATGACTGCTGAACACTTTGTTGTATTTAGCCCAAGGTATTTATTTTCTTTTTTCTGGGCATTTGGGTGCCTTAACTCATTCACAGCTATGTTAACTTAAAAAAAATTGCAGAATATGAGTTGGAATTACCTGAAGTAAAAAAATACTGTTAGCTTGTTTGGATTTTTTTGGGTTTGTTTTTTTTTGTTTGTTTTTTTTTTGTGTTTTTTTTGTTTTGTTTTGTTTTGGTTTTTTTGCATGGTTTCAAAGGAATTAATCTGAGAGAACTTCAAGTGAAAGGTTTGGAAACAAAAATAGGGGTTTGTTAAAGACTGGGTTAACTAAGAACAAGAGATGACAGGAGTAAATGCCTGTGGGAGAGGCTCTGGGAGCAGGAGTGCTGGCTCCAGTCAGTCGAAATACAGGTGGAAGAGTTCCAACCTTTTGACTCCCCAGGGCCTGGAAACCCTCTGCCAACTGACCAGTATTTGCTTTTTAAAATTTCTGTTCATCAAACAAGTTTCCAATTGTAATATGTAGGCATAAAGCCTTAGATGAGGTATTAAAGGACCAAAATTCCTCTAGAGGTGATGTAATTTGGTAGGAAGATTGAGAGTTCATTATTATTTTTCCAGATAATAGTACTATACTCCAAGCTCTTCCTGCAAGTTACTGTATAAGAAGAGGCCGACAGAAATACAGTTGTCATCTTTCTTCCAGCTTGCCTTTTGTGTTAATTTAGGGCAAATACTTCCCTTTTTGCTATAGTTAGCTAGAATTGTTTAACTTCATTTGCCCTAAGGAGATGTTTTCTTTCTCTATCTTTTCTGTTTGTAAACAGCTATTACTGTATCTTCCTGGCAGAATGAATAACAGGTCACAATGTTATTCTTAAAGGTATTATTTTTTTTACATGCCATTTAATTTTTTTTTCTGAGAAGCTACAATTGGCATGAGTGTACATAGTTATTTTGGGTTTTGGTGAGGGTTTTTTTCAGAAAAATTGTGACGGTTATCAGTATTTTCCTTACACAACTTTTAGGATGTTTTGGGTTGAATTTAGTACTCCTGAGAGGTGCTAAACTTAAACCATCAAAATCTAGATATCTATGTCTGCAGATGTGGTGTGATAATACATTGTGTGCTAAATTTTCCACTGGTGAGAGAGTCCAGGAGTGTCCACAGAGAGTGAGAAGATATTTCAGTCACTGTCCTCACTGAGTCCTTGTAGACTGTATAGAGACACCTGTGTGTACAGTTAGCCAAAAATCAGCTAAACTCCCCCGGGCTGCAGCTGCTGGGACATTGCAGATCTGCCTCAGGAAATAAAGTCTGTGTGTTTGGCAACAACCACACCCCAGTTTTTGGCAGCCATGGGTGTGGACAGGTGTGTTCTGACTCTGTCACCCAACAAGCTTGATGTTGAAACGAAATCACCTTGTTCAAGATTTCAGTTCCACTACTCATTTTCATTTGAACAATTAAGCTTATGACTGGACTAAAACTTTTTATATTAAAACTGTAACTGGTTGACAAATCACTTTCTGCTGACTTTCTTTTTCCAAGTGTTTGCTCTAATTATGTCTGTAAAATGTGACTCTCCATATCTTTGTTTTCCTCTTGAAGTTTGGATCTTGCAGACCAGAACCATGTTTTCTCCTATTTTGTTACAGTTTGGTTGCTTTGATGATGGGGCATCAGCCATGCTTGTCCAGAAGGTAATAAAGGGCAAAAAGTCCTCTTTGAATCAGTTGTACTTTGCCTGATTCTTTTTCAGCTTGATCTACACCAGGTAGTAGCCTCTAATCTCAGAATATGTTCAGCTCTTCTAATGTGAGGCCTGAATAGGTGGAACAGACCTTTGTAAAAGCAGGAAGTACTGGTATTCTTGATTTGTTTACTAAATTCTGAAAAAAATTTATTTTTCTATTCTCTTCAAAATCCACCCATGTACCATAAAACTGGTGCTCAGAAAGCAAAATGCCACCCCCCTTTTTCATCCATTTGTTGTTACAGTGTGGGTGCCTGTGTAGCTGCACAGAAAGAAAGAAACAAGGGATGTTTTTCCAGCCCTTGATCTCGTAGGAGGAGGGCAGGTTTGGATGGGACACTGAGAGGGAACTGGCCTGTGCAGGTGGGCAGGCTGACACAGGCTGCCCACAGGAGCTGTGGCTGCCTCTGGATCCCTGGCAGTGCCCTGGGCCGGGTCAGACAGGGTGTGGAGCACCTGGGACAGTGCAAGGTGTCCCATTTAGAGTGACATAGGCTGTGATATCTCTTCCAACACAAACTAGCCTGTGATCCTGTGAGTAATTTTTTTCCCACAAGTTTTGTTATTAGACCAACTGCTAAATCTTTATCTCACTGAACTTCGTTTTCTGGTTAATGTGGTAAAATGTAAATGTCTTGGTTTGCCACCATGTTTATAGGTAAGTACCTAATACAAAAGACTTTTAAAAGAAAATTTGCATGTTTCAAATCACAGTGAGGTGTCTAACCTGTGTGTTCAGCTCACTGTGGTTTCCTAGTTGTGTTGGCAGCTGGCTGGAGGTCCCGGCAGCAGGAGCTGTGCGCTGTCCCTGCCAGGCGCAGTGCTGTCGCTCCGTTCCGCCGTTCCATGCTCCCTGAGCAGATAGCTGCCTCCAGCTGCTCAGCGGCACTCGCTGGCCCAGCAGCGTTATTTCCCCTAGCAGCGGGTGTGTGTGACTGCTCCCGGCTCTCAGAAGGAGTGAGAGCCGCGGGCGCTGGGGAGCAGCTGTGCCGGCAGGTGGCATCCCGAGCACGCCGCTCCGGGGGGACACTGAGTCACAACGGGCTGTGCTCGACCTGCCTGCACCTGCAAGGCACAGCTGTTTTAGTGACTGGCTGCATTCAATTATTTTCTTAGCCTTATGCAGTGTGATTTTTGGAGTTGAGCAACTTCTCAATTTAGCTGGATAGTTTTAACTTTTTCTCTCATGTGGCTGATACTGGTACTCCTGCAAAGTCCAGTAGAGGGGTCGGTACCAAGGGAAGGGATGAGCCAGTGCAGCACCACAGGAGCAGCTACTCGGGGTTGTACATTGGTACTGGACATTGCTGGGTCACAAACTAAACCTCAGCTGGTGGTCTGAAAGCTCTTGTGTGATATAATATAAAAGAAAGAGGAGCTTTTCACCTCCACACACTTGATTAGCTCTAGGGAAAACTGGTTTTGTCTCTATAAAGCCAAAACCTGCTTCCCAATCAAGTAAAATGGGTGCCTTAGAAAAGCTTCATTCCACCTTGGTCTTCCAGTTGCAGAGAGTCTTTCATTGTGTTCTTTAAAGTTTTCCCACTCTTCCTCCTTTCTTGCCATCTTTTTCTGCTGGAATACTGCTTGTACTGCTTGTATTTGCTTCCTAATTCTAGTCTGAGCTGGTTTTGCCTGTAAAACATAGAGATCATGAGGCTATCTGGAGTGGATTTGCCTCTGGTTAGGAGATTGCACCTGTTTATTTCTGACTTTATTCTGTGAAAATAAAAAGGCTAAACCTTGGCACCTCCGTCCTTATCTTGTGCCAAATGCAGTGTTGCAATATGTTCAGTGCTCTTTTTTTCCCCTTTGTGGTTGACACCCACTGCTGTTTGTAATTTCAGCAGCTCTGGCACAGTGAGAGTTGATGGCCTTGCAGAAAACAGCATGAGAGAACAAAGTCAAGGGACAATATGAATTATCTTAATTGCCATGGTAATTAACTATGCAACAATATTACTAATGCTACAGGAGAAGGAAAAATGTAAACACACAATTGTAAAACTTTTTTCCAGGGAACTTTGTGCAATTCAGTGTGTTCTCTAAGTCGTGCCCTCCCTCCGCACAGATAAAACTTGTTTCTCCTGTAGTTACAGCACGTTGTCCTGACTCAGCGTTTGTGAAAGCAGTTCCAGCTCACTGCAGGCAGATGCAGGAGGTTCCCTTTTGTAGCTATTGCACATTAGGGAATTAGTGAAAAAACTTTGGGTCTTTGGGGGCCCCAGCACAGGAAGGACACAGACCAGTTGGAACAAGCCCAGAGGAGGCCACCAAAATGATCAGAGGGATGGAGCAACTCTCCTGTGAGGAAAGACTGAGAGAATTGGGATTGTTGAGCCTGGAGAGGAAGATCTTTGCAATGACCTAACTGTGTGACCTGCCAGTATCTGAAGGGAACCCACAAGAAAGATGGAAAGAGACTCTACAAGAGCTTGGTGTGACAGGACCAGGGGGAATGGCATCACACTGACAGAAAGAAGGTTTAGATTGGATATTCGGAAAAGTTTTTGGTTTTGAGGATGGTGAGGCCCTGGCACAGGCTGTCCAGAGAATCTGTGGCTGCCCTATCCTTGGGAATATTCAAGACCAGGTTTGACAGAGCTTGGATCAGCCTGATCTAATAGAAGGTGTCCCTCCTCCTGGCAGGGTAGGATAGAACAAGATGGGCTTTAAAGTCCTTGTCCAGTTCCTGTGCTGTGACTGACCTCCTGGGCTTTGGCAGTGCAGGGGCTGTGTGGGGATTGTGCTGTGGGCTCAGTGTCATCACTGCTCTGGGCAGCACTGTTCCTTCACACCAGCTCCTAAAAAGAAAGATGTAGGGGTTTTTTTGGAGATAGGAGTTATAGCTAAATTCAGATCAGTATTAGTTCTGAAAATGAAGGAGTATTGTTTTATCAGGATCTATCCCAGACTAAGCTCCCAAGAAGTAGGTGCAAACAGCCATCTGAAACTGAGACCGTCCATATCCCTACAAAATCCATGGCATTACACTGGAAGATTAAAGCCACTTTTCCCACTTCAGCTGTTCTGCTGCTCTGTGATTGTTGACAAATTCATTGAACCAGAGGATTTGGATAATTTTGAGTTTCACATTAGAAATTTTGCCCAGCTTATAACCTCTGTCCTCTTATCTCATTCCTCCTCAACTCTGCATCTCTTTGTGTCCATCTGGTCTTAGTTCCTACCCTGACAGCTGAAGCATTGCATCCGTGAATCTTTATTTTGCTGTGCGTTGAATTACTGAGTTACTCTCAACAAATAATGGACTAGATCATGGAGCCTCCGAGTTTGTTTGCAGGGTGATGGTCAAATAAATAAATAGAACCAGGCCTGAATCAAATGATCAGCAACGTGAGGAACAAGACGCTCTAGAGTCAGCATGCTGGGCTGCAGCCTGTTCTGGAGCAAGTTTTGTAGGCCTAGTTCAAATCTTGGCTGTGGATTTGTACCTTGGATCAAAGTTTTCTTGCAGGCCCTTCTCCAATATAAAGCGAAGAAACATAAAACAACAAATATCTAGTGAAATCCAAACACAATCTGCTCTATGTTATGCTACAAAAATGAATGAACTCTGCCTCCCACCCACTCCCACTGTGACTTGCTGTGAATAAGCAGCACTCAGAGGAAATCACTGCAAGAAGTTCTGCCTCTTTCCAGCAGGAATAACAATGGAGCAAGGAAGAACACTGGCTAGGTTTACCTTTGCTATTCCAGCTGGGCAGGTGTAGGTGAAGAGCAATTGGCTGTTTAAAAGACCATTGAAAGGACTCACTCTTCACACTGAACTGAAGTCCATATATTCAATTATAAAGCTTTTAAAATTTTTTTTTTCTTATAAGATAGGAAAAGCACTTTTGTCAAGGAATTTCCTATATCTCATCAGAGAATTTCTTCTGAGAATTTCTCATCTGAGAATCTCAGACCATCTGAAGCAACATGGTGGGTGCACTACAGTTTTTGAGGGATAGAAGAATACCTAGGGAAATCAGGCACATGGAGTAAATCCATCTATCTGTTATTTATAGATCTTCAAGGCACTGGGTTACAGGTCACTAATGTACCTGTTGGATTTCAGGGGAAGCTTTGCAGGTGATGCTTCATGGACAGACTGGATTGAACTGATGAGAATGGGTGTTGCTCCAAATCAGGGCAAATCTTGCTCTGGATTTTTCTACTTTAAGAAGTTAAAGAGGTCATAGAAGCTGCTGGCTCCTCCCCAGCAGACAATGAAGAATTTGACTCACAAAGTCTAGGAGAAAGTAGGGGCACTGTGTATCAAGATTTAGAGGGGTTTTACATAAGGGCTTTGTGGGCTGGCAAATATCTATTGGATGGTGGATGTAGGAGATCTCAAAGGTGTGCTAGAAACAGCCAGTTATTGAGAGATAATATAACACCCAAACTCAGCCGCAGTTTTCTATTTTCAGGAAGCCCTTTCTTAAAACTACTGGAAGGCTGCTCCAAGCTGTACCTGTCACTGCTGCTGTCTGGCCAAGGAAATGGGACAAAACTGCACAGGCAGGAAGAGTTTGAAGGAATTTCAGTATAAAAGTTGAGGGAAAAGCTTGAGGGAAAAGGATAATGAAGGAGGATTGTTCAGAATTGCTGACAGTATAAATAAATGAAATATGTTTTTTTCATCTTCAAACACGAAAAGGCAGTCTATAAAGCTGAAGATGAGTATGTTTTAAGTGGACAAAAAATATTACAGTGTAGAATTCACTGCACTGTATTTGCTTAGAAAAGGCCTTATCAGTCGAGCACTGCTCTGCATCAGAGGGAGGAACCTGTTGCTCCTTGAACTGAGCTCTCTGTGTTTCAGCCATCTCTAATTACTCCCTGACCAATAACGAGCACATGGCTGCAGAACAAGTGTTTATTTCTTTCTTGCTTATTTATTCCAACAAAAGCACAAGAAGAGAGGCTTCTACGTGTGTTGGACTCTACAATTGTTAAAGTTTCCAAGAGGTCACAAGGGTCCCAGATAACATTAGCAGCTAAGTGCTGTGTTGTCCTGTTGTGTTATCAACAGGAAACATCTTTACCAGCACAGGAACTACAGCTTTGTAATTGGCCTGGTGCAAGAACATGACAGTATTTTCTCATCCTATCAGGACTCGGATATTTTGGGAACTGGTATATAAAGCTCGCAGCACACAGTGTCTCTTGGACATTAGGAACAGGTTCATGTCAGAAACCAGTGTGCTTTGCTATTTTAGTAGTTGCTATAGTTGCAGCATGAATTTTCTTGCCCTGCATGGTTCAGGATGGTATTTCATTACAGTCCATATGTGTATTTTTATTATTTGAGTGCAGATGTTTAAAGGAATTAATACGGTGATATAACCCTTGAAAAGAAGCCTTTAGCATATAAACAACAAATCCATAAATCATATCAATGCAGGCCGTGTTTAGCTTTCATTAAATACTCATAGACTTCTATGGTGCAAGATTGAGTTCTATCCAAGCAAATTTCAGATTCACTTGATGATAAAATGTTATATTTGGGCTCTGAAATGAGCAGTGTTCTGCATGATCCATGCGTGGAACTGAAACAGCCCTTCTGCCTCACACAGTTAATGGCAAAAAAGTGCAGTAACATCTATAACCAGTGTTAGATCAGAGCAAATAGGATTTCAATGGAGCTGTAAAGAGCTCTGTTGGAAGGGGGCCAATATTGCAATTAATTTTCTGCATGGGATTACACCACTTGCTGATTATGGCAGCCTCACTTGGCCCATTTGATAAAGCTGGAGTGGGTTTTTCCACAGCTGTTGTCGCTGTTTTCATCCAAAGTAATTGTAACTACCAAGAAGGAAAAACTACAATACCAAACCTGCAGCTTGAAGATTGCCCAAATTTTTCCTAAAAAGTGCATAATGAGAAATTCTAATAACTTGAGGGTCATTTTGATCCTTCTGAATAATCAGTGCAATACAACCCTTAATGCACTATTGTGTATTGCTCTGAGAGAGTTCACACAGCCAGATTTTCTAACTTCCACTCTTATTACGATTTTTCTTAAACCTCTTTACATCAGAAATCAAAGATATCTTTTATATAGCAAATGTTTTGGTAAATATGGACAACAGGATCATTTTGTTACTAATAAAATTGGCTTCTACAATGAGAAAAGTCAGGATTTTCTTTCTATTTTATTCTATATAGTACACACTAAAAAAATCAACCTGAACTAGAAGTTTGCAGGCCCATTTGAGCACTTAGCTTTCACAGAAACTTCATTTGGCCCTCCCTGATGCCTGTCTCAAAACATCCTGACACCTCCAGGCAAAGCCAGAGCCACGAGCTGCAGCACTTGAAGGCTCACGACTGCAGGGCAGAATTATGTCCCCAAACTCATCGTTCGTGTACTGCGTCAAATACCCAAAATATTACGGGCTGAATGATGGCAGGCGTTATTTTGGAGGGGTGACACAGTTGTAGATGGGGCACTAAGAGTTTTATTTCCTCCCTCTTGCTCACTCTTGAAACATGCTGGTGGAGGTGGTGGGAAGGAGGGAACATTTTGGTCTTCCTGCCTGAAGTGTTGGAGTGTCCAAACCCTCTGAGGCAGCTTTCTCTTTTCCAAGCAGTATTTTGTGACAGTAAAGCCAGAGGGATGCAGATTAATGAAGTGAAATTTTTTTGTAGCAAATACAAGATTTTTTTTTATTGGGGTGAAAATGTGAATTCAGCAGAGAAATGAAACAGCAGCTGCAATGCCTGGAAGTTAAAGCTAAGTCAAGCTAGAAGAGAGAAGAGAAGCTTCCAGGAGAGCATGTGTTTGTGTGCAGGCATTTACTGATAGAATTGATGCAGGGAGAGCTCAGAGTCCTGTGTGAAGGTGGGGAGGAACCTCTACCAGACAACACACCTCTTCCAAAAATTGCAGCCCCAGAGCTGCTGCCACAGGTCCTGTCCTTAGGTGGACTCTGCAGGTGATGCTCCTGAGGGCCCCAGGAGCTCCAAAACATCAGCATTATCCTTCCCCGAGGCTTTCCCCTGCTGATCTCACCAGAGCTCTTGTCCTCACAGCACCACCACCTCCACACTCAGTTCAAGTTTCCTGCAGGTGCTGTGGGACGTCCCCAGCTGTGACTCCCCACACGCTGAGTCAAGGCACAGCCCAGCACAGAGGGAGGCTGGGCTGGTGCAGGATCATTTCTGCTCTCGGAGAACCTCTCACCCACGTTTCCTGCTCGAATCCTGGGTGAGAGTGCTGGTTCTGCGAGGGCACAGGGAAAGCCAGTGCTGTGGGAAAGTGCAGTGGCACATGGTGTGTCCCACTCTGCCTTGTTGGGCAGCTGGTATCAAAAATGTTCTGCTCCCTGCCCTCCATCCGCACCCACAGCTGCCAGTGCTGCCTCATTTTGTAGACTGAGCACCAGGTATTTTTCCCTTTTCCCTCCAGCCCATTGGTTCCCCTGTCCTTTGCTGTATGGGTGAGAAGCTGCTGGCTTGGTGCTTGTGTGGAGGATGTTGACCTCACATCTCCTGGCTTCTGACCATCTCCTCTCCCCATAGCCACAGAGTGAGAGAGAAAATAAATGTTACAGCTGCTTTTCCCTGCATCCATAGTGCAGTTCTGAAGGGAGGCTGTCAGCCTGCTGTTTTGTGGCCCAACATTTAATGGTGCCCCATGTCAGATCCCATCTTCAACACCCTTTGATTCAGAGCCATTGAACAGCTCTGCCAGCAGAGGAAATATTTAAACACCACCCTGTGGGTTCAGGACCCTCTCAGGGCACAGGAGGCATTAACAGGTCAGTCACGATGAATCACAATTGTCAGTCACAACAAATTTCCTCTAAGATCCTCCTCTTGGGAGTGTCCAGGTGTTCCAGAAGGTTATTTGGACAGCAGGCCACTGCCCCAAGCCCATGTCTTGTAAAGGCCATTGCCTATAAAGTGGAGCTTAAAGCACTTGGGATACACCTGCTGGAGTTTGGGGATGGGCCACGACTGAGCCCTGCCAAGCAAACATTCCTGCCTGGTGGTGCCTGTCAAAAGGGGCTGCTGGGCCCTGGAGGTGCCATGAGGTGCCAGAGCTGCTGGTGAAGGGAGGCACAGCTGCCCTGGGCTGCTGAGGAGGGCGAGCATCCTCCCAGGGCGAGCAAACCCAGCCTTCTGCAGAGCACCGAGCCTGCAGCACCCTCTGGGAGCTGAGGTGCCTGGGGCTGGGACTCTTTGTTGCTCTTTTTGGGGTTTTTGGGTGGCTCCACCACTGCTTTTATCTTGGTCTGTAACAGGAGAAGCACAGTTTTAGCTAATTCCCACGGGCCAGAAAGAGCACCAGTGAAATAAATTGGAAAACCTCCTCAGGGAAAGGCAGAGAACTAGTGCTACCAGCGTGGCTGAAAGTGAAAGGACTGAAGGAGCCTTTGGCCCACATAGGGAGGGAACCATCTTCTTGTTTTTCTGATACTCTTGAAAAGAAAGAAACAGCTGCTTTTCATTTTCTGTGTAAAACAGCACCCGTCAGTGCCAGGGCTGCTGTCACAGCCCCACGATGCCCATGAAGCTGGGCTGAGCCCTTGTCTCAGGGCTATTGGGGACACCACTCTGCAAGAACAGGTGCTAGGAGCTAGCGGTGGTGGGAAAATGGCTAGAATTTTAGATTTTATTAAGAAAAACCCCACCATATATTCAGCTTGTTTTGAGTCTATTGCCTTTTTAGCCATTGTTAGAATTAAAGCAATTGGGAACATAAAAATTCCCATTGCACACTGCAGCATCGAATCTCTGCACTAACAAAGAACCATCACTGAGCATGGTGCAAAGGATAAATTAACTTTGTCTATTATTACGTTGAAAAATAAACTCTTGCAGTCTTCTGTAAAAATATCTTTGGGCAAAACAGATTATTTTGACTTTGGACAACATCATTCACGAAACGCTACGCCACAAGTTTGGTCTGAAGGAAACCACACATGATTTGACTCTTTTATCTGCAATCGGTGGCGGGGAGCTCAGTGCGGTTACAGTTCTCCCCGTTTCTCAGAAGAGAATTTAATCATTGTGTCAGTTGGCACAAACACCATGTTTGTAGTGAAATGCTAAAAAACAGCATATTTATCTTTCCCTCGATCAAGATTTGTATGATAGAGGCTCTTAACTTTAAAACTCATCAGTAATGAAATATTTGAAGGGCTCAGCTACCCAACTTGTTTACTGTAGCTTATTTTAAAGAATGGTCTCATATCTCCTGCCTATTGTAACAAATACAGAATCAGTAATCTCCACCCAAGGGCATTCATTCCTTGGCAAGCTTCACTTTGGCTCTAAGATATTATTTCTGGACTTTTTTGAGGGAATGATAACTACTAACTTGCTTCACTGAGCAGCGCATTTCAGAATCCAGAGTGCCTGTAGGAGTTGCCTCAGAGCATGTCCTTACCAGCTGCACCGGTGCAGGAGCCAAGAGTAATTTGGAGGGGGAGAGAGAATTGGAAGAGGACTGTGACTCCCCAGCTGACCGCAGCCGAGCGTTTCTCGCGTTTGCTGCGGCGAATCCGTCGCACTCGCGCGGCAGCGGCTGCTCCCGGCCGGCTCACATCGCCACCTGCCCCGAGCCTGCTCTTCCATTGGCACTGACACTGCTGGGGTGTCGGCAAGTCCCAGGAACACAAAAACCTCCCCTGCAGCACAGAGTGAGCAAGCACCAAGGGCAAAACCAGCCCCTGCCTAAAGAGCTCACTTGTAATTCACATTTAAATCTAGTTGGGCTTGTCTCTCTCCTGTAGGGCCAGGGTCCACTCCCCACCTCGCACACCACTATCAGTGAGAGCACAGCTGAGAGCCCAAGTGCGCAGGCAATGCTACTGGCGAGATGCAATGAGTTTTGTTTGTTCTCAGGCTGCAGTTTCAAAGATGGCAGTAAGTTTGAAAAATTGCTTTTCTGTCAAAAAGGCTGTTTGAGGTCTCAGAAAACCAGCAGGAGGAGAGAACAGCCACAAATGTCACTGCCTGGCATGCAGAGGTGTCCTGTCCTTCTCCAGGGCATCTTGGCACCTGGCCACAGCAGCACCCTCCAAAGCAGCTCCAAAGGAAAAAGGAGCACTGCTGATAGTCACTGTAATTCACCACTGTCGCTTCAAACCCTACAGCAGCTGCTGCTCAGCTCGGGGTTATAGAACCATTGCTTTCGTAGAGGCTTGAGTTTCGGTGGTTTCCAACGACTTGTTCAGTTAATGTGAAATTGTGGAGGAGTTGAAAACTCATCTGTGCTCTAGGCCAAAAAGACAAATGAAAAGGCTGCACCTTGCTCTGGCCAAACAGACAAATGAAAAGGCAGTACAAGCCTGCACCCTGTCCCTGAAACAGCTCACTACACGCCCAAAGCTGCCAGTTTCCCTCCTGTCACAAAAACCCCAGTGTCAGGGACGCCTGGAAGGTGTGCACTTGTGTTCTGCAGGATCACCCATTTGCAGAAGCTTCTGGAATGAGAAATGGAGCTGCTCCTCTGCTGCCACAAGCCCATTTACTTACGAAGTGCTGCCACAAAGCCAGGGGCAGTGACAAGATGGAAAAAGCGCAGTATTGGCACCACATCCCATCACAACAACCCTTCCCACAGCACAGCTGAGCCAACACATCACTGAAGGGGTGATGTTTTAAGCAAAAACCCCACAAACACAACCACCCAGATGAGCTCATGATAGGACAGTTTATGCAATTTGTATCCATGGGGTAGTTACTTGAACCTTTTACTTTTTTCTTCCACATTTTTAATGCTGGAGCTTTTGGCAGGTTGTTTGGGGAGGTTTATCTGCGGCGTGCTTGTTTTGTGCCATTTGATGCTGAGCTAGTGATGGTTTCTGGTGTATTTATATACATGTGACATGAATTTATTTTATAGCAAAGGCATTTGTTTTTCCTAAAAGATATATGGAAACAATTTCCAAAACCTGCATTATGGCTAAATAGCTTGTTTTCGCAGAGATGACACTGGTCCTTCTCCTCTTGTAGCCTTTCTTCAGTGCCCCTTTCAGACAAAATCTTTGGATTTATATATATGTGTATATAGCTTATACAGAGATGGCTTATATCTTATAAATATATAAACATAAACATAAATATAAATATAAAAAATGTAAATGTAAATATAAATAATATAAATATAAATATATAATTTAATCAGAATGCAATGACTTTGCTTGCTCTAAAGAGCAGCAAAAAATTAATTACGATACTATAAATTTCTATCAGACAGGAAACTAGATCTTTGCTAACATTAATGAATTCAGCACCTCATATATACTACCCATGACACTACAGAAAAACAGGGACATGCACATTTCACCATGGCACTGGCATTTTATTGTTATCAGGAAGATTTTCTCTCTCTGGAGGCTTTCCCCTCTCCTCTCAGTGTGTCTCAGAAGGGAATTGAGTGTCCCATCAGCATAAAGAGAGAGCTAATGCTCATATGGCTGATTTACTACTCTGCTACTGCATAGACTGAACCCAGATATAAATCTTAAAGACAAAACATTAAAAATCCTTTATTTCTGTTGTCATCCTGTATTGAACTATTCTGGGTGCCTCAGGAAGGCTAAAGTTCTTTGGACATACCCATTTGGGCTGGATTGGGAAAGAAGCATGTACAAAGATAAATCTACACAACCAAAAAACTATTGCTGTGCTATAGCCCCCAGTCTGGGAATACAGGGAAAGGGCAGCTCAAGCAAATATTGGTTAGAAAAAAAGAAAATAGGAAAAAGAAAAATTAAAAGGAAGAAGAAAAGGAAAAAGAAAAGTAAATTCAGCGGGAGGGAGTTGGTCATGCACGTATCTCTAAATTTTTCTTCAGGTGAAAAACTTTTCTTCTGGCTTCAAAGCCACTTGTTCCTTTACTACCGAGCATGTGGCTCTCCACAGCCTTGAGGTTTTCTGTTCCACTTTTGGGCTGCTGGGAGCAAGAGCAGGGATTTCTGTGGAGGAGGCAGGGAGAGAGCTGACAGAGCAGAGCCCTGCAGACCAGCCTGGGTGAATTCAGTCACAGCCCTGGGTGCGAGGGAACAACAGCAAAGGCAAGGCACTGCAGCCTTTGAAATGCCAGATTGCAGCGTGGTGAGGGAAAAACAGCACTTGTTAACTTCTTGTTTAGGAAAAAAAGCAGCAGAACACTTCCTTTAATGACACATTAGCTGACAGCGGTGCTCTTATGACTCTTTCCCAGTCACCGATGAATCACTGGATGGAAGTGCAGGGACAGGCTGTTCTTAGCCAAGGGCTGGAATCCAGCGGTTCCCTGTCACCCAAAACAAGGAGCTTCTCTTGCTCCTGCTCTCTCGTGTCGTTGGCATCAGCAGCTCTTCCTGCACAAGCTCTCGATCAGCCCAAGATCACATCTGATAACGCTGGAGTCTGTGCCACAGCAGCTCCTCCCCAGAGCAGCTCTGGCTGCCCCACAGCTCCTGCTTCCCTCCACGACGAGCCAAGGAGCCTCCAGACTTTGACAGGCGTTTTTTCCCTCCTAGTGCCGTTCATATGCTTGGACATTTCCCTTCACAGACATCCATTCTTTCCAAGTTCCTTACATTTTAGATTATGTATCCTTGGTTCAATCCTTTGCATCAGAAAATACGGGTTTTTGAAGCTTAATAGTGAAGGTTCAGTGCATCTGCCAGAGTTCCTGGCACAACCATCATCCTGCAGGAGCAATTACTTTCCAGCGAGTCTCTAAAATTGCTTATTTACTTCCACTTGTAGGCCAAAAATACTTTAAAATCAGGACAGTTTTTTCCAGTTACACAATCACCCGAAATATCTTGAATACATAGACTTCCACTGTGGTTCAATAGTCAATCTGAAAATAGCCAAAACAGTTTGTAAAGCACGTTAAAAATGTTCTCTCCCAGAATTCAGGCTTTAGAAGTGCAGCTCTATAGCCCAAGTCAACCAACGTCACGAAGCAAAATCAATTCCCCTGATTTTATAACAACACAGGGGAAACGAGACAGCAAAAGAGAGGGCAGCCAGTCTGCCATGCTCTTCAGCAGCTTCCTGGGCAGAATTATTGCAACTGGCCACTTCTAGAATGTCCTTTCATGCCTATCCATGTCAGGTTTATTTACTGCTCTTGGTAAAATAAAACCAGAGTTGATGTCTGACCAGCCATGAGATTTAGGATCTTTTTCCATTAGAGCTTTTTAATTAATTATAGTGAGTTTAGAACCTTAGTGTGGGGCATCTGCTGCTCCTACCGTTTTCATTTATCAAAAGCATTGATAAAACCTGGACTACAGTAGTTTAAGAATCAGAACCCCTCCCTGTCTTGAAGGTACAGTAACAAAGTGTACAGTTATCTTGTAAAGATCTCCAGAAAATCTTCTAAAGATCTCAAGGCACTCTGCAAATTGAGGCTCCATTTGTTTTCCTTACTCATGCATATTTTAAACTCCCTTTTAAGTTTCAACGGTTTGCATGAGTGTAATTCAGAACAGACTGTGGCCTTACATATTTTGCATACCAACAAGTTATGTGAGTCCAATTTCTGAAGAAAATATTATATGAGCATTCTGATGTAGTTGTGGAGTAACTCACTGGAAAAAAATCATACTATAACAAGTCCTGGAGGATTTACTTTGTAATTTTAAGTGGATGTTCACAAATGTAAGCAAGCTTTGTGTCCATCAACAATGTCCAGAAAGGAATCAGCTTTTCTCCAAACCCGCTGAAGAATTTAATTTGTAGGTTTCAGTTACTGGCACTCATATATATATATATATATATATATATATATATATATATATATATAATGTCATCTAGACTTTAAATGATATTGAAAAAGTAGAAATAGCATGATAAACCTTCAAAGCTGAAATAAAAAAGAACCTGTGTTTTAACTTAGTGTTGAGTATTTATACAGCCGGCACCGTTTAGTCCAGCGTGTTTGAATGAGTGCGAGTCTGTGGTTGCAGTTGTGTATAAAAATACTGCAGACTGCTCCTGCTTTAGGAACTAAACTTCAGTTCCCAATAGCTCCCTCTGTAATTCTCTTTCCAAATAAAAGGACGAACTATTCCTGGCTCGTAACGGTGTATTTCTGTGGCTTCTTGAACTATAATGAAGGCAGTCTGGAATGTTAAAAATTACATGCTCAACGCCAGTTCTGAATCCATGGCAATTTAGGCTTTAAATGTTTTGAAGTTTACATTTTGAGTCTGTTATTGTACAACTTCTTAATTAAAATGTTGCTGTAGTCCAGATCAGTAATGCTTCTTGCCTGAAGATCCATTAACATCTATCTTAAAACCACTGTGTAGGGAACTTGATAATTTTGGTATCAAGGGCTGAGGCCATCTGCTTGGAAAATTGTTTGGTTTTTATTTGGCTCCTTCTAATTGCAGAAATTCAAAGACATCTTTGATATCCACTGGAGTCCAACAATGGAAGCACCAGTTCTCTTTCTGTGAATGCTTCAGATCTGCCTCTGTTGCAGACTTAATCTTGATTCAGTTCAAGAAATAATCTGCCAAGCTTGTCACCAAGGAATCAGGTTTGGATTTTCCTGCAGGGACAATATGTAGCACTGATGCATGTGATCATCTCTATGTTTTCCCATTGGAATGCTACTAAATAAATCAGAAAAATGTGACATGGTCACATCTAGATGTCCTCTTAACCCAGTAACAGCTATCCTTAGGATTAATAACTCCTGGACTCTTCTTGTTATCATCTGTAGCAGAGAGTTTGTAGACATTTATGCTTGAAATATGCCTTCACATTTATTTCTTGTGTACAATGAAGTGAGACTTAAACCTGACCTTCATTATCAAGTTTAAATTCTTCTGAACCCTGTGTAAATAGTGGGAATTAGTTCCAGTGTCAGTGAGAGATATAAAACCTGGAAGCTAACATCACAAGTCTGGAGTTTCAGTGGGGCTTGGGGTGAGTTTTCTTTTGAACAGGTAGGCAGGTCCCTCCTAAAGCCGATGTAGGAGCTGGCCCAGTTTTTGAAGGAAATTCCCTCAAGGATTTCTCTATAAAGCCCCAAAACATATCAACTGGCTATAGGAATAACTCAGGACAGTAATGGCTTTGTGAAAATTCTGCATATTGAGGGGGGACTTAGAGCTTTCCAGATGTGCCAAATGACTCAGAAATATATTTACATTTAGTTCAGGTTTAGATAATTTTGGAATTGAAGGCTAAAGTCATCTGTTTATAAAGCTGTCTGGTTTTTATTTGGCTCCTTCAAATTGTAACTCTTGTACAATGTAAAATCATAGAGCTATTATTGTATTTGCATTTACTAATCATTGTACAATAATAACAATTTCCAGTGCAGCATCCATGGGATTCTTGCACAACTGCAAATGTTCCCTAAATGCTTAGAGAGAGAGATCTGGGCAGAGCTAATGTGCTAAGGAAATAAAATCCTTTCCTATCTGAAACAGCCAATCAGCCAAAAGGTGCATTGAAAAATAGAGTGGAACTTACCAGTCTCTGTCTGTGTTGCCTGTGAAGGCTTCAGACCTTGACTTTCATCATCCCACACCTCAATATTATGTACTGAGAGAAGCAAAGCCCCTCTGACATGACAATTGGCAGGAGCAACCACACGCTTTCACATCCAGTGCATCTCTTGCTGTGGCATGGAATTCTGCATTGTACTTGATTTTTGGCTCTGAATTTAGGTTTTCAGGTGTAAGCAAAATGAGGTGTTATTATTTCCACCTAATCAAGGCAAAACCAGTTTCACTTTCTTTGAAGCTTTTTATCTCCCTACAACTGGATTTGAATCTCTGACTTCACCACCACAACCCCAGAGCCATAACCACAAGGCCACATGGTTCCAGAGCTGTTTTTGGAGGTGGTAGTGATGTGAGTTATTTTAGAAGCTGCTAGCTATAAATTTCAGTTATATTTGAAGGAGGGTAAGTGAGCTTTGAAAGTGCTTGGTGAGTCTGTCCTTCAGTGACTAGTGGGCAATCACTGAGGCTGCTGGCAAGAGTGGGGTCACAGCTTCTACCAGAAAC
Source organism: Luscinia luscinia (assembly GCA_034336685.1). NCBI lineage: Eukaryota > Metazoa > Chordata > Aves > Passeriformes > Muscicapidae > Luscinia > Luscinia luscinia. The sequence goes on along the minus strand of CM067634.1, from coordinate 93,862 downwards.
CACTGAGTGCAAACAAACAGCAATTGTGAAGGACACTTAAACTAATTGTTCTTGCTGGTATTACTGTCCCAAGATGGGCTGTGACGCAGAAAGTCAATCTGCACAAAGTCAGTTTTTCATTATAGTGAGCTCCAAATAGGATCAAAACAAGTCATTTTTAGATCTCTTAGCTGTGCACGATAAACGCAGCCCAACCACCTTGATTCTTTTTTAAAAAGGTTCCACCCCAACCCTTCAGTTCATGAGGCATTTTTGCACTACTGGCTTCCTGCCTGAAAATAAATGTGAATCTACTATTCCATACAACTTGTTCCATAAACTACAAGGGCAAATGCTGGGAGCTATGACTGGAACCATTCTACATTTGCAATATAAGGATCACTTGCCAAAATGATATGCAGGATTTAAAAGCCTCACTCGCCAAGATCCATTCAAAAGAGAACAACTTTTGCACAGCTAAAACCCCATTGCTGGGTATGATGTGAGATAAAAGCCACAAAAAACAACAACTTAACTGCACAACGAGCTACTAAATGCTAAAAATTGTGGAATTCAACTATTTCACATGTAGAAATTGTATACACACCTCTTTTTCAGCTGCACAAGTTAGCCACATCTGTGTGAAATGTAGATAAATCAGGGAGTAAAGTGATTTCAATCAGAATAAGGGTCATGGTAGAGATGGTGGCTGAGAGATGATGGTAGTTACTTGTTGAAGATCATGCTTGATATGCTCAGCTCCCTGATCAGTATTTCCTTGTGTCTGGTATAGAAAAGCACAGCTGTTTGAACAGTGTAACTGAGACAATTCCTCATGATAGAGAGGAGCTTTCCCATTGGAGATGCTCTCACACAATAGGCAAGCTCCAAAGGAAAAGCAGAGAGCAAAAATGCTGCTGTCATACAAACCCCACAGAGACAGCCAACCCCAAAACCAGAGTAATAGACAGGATCTAGAAGTTCAGGACACAACTAAGGGACTAAAGGTAATCCTTTAAGGAGAAAATAAAAGAGAATTCCTTGGATTTGTAGAGCTGCAATAGTATCAGCTACAGTTGTCTTTAGCTGGGTAAAGAGCTGGCCTTATCATCCCAGGGAGGAATGAATTCTTCACCACTTTTTCCTTCACTTACAGAGCATCACCATTTCCGAGCCTACACTCAAGCTGGGGATGATTAAAATTGGGAGGAGGTAATAAAAACACCTTACTGCCCAGAAAATGGGCAAGTCGGGGAAATCCTCCTGCTCCAGTGAACTTGCTACCACCAACCACTCTGAGACAAACACTGAGACTACAAAGGGCATGGAAAAGTTACTGATGGTTTCTGTTCGTGTCCAGGGCAATAAACAACCTTTAAGGTGATGCTAATGCAGAAAAGGATGCGAAATACTGGAAATAGTCCTAGAAAATCAGTAAATCCCACCAGTCTAATAATCTGGATTTATCATCTATGATTCCAGGTATTTTTTACTCACAAATACAAGAAGTCACTTAACATTAAGATTTCTTAAGATGCTGTAGAATAGAAAGGCAGGAATAAAATATCATTCTCAGCCATGAATAACGCGTCCATTTGGATACTTTAAAGCAATTTTGGAAGTAGGAGTCCCTTTGGAATTGAAGTGAAAACCCTGCAAGAAAAAACTCAATACAATTTATGTTACATGTAAAGTGCATGTGTGAAGTCAGCGATAAAGTGCAGCTGACCTCTCCTGTTGTCTCTCAGGAAATCAAAACTCAGTCGTGCCTGTTAGAACTATTATTTAATAGCTGGGGAATGGCATGGCAGCATTTAAAGACTTATGCTCAGCGTTGGACAGAGGTCTTTCAGTGAAGAACTCACAACAGCCATTTTGTCCTGGCTTCCAGGAAGAAAAGGTTGTTCCTGGAGCCTAAGAAAACTGTCACAAAATTCTCGAAGGAAAAAAGAAAACATAAAAATCCAAACAAACAAAGAAAACATTTCACGAGAATCCATCTTTGGAAAAATATAAAAATATTTTTCCAACCAAAGAAATAACTATAAATAATGTTTGAACTATTAAAAGAGTGAACACAGAAAAAGGCTATTTACATAGGAGTGTTTTGTGCCGTTTCAGTCTAATTTGTCACTGATGTAGGAGCCTCATATGTTAGCTGGAGGAAATCCAGAGTTTTCAAAGGTTTTCTGTCAGGGCTTGAAAAGTTGCCAGTTTTTTTAATGGAGCCGAGTAGTCTCAGGCCTGTTGTTCTCAAAGATTTTGTGAGCCAGAGCTGAATGTTAGCAGGAAACAGAGCCAAGTGGGCTTCCTGAGCGTCTGAGAGAGGAAACACTGTAATGAGCATGGAGGCTGTGGTTAAAAATAACTCGGGTATATAAAGGCTGCAGGATCCCCTCTCGCTCACTCTCGCCGCTGCCTCTTGGCCGCCGCTTCGCTGCCTCCATGGCAATGGGACGCTTCCCCATGCCCTGGCAGGTGCTTTTCCAGCAGGACGAGACAGAAACAGCCCGCAGAGAAGCTGAGCACAAGGCAGCTCCTCCTGAGCTTCCAGCCAGCAGGATCCAGGCTTTGTCAGGAGCATCGTCAGGCTGAGCCCAGCCACAGCCACGGAGCATTTCAGTGTCTAACTTCAGGCTGAAGTAAAAGTTACGTTGAAAAAAATAACTCGGTTTTCTGTGATACGAAACCTGAAAAGGGGAACGAGGCGAATCGTGGAAGGTCTTGGGCAATAGGTGAAAGGGCCTCCTAAAATTGTTACCGTCAGGTCCCGTGTGGCTTGTCCCCCTTCTGCTGTGGAAGGCTCAGTCCCACCCTGAGCCCCTCGCCCGGCTGGGGCAGATGCATGTGGCAACCACGAGCGGAGGATTGGCCACCCACCATCAATCAGAGCTCTGCAGTCCCCCTGCCTGGGTTTCTCACCCTGCTTCCCCTCACCAAATTCATTTTGCATGGGATTAGGCCCACCTCTTTTCTCTCAAAGCAGTCATTTTCCTTGCAAATGTGGGATAAAACCCACGCTGGTTATTTGGTAAATTAAGGCACCTTTTTCCCTGCTGTAATCTGACACTAATAGCCCCATGCAGTCCATGCTGAACCCTTCTTTGTAGCTCACATTATGCTGTAATTGGCAAAACACTTTCTTCCCAGGCTTGTGTTTTTATTACAAACATTTATTTGGCCCTTTATGTGGCAAATGAAAAGAGAAGTTCACAACTCATTCCACAAAGTTGCATTGAATCAGGCTGTCCCTTGAAAAAGCATTTTATTGCTCAAGAATTGCTGTAACCGTTCAAGGGCTTTCAACAGCGTTGTTCTCTTCAGAGAACAATTGCTATATATACTACAGCATCAAATATTAATAATTTTGATCAGTATTAACCCTGACAACTGATCCCACCCTCAGCAGTAAGTGTGACACTCCTCCCAGGCATCACCTCAACAATTTGGAGTAAAAGCTCAGGTGTGTGGCTGAAGTTTTGTTATGGAATAGAAAGCATTTTCTATGAAACACAAAGCACTGCTTCTAAGCTCAGACATAGCCTGGAACTTAAATATATAAATATCCTAAAATGTAGGCATTAATAGCTCAAGGGGAAAAAAATGATTATCACAACAATGGACACAAGCATCTGGAAAAAAAAGTCTATCCCAAAATATCCCACTGAAGTTTCAAAACTTAATCATAATTGCATAACTAAGTGTGATCATGGAAAAAAATTATATACCATATTGAATAATTCAGTGATCTAAGTCTGCAAGGACTTGAGAGGCCAGGAAGACAAATGAAATCAGCTGCTCTATTCATGCAGTCTGTCCTGCAGAGGTGCCTGTCTTCCTCTCCCTGGCCAGTTCATGCCTCTGATTCACACTTCCATGCATTCAAACAGGGAAAGTCATTCCAGGCAGCCAGCAATACTGATGAACAGCGGCACGGTTAATTGAAATGCTTGCTACAATATTTCCCATTACTTTACTGCAGGACCTATGACTAATAAATCATACAGGTGCAGTACAAAGAAGCTATTTTATAAAGGAGAACTAAACTCCACATGTTAATCCACATGTTCATCATGTTAAACAAGGCTTTGCAACCTGCATCCTACATGAACTCATATTTTGTATGTTTGGTGAATAAAGCACCACTTACCAGACCCAGCCATAACCTATAATCATGTTTTACATGCCAACAAGGCAAACAACCCCAAAACCTTCCTAACTCCTAAGTAATCCTCTTCTTGTGGCTGGTGTTAAGCTTTGTCCAGTCTTCTCTCCCCCTCTCCCAGTTAAAACATGTAAAAGTGGCAAAAAACTCTGCTGAGAAGGGCACCTGTGCTGACTCAGACTGCAACAGATCTCACAAATTAAAAAGAGAAAAAACCAGCTGATTGCGACTTTGAATTTCTCTCAAACAGATTTTCCCCTGCTTTTATTAAACCTCAAACACAGTTCTTACTTCTAAACCCAGTCAACTTGGCACATCTGACAACACTTACTGTCTTAAGTGGACATGACAGATAAGACATCATTTCCCTTTCCCTCCTGTCACCTCCAGCCAGTTATACAAATTGTCTATTAGAAATGCAGGCCAGGAATGGCATAACCAGTATGAATACTCAAAGTGTAACACTCCTGTATTCCAGAATTAAATGAGTTTCATCATCCTGGGTTTCTGATGTTGTAAAGCCCATTAAATATTTGTTAACCATAAGAGCAATTTTTCTGAATGAAACCACACAGGTACTTCTGCCCTGTGCTCTTGTTATTCCATGCCCCAATTGCCCATTTCTTCATTAAATATTTGGTTCTGTAATCTGAAGTATTTGGCAGCAAGTGAAAACTACTCGTCATGATCAGTGACTGACATTGCAAGCAGTTTTGCTAATATGATTCAACATGCTTGCCAAGTTTTGGAAACTGTGGTATCATTTCACAGTTCTGTAAAAATTAAAAAAAAAAAAAGATTTTTCAAACATGTTTTTATTTGACAGCTGAAAGGGACATCTGCAGTACAACATATGGGATTCAGCACACACGTCAGTTAAAGCTGGCAGAAACACAGCTACATACCTAAACAAAGCTGATCATTTAAAAAGTGGCATATGTTATTTAGGTTTGAAGAGTCCCCAGATCAAAAATTACAAAAAATCATTTACAGCTGAACGCTATCATTCTTCACACAGCAAATTCAAGTAGCAATACATAATTACCTCAATTATATTCACTAAAAAGCTGAATTTTTGCATGATCTATTCAACCAGGAACATATTTTCTTGCATATTTCTGAGAAAATTTTATTTTTATAGTTTGACTTACTTATTTAAATGCAATATAAGCTGGTTTTCCTCTGCATTGATGGAAGTCTGCCTTGCTAAAGCAGATTGGAAGCATCAGAGATTGACTTTTGCTAATCTTTGGGAGCTAAGCTAATAAGGCTTTCACTAAAACCAGTTAAGATTGCCATCACAAAGAATGGAAGGGATAGAACTGCCAATAATCACATTGAGAAAGCAGAAGTGCTAAAAAATATTTCTGTTCTCTCCTTGGGAAAAAGCCAGATGCTGTATTGAGATCAGACAATAATGATGTTGAAATACTTTCCATTACAGTAACTAAGGAGGATGTTAAAACAACTGCTGCTCATCTCCAACAGCATTAAGTTGCCAGGTCTGGGTAATTTAGAAGTGAGTGTTTCAAAAGAACCAACTAAGGACATATCCAGATGGTTAATGTTTATTATCAATTCATTTCAGAGCAGTGGGGAAGCCCCAGGTGACTTTGAGAATGTTAATATTATGTCAATATTGCAACAGGGTAAACAGAATCACCCAGATATGCCTGTCAGTGTTACATAAACCTGGGCTGAGACACAGAGGAATGAGACATAAAAAGAATTCTAAATAAAGATGGTTTGGTTAATGACGTTTGTGATAGTGTTTTAAATAATCATGTGCCTCAGTGTAGTGTGATTTCCACAGTAAGAAATAAATACATGACAAATTAACATGGTGTGCATATGAAAATTGATCCAACCACAGGCAAATACATCTGGAAATGGAATTTAGATTTTAATCAAGCAGGTTTATTGGTTCTTGATCTTTTTTTTCCCATTATTTACCTTTCAATGTTGTTACCAATAACTTGGAAGAAACAGAAATTGCTTCTGATAAAGCTCTAGATGACAAAGGTCACAGAAGTGCATCGCAATTTGAGGAACATGTCATTGTTAAAGGTTTAATCTAGCTATCCAGGCAGACACAAACTCCACTCATGGCAACACAGAGAAGCTGAAGGCCACAGTTCTAGGAATGGAACATGCAAGCAGCCCTGCTTTTTGGCATGGACAAAAATAGGTTCCTACATAGGCCAACAGGGAATTATTCAGAAAAAACTGGGACACCAAAATTACTCTGCTCTCAGACATCTTGTTTCACAGTATCTTTTCACAGCCTCCACCTTCCATCCACGCAACCCTAAACCAGCTGGATTTCTCACGGTGGTTCCAATTCTCTCTTCCTAGCCCTGCCACCAGCACTTCCATCAGCTTTGTTCGCCCTTCCGTCTTCCCCCATATTCCACGTGCTCTGCTTTCAACACTGTCATGGATTCGAACCTTCCCAAAGAGCCTGGGAGCCAGCACTGAGAGCAGAGGGTGCACGGGAGGTGGAGCTGGGACAGTACCATGGAGTCACAGGATGGTTTGGACTTGAAGGGACCTTAAAGCTCATCCAGCCCCACCCCAGCCATGGCAGGGACACCTGCCCCTGTCCCATCGCTCCCAGCCTGGCCTGGGACACTCCGGGGATCCAGGGGCAGCCACAGCTGTGCCAGGGCCTCCCCACCATCACAGGGAGAAGCTCCTTCCCAAACCCATCTCAGCCATTCCCCGTGGCCTGGCACTCCGTGACACAGAGCTGGGGAAGAGGACGCCTTTGCCAAGCAGCTGCTCGGCAGAAGACCATGACAAAGGGCACAAGTCAAATCCTTAAAGAGAAGTGACTCACACTTGTCTGTTACTCCACTTTTCCAGTGCTCAAACCTCAAGAAAGGCTTCGGAAATACACAGGTAGCTCAGAGGAGAATCACTAAGGAAAAATGTATCAAAGGAAAATATGTTTGTCTAAAAGCTTAATGAGCCCCTTCAACTTCAGCTCATCAAAGAGATGGTTCACCTTCATCTGTCGGTCCCTGCGTGGGAATCAGTTCCAGTCATGAAAAGTCTGGTCAAAAAGGCTCCTTTCTCCAATTAATTCATGATGTTACTTTATTCAGACAAAAAACCTACAGGATTAAATCACTCTCCACAAATTAAGATGGATGTCTCTGACACATACCTGTATATTTCATTTAATGTGATTGTTTACATCATTTTATCAACTTCCTTGACAGCAGATTCTAAAATGTGCTAACTCAGAACCTGTAGTTTAAAATAGGAAAAAAAAAAAAAGTATAAAAAGTATAATCAACAGAACTGTGACAATTTGAGACGCAGGCAAGGAAATCCTCCATCTCATTTCAATATGAAGGGTTGGTCACGGTGTTACCTGTACTGTGTACTGTAGGTGCTAAGAGGAGTCATTTTCGGGTCGTTCACCCTGCTGTTACTATTATTATTAGTTTGCTCTAGGTGCAATCAGGACTTTCAGAGAACAATCACTGAGAAAGGAGACTTTTGTTTGTTTGAGTTCTGACTCAGAGCTGGGGCAGCCAGGTGACGCACCAACCCATCCAGCGGTGAGCTCCAGTGGGCACAGCCCAGCACAGCCCTAGCTTGGATTCTTCTACTGACATGCAAAATCTTGATTGCAATCCCTTAAAAAGTTTCTTATTGATCTAAAAACAAGAAGAGACAGCAGCAGCAACACCTAGGAAAACGAACTTTGCCATATAAAAATGGCTGAGTCCGTGCTTACTTTGGCTGGAAGACAAATCACACATCATTTAGCTCTCCTCTACCCACAGAAGATTAACAAATACTTTCTAATCTCACATTCTTCACATTTATACACCAGTGGCATCACTCCTGATCTATGCTGTGAGATCACTGCCAGGATCTTGCATTTAGGTATTTAAAATAAGAGTTGTGAGCGGCAAAAAGCCAGAAAATGTCAGTACAACTGTCACAGACAGAGTGGAAGGTCATGGCAAAGTTGTTCTCAATGTGTACAGAACCAGTGACTCACAAGGTAAATAAATTCCCACATTTGTCTCCCCAGGTTTAGTGCAGTTCTCAATTTTTAGCCTAACTGCTTATCTTGAAAACAAAAAGAAACTAAAGGCAGTGAAATTATTATTTTGTGCGCTAGGCTTTCATCCTCTCTGCCCACTAAACGTTTCCTTTACACAAAGCAAACGCAGAGTTTGGTGAAGGAGCCATTACAGAGCTATAAACAAAGTCTTTCCAGTGTCTACTGGAAGGCAGCATCCGATTGGAGCTTGTCAGCAAAACCTACACGTCCAGTTGTATATCCTAGAAACAAAATATTTTGTTATAGCTGTTGCTGAAATCACAAGCACATAAACTGACACAGACATTCAGGGTGTGTTATCAAGGGAGCATTCACATTCATTCTGAATTCATCAGAGTATATTTTCTTGGCTGACTCACAGCCCCATATATATGTATCATTCACTTACAGACATTTTATTAGAGGAAAAGAGTTTACATTGAAAGATTACACAAGTGTGACATTACAGAGCCATGAGTCACACATCTTTGTGTACAGCGTTACCATGCATTCAGTGTATTGATTCTGCTCCAGCCACAGAAGTTTGGCTGCTCCTTCTGGCCAACCTGTGAACTTTTAGAATGAAAACTATAGAAAGTTAAACAAGAGATATTCCTGATTTTAAAACACGTGTAGCTATTGAAAAGATCATTTACTCACCCTAGCAACTGAGTTTTCCCCAGCCACAAGCCTGGGATGGGCTCTGGTGAACAGGCTCAAAGTGCTTCAGAGAACCAGAGCCCATCAAGGGCATTGCTCCTTCCCCTGCTGGGGCACACCATGCACAAAAGTGAGAGCTGTTCTCTCCTGATTCCCAGCTCACTTAGAAACCCCTGTAAAAGTGATTGCAAAGGAGATATGGAGGAGGAAAGGAGAAAGCATAGCTCTTTCTTTGAACAGGCTCTCAAAGAATCAGTCTGTCTCTTGACAGATCATAGCTTTCTCCACTTTTGGATTTGCCACTTTTGCTCCTGGATGATGGCCAAGCAGCCACGATCCTCAGAAACAGGAGTCTGGAGCATGTCATCAGAAGTTATTGGAGAATTGCTCCTTCAGACTCAGCATCTGAGCTAGAGGCCAAGGTAAGGGAGAGGAACAATTTTCCCTTCCCAAAAATCAAGCCCAAGACCATAAATTGCCTACAACCAGAGGAGATCACAGAAGCTATGCACATTTTTTCTCTGTACAAGAGTGGCATCAAACACCTTTCTGTCAGCAACAGTATGCATCTTTGGGGTGAGCAGTGCCAAGAGGCCCCATGGTCAGCTCAGCAGTTTACCCATGGCAGCAGGGCACATCTCTGTCCCTCACTGTGCTCCTGACACCTTCCACTCCCACCTGCTTTTTCTGAGTCTGATCGCACTGCATGGCACAGGAACGAGGCTGGCTTGAGGGGCAGCTGCGCTGAGGTGTGTAGGGATCGAACCCCTGATTCATGGTGTCTTTCTTGTATCCCCAGGGCAAGGACCCCTCAATGTTCCCCATCCCAGAGCAAGCCGCTCACAGTCTCTGTTGAAGCTTGCAGTTATCAGTGTCCCCTCACGTCACAGATGGTCCCTCGGTGTTTCCAGGCCGGGGAGCCCTCGATGCCGTTCACCACCCCCCCCCCAGCAGGTTCCTCGCTGGATCTCAGCACAGGGTCCTCTCATGTCAGGACAGGTCCTGTGGGTGTTTCAGGGCAGGGCAGGGTCCCGTGTGTCCCCCTCATCCCACTGAATTCCCTCACAGTCTCTCTCAGCACACGACAGGGTCCCTTGGCGTCCCTGGAGCCTCAGTGAGACCCCCTGGCGTTCCCCCAGCTCACTTGGGGCAGAGACCCCTCAGTGCGAGGTCTCAGGCGTTGCCCGAGCCGGGGGTCGCGGGCCCGCGACCGAGGGGAGGGCGGCGAAGGGGCCCGAGCCCGTCCCCGCTCCGCTCCGCTCCGCCCCGCTCGGGCTGGGACCGCCGCCGCCGCGTCCTTTTATACCGGGGCTAAATTTAGGCTGCGCCCGAGCCGCTGCCTCCCGCCCGCCCCGTCCGGGACGCGTTTCCTCCCTCCTGCAATTGGCCTGGGGCCGCCCGCGCCCGCGTTATAAGGTGCGGAGGGCGGCCGGCCGCGCTCGTCCCGCACCATGGCGCTGAGCGACACCGCCCTGCCCTCGTTCGCCACCTTCGCCAGCCCCTGCCGCGAGAAAGCCCTGCACGAAGTGAGTGTCCCCGCGCTCGGCACCGACGGCTCCTCGCACCGGTGCCGCCGCCTCGCCGCGCCCCGAGTCCGCCCCCCCACTTCCCCAAGGGAACGGCCACTCTAACCCTCTCCCTTTTCTCTCTCCCCAGAGGTGGAAGTGTGAGCAGGAAGCCAAGACCCCCGCCGGCTCCTGGGGCGGCCTCTCCCCACGCAAAGAGGATGAGGATCTCAACAACGTGCTGGATTTTATCCTTTCCATGGGCAGCGATGGCTACGGCCAGGGCGCTGCCGGCGGGGACTATCCCCCTGCCCAAGGCGAAAGCAGTGGCTTTTACCAGACAAACCCGTCCCCGGGATGCTACAATGCCCTGGAACAGGGCAGCCCCCCGCCCTACAACGCCGGCATCGTCCCGGAGATGATGCGGTCCGAGATGGACTCCAGCTACTGCCCCTCTGGCAGCGTCCACGGGCGGTTCTTTGTGACACCCACCTTCGGGGGCCCGCAGTTCGTTGAGAACATTAAGCCCGAACCCGACATGGACAATTACGGACCGGTTCTGGGTCTGGTGCCCCAGGCTTGCCCAAAGATCAAGCAGGAGGGGAATACGACCTGCATGATGGGCTACGAGCAGCCCCGGGTGGCCAGTTCCCCCCAGATCCCTGGGGCAGAGACGCCCCCGCTGAGCCCCGACGATCTCATGGTGAATGACTGCCACACACAGATGATGTGCCCCTCGTCCGTGTCCTACCAGCAAAGTTACCACCCGGCCTCCGGCTTCCACCACCCGCAGACGCACCTCCAGTACCAGAGCACCTCGCAGTTCGGCCTTTTCGAGGACAGCCTGCCCTTACAGCCCTCGGCTCCTCGGGGCATGCTCACCCCTCCTTCCTCCCCTCTGGAGCTGCTGGACTCCAAACCAAAGCGAGGACGCCGGTCCTGGCCGAGGAAGAGGACGGCCACTCACACGTGCAGCTATGCTGGTTGTGGGAAGACCTACACCAAGAGCTCACACCTGAAGGCTCACCTCAGGACACACACAGGTAAATACTGCTGATGGTGTTCATGTGGAGATGTGCTGGGTGCCGGTTGGGATAGCCCGGTGTAAAACAGTTTGCAGTCTGCGCTTTTACCCTGTAGTCTCTGTTAAATTCACAGCTGAGCTATGGCAGGTGGTCAGGTCTGTAACATCTTGGTGTTTGGCTATGTATTCAAAGCTGTTATAAGGGCTTCTAAAGCCCTTTCTCCAAAGATTTTCACTGCAGGTATGGGCGAGTAAAGGAATTTCTAGTAGTTCAGCTTAAAAACACTTGGATCTTGCTGTGGAAGGGCTTGGTAGCAAATGAAGGGATATAGTCCAATAAAACTCAGCAGGTTGCCTGGTTTCTGATGCCATGCTGAGTCATGCCTTCCAATTTCCCCAAACAGGTGAAAAGCCCTACCACTGCAACTGGGAAGGCTGCGGCTGGAAGTTCGCGCGCTCCGACGAGCTCACCCGCCACTACCGCAAGCACACGGGCCACCGGCCCTTCCAGTGCCACCTGTGCGACAGGGCCTTCTCCAGGTCCGACCACCTGGCTCTGCACATGAAGCGGCACATGTAGCCCCAGGGACTCTGCCCTGCCCACAGTGGACTTTATTTAACTGCTCAGGTGCAGAAGGGCTCAGAATCTGTAGCTGGTACTACACGGGGAGGCACCGACGGACACTCCAGGACGGGCGCTGAGGAGCTGGCATGGGGAGGCTGAGCCGGAGAATCAGTGATCGGCCCGTCCCGGTCAGGAGAACTGGGGTTATTTATGCAGCTTCTGTGAAGGGTAAACTCCATAAGACTCCATACAGATTGTATAGAAGAAGCTGTAAATATTATTTTTTTCCCCCAATTCTAACTACCCATTCCTAAGTTTTACAAGACAATGTTTGTATGGAAACTGCCTGAAGTTGACCCTAGAAGAGATAAAATGAATGTTACTGTAGCTAACAATGTTAGTTTAGATCTCAGTTGAAGGCATGGCTGAAAGAACACTCCTCTTGTTAGACTGTTTGGTTCACAGGTGCAATAGTATTCTTGTTTGCCATGATCTACACTAGAAGTACAGGGCTTGATGTCTTGTAAGAAAATAACCTATTTACTGTAATTTTTTTTATATATTGTAAATAATTTTATACAATGAGAAATATTGTATATGTAAATAGAAGACAAATGGGTATTTTGCCTATTTCAGTTTTTATAAAAACATAATTTTTCAATGTTTGAAAAAATTTCATCTTTTTAATAAAATCAGTTTTTAATTCCTATGATTTTTATTCTCCTTTGAGATATTCCTGTTACTTTTTCCCTGATGGCTGGACCAGCAACCACCTGGTTGTGTTTTAAATTATCGACAACTGTAACAAAACACTTACAAAAATTTGAGCCGTGGATTTTTCTGAAATAGATAACAAAATAAGGTATTCTCAGTGGTGAATAAGACAGTACAGTGCTTTATCAAAAAAAAAACAAACAACCAAATAGGAAAGTAGATTGTATTCAAAATACACTTCCTAAAAATGGTTAAGTAAGCAACACTATAATTTCAGTCTCATTTCTAGTTTATGCTAGACTGTTTCAATAGCATTCTTAATGTTTTCCAGATGCAGTTATAGTTTTGCCAGCAGTGTGTGGGTTTTTACTATAAATTTAAACACCGCATTTTTGTAATTATGGAGGCTTATTTTAAGGCATTCTTGTACAAAAATTACCCTTGTTCTCAAGAGCTCAATGCTGAATTCCAATAGAACAGTAATGGAATTCAAGCATGAATTCACAACACAGGCTAAAATACCTTCATAACTCATTCCCCAAAACTTAAGTTCACTTAATAATTTATAGTAGGAGTGCCACCTAGATTTCAGGAAGACATTTATTAACTATTTGGGGGAAAAACCAGGCAGGAATTGAGATTCTGATTGATAGCGATAAAGCTACAAAAGTCAAATTGAGCCCCCCAAAAATTCTTCACGGCTGTAAATGAGCTCAGAAGGCCACGCAGTAAATCCATTGCAGCATTTTTGCCTTAACATCTGGATACTTGGAACTTGGCTTTAATCAAGATTGTGACCTTTTTTCTGACTTTACATGTTAGAATACACAAAAATGAAATCAACAGGAATGCATTTAGAGTAACTACAAATATAGCTGTTCTTCTGTGAAAGCAAAGGCTGAAGCTGTTCATGTGGAACAGATGTATTTTGGGCTTCTAATCACTGGCATGGAAGAACGAGTTCCACATTTCACTTTTGTAGTCATTTCAAAGTGAAATATTAAGGGAGCTTTAACGTTTCTTCATCAAAACCAAAACTCATTTATTTGCTAGTAAAAAAATAAATTGCACAATCTAATTCCAGAAAGTAAGGATGACTTAAAGATGTTCTAAACTTGGCACATTCATTGTTGCAACAGTTCTAGGTATTTCCTTCTCTTTCCCCATCGCTGAATATTTTCATAGTTCAGCATGTCCTTTGGTGTTTATAACTTTAAGAAAACAACTTTTAAAATTCTTACTGTCAGTCTCTTCATACTCACCTGGTTTTTGCTTGCTCCTTCTGAAGAACAGGAAATGGTTATAGTCATTCCCAGTTTTCAGCATTCCCAGTTTTTGTTATAACCCAGGTTTCAGTAATACAGTTCAACTTTACCTATTCTCTTTTTTGTGATGCAATTCAAAAGAAAAAGAGGTGTGACACCTCAGTGCCCAGTCCCATCTCTGCCTTGGGGAGGGCCCAGCCAGAGCTTTCCAGAGATGCAGGAGATCTTGGAAGCATCACAGCATCACAACATCCTTACCGGCTCTGCTTGTCCCCAGTCCCCCTTCTGACCTCTGGCTGGTCTGACCAGCTTTCTTCCCTTCCAAATCCTCAGCCTGGAGAAGAGGGCTCCAAGGAGACCTCAGAGCCCCTTCCAGTACCTAAAGGGGTGTCCAAGAGAGCTGAAGGGGGACTTTGGACAAGGGCTGAAGTGACAGGACAAGAAGGAATGTCTTCACAGCACCAGAGGGCAGGATTAGTGGGATATTGGGAAGAAATTCTTCTCTGTGAGAGTGGTGAGGGACTGGAATAGAATTCCCAGAGAAATTGTGACTGCTTCATCCCTGGGAGTGTTCAAGGTCAGCTCAGATGGGGCTTGGAGCAACCTGATCTAAAGGAAGGTGTCCCTGGCCATGGCAGGGAGTGAAACAGGATGGACTTTAAACTCCCTTCCAGCCCAAACCGTTTTGGGATTCTGGGATTCCGAGTCAGCTGCAGCCAGTGAGTAGCACAAAGGCGTTGTGTGATGCTCAGGGCCTTTGTGCAGAAATAAATGCCACCACAGGCACCAACCCTTAAAAAAACCCTCATGTGGCTACTCTGCAGCACCCACACCACATTGGGTGCTTCTCCTCCTCCTCCTTCTCCAGTGTCTCAGCATGGGAGCATCCAAATCTGCCTTTGCTTCAGGAAGAGTCTGGCTGTGAGGGTTATCACCTCTGCTGCCTCTGCTCCTGCTCACTAAAAAGTCTTCAGATAAGACAGCTGATATCAGACAGCCTGATAGCTGTTACCAAATAGCGCTCAGATCCTAATGAGCAGTGAAGACGTGGAAAGAGGAGCAGGTGATGTTCTCTGAGTTTTTAGATTTGTGATTCAACTAAAAATAGAGCAGAGGAATCCTCATACATAAATATAAAAAACCTCATAGAAAATAAACAAAGTCAGTCCTCTTAAATTAGTAAGGGATAGGGGGACAAAGCACTAATAAAAGTTCACAAGAAACTTTCTTGTCATTTTTTAAGGGAGAGCATCTGTGATAATTGCTGTGTGGTCTTTACAGGAAACTGCACGTTCTTGAATCTTGAGATCATCTTGTAGCAGAAAAAAAGAGATGCTGATCTCATTCTTCTCACATTCCATTATGAGTAATTGTCATCTCTTTTTTTTTTTTCTTTTTAAAATTGTTTTTAATGAGTGCATCCAAAGATATGTTGCTGTAATTCCAGTAATCTACCAAGCCTCCCCTAGTCAGCAGGAAACCACTAATGTTCCACATCTTCAAATAACTGACCATCAGGTTGTCATCTCCTAAGAAATTTTGTTCTAATTAACCATCTGCCTCCCAGGGAGCATCCAGCAACCACAACCTACAGCTATCCTGGATTTGATTTTGACATACCAGTGAAAGGAAAAAACTACAGAAGTTGTAGTTAAACCTGATGGGAGGAAATGTAAAGTCCATTGAAAACAAGATTTTCACACATATTAACATAAGACACCACAGCTGTGGGCTCCCTATTGTTGTGAGATAGATTGTGAGATTTAGTTAGAGCAGGCTAAGAGCAGAAACAAGCATAGCCAGCACCCAGCAAGCCAGCAGGCAGGGCACTTTCAAATCTCCTTTTTTCAACCCTAAAGTGGAAGGCTGGGCTACAAATTCTCTGGCTTTTCTGGAAGCTTATTTCAGATTCAGTTTTGTAGCCAATCACATCTGAGGGCTGAAGCTTTAGTGCTGGACAAGGCTCACCTCATGCAGGATGGGGCATTTCAACTTGTGCAAGTCCTTGGTTACTCACAGCCATTTACAGGCTGCCTCAAAACATTGACTGACTCTAAACTTCGGTCTTCCATCCACAAGAATGCCAAAATAAGTTTGTCCACTCTTCAAATTATAGGACTGTGTGGTTCTATGGCTTTCTGTGGTAGAAGCTCTGTGGTTTCTTTAGCTATTTTGTGCACCTCTAACACAGAGGAGCTGTTAGGCTTTGCTTAAATTGAATTTTTGAAGCCAGAACCCCAAGCTCTAGCAATTTCTTTTGCTATATTTAGATAAAACAACTAAAACAAAGTCACTTAGCCATCACTATGGTAACTAGCAAAAAAAAAAATCAACCCAAACCCCATGTAATTTAACCGGGAGAAAGACATCCTCATTGATAGCATCCAAAACCTACTTTGTGGCATCTACAAACCTTAAAATTCCTGAGTGTCCTAGAAGCAGCTGCTCTCAGCTGGGTCTGTGCCATGTCCTGCATGCTCTGAGTGAAGCAGTCAGAGCTTGGAGCTGCACTGCAGTGCTCCTCTGCCAAGGCCCAGGCTCTGGCAGGAATGTTCTTCCCATTGTTTTGGAGAAGTAATTGGTTTACAAGCCAAACACTTGGAACTTAAAGCACACAGCCATGCTCAATCCACAGGCCCTGGAGATAACTCATTCAACATCTTGATTCCCAGAGACTCCTTACAGCTTTGTATAATTTGATCACAACCCATTCCCTGTCACTTCAGCTGAGATTGGGAGCAGCCATTGTCACATGCCAGCACCTTCCACGTGCAGCATGCAAAGGATTCACTGATTTATCCCGAACTTGTTAGGTAGAAAATATATTTGATTTACTCTTTTGAGGTCTGATTTTTTAGCTACAATTACTTGATCTAATAGTATTTAGTGCAGACACCAACGGGGAACCATAAGGTCTGCTTTATAGAACGAAGAAGGGGTTAACTTTACCAAAACCCCTATTCTAAGGACAAGGAGAGCAGAAGCAACCAAGTTTTAATTTCCTCTGTAACCATTGTTACCTGCTTATTTACATGCTCCCATTGTAAATCCTTTTAGCAAATCAGAAGTTTTCTGCCTGTTGACATGAGCAGAAATTCAGCCACAGAAACTGCAGGTGAACTTACCTGGTGCAGGTATAGAGAATCGCTTCAAATCACTTTTACTTTGGTTTCTTGCACTTCTTACAGCTCAGAGCATACCTGGAGTACTGGCTCATTATGTCACCAAGAAATATCTGGAATATCATGTGGGATATGATCTCCTGTGACATTTAACATATTAGGTGAATAGCTACTGAGCCTGAGGCTTAAATACAAAACAAAACACACACACAAATATCCTCAAACGCCAACAACCACTTTTGTACAGCCTGTGTGCAATGATAGCGTAAGTCAGTTTTGTTATCTTAATGATAGGCAGAGAGCATTCATTTTTCATTCTGAAAATTGTGATCAAGGACCTTTATGGGAAGTTAAACAGCAGAAATATATTTCGTTTGCTGCTGGCAGAGTCCTGTGAGATTTCATCAATTAGGAAGGCTACAGCAATTTTAAGAGATGCTGCATCAGCACCAATAAAAAATTTTAATTGTGGTCATTACATTAAAAGAAAAATGCCAGCCAGACAGGAGGGAAAAGGTACTCAGAGTGACTACACTGACAGTCACATACAGCAGATGGGAGATTCAGCAATTTTGGAGATAAACCTGACGGCACTTCCAGCACAGGGGCAGCACCAATGTCCCCAGGAGCTCAGAATTCCAAGAGGAGCTTGGGCCTGGGGCATGTTTAGTTTCAGTCAGTAAATGTTACAGTTGTGTTGAAGGTTTAGCAGCTGGGCTCAGACCTTGGCCACCTTTCAGGGTCAAATTTCCACATCCTGAAGAGAATGGTGATGCTTTTCTTCCCTTCCCAGTGAAGGGGCTCTTAGGCCATGCTGGGTACAGGGGCGTCCTTTCAGATTAAGCTCAGACAATGTGGATTAGGAAAGCATTTGGGAAAGCACAGGGATGATAATGCTGTGTGTCAGATCCCTGAAATGTGAGTGAGAGCAACACATGGAGGGATCGGCCAAGGTTTTATAAGACACGAGAAGCAGAACCCGGTGAGAGGAACTGGGGAGGGAGTTGTGCCCATCTGTGATGCACCACAGTCAAATCCTTCAATACGTCAACACGATAAAAATATCAGAGAGAAACCTGCCTTGGCAACCTGCTGCTCACTTTGGCCAGGTGAGCAGAGCAGCCAGGGAACAGCTGGGATGAGTCACAGTGAGTAAAGGAACAGCCCAAGAGTGAGGTGTGTTTTTCCAGCCAGCCAAAGGTTGTCTCTGGTGATCTCCCCAACCGCTCCCGGTCTTAATTGCCAGGACATGCAGCAGTGCTGCACACAAATTGCTTGGAAAGGGTGTGGTGTTGGATTTGGGATTGGGCTGCTCAGACCAAATCAGGCTGGGACAAGGAAGAAAGGGAAGGACATGAGGGAAAACAGTGCAGAGGGCACCAGCCAAGAGGAAAAAGATTTCAGTGCAGAGTTGTTGTTCAAAGCAAGATTAACAAATTTAACACAAAAACTTGTGAAAATGTGGACAAAAAAAAAAAGTAAAGAAAGAGTGCACAAATCTCAGAGCTCCAAAAAGTAACTTTCATTTATTATATTAAATAATAACATTTCTCTTCTTTTATTAAACAATAAACACATGAGATGGGTTAAAATTAAAATACCTTACAATTTGTTATAACATTTAAAAGATAAATATAACCACAATAATGTACATATTTCGAGATATTAATCAGATTTAGGTCAACATTGCAGTTTCCACTTTGTGTTTCCACCTTTTTCAGATCAGACTGAAGAATGATATATTGAAAGGGATGCCAGAAGAGCACTCTGTACTTGCAACAGCAGAAGGAACCACAGTCATTAGGAGTTTTCCTTTGAAACTTAAAGGGAGAGGCAGAAGTTGGAAAAATGAAAATTCCTTTTTATAACAAATTACCCTTTATTTATAAAACTTTCAAGTAAAAAGAGCAGTATATCAACTGATCAAACAGGTGTGTCAATGAATTATAGTTAACATATTTACTCTAAAAATAGATCTTCTATGATTCCATCATACTCCAAGCAAAATTACTTTCTAAGAAAAGACAGTTGTTGTGAAGTCTAGGTAGGTGCAATATATAACCAAATATATAACCAAAAACTTGGATGTTCCACTACTACAGGAAGATAATTGAATTAGATGATTAATAGCAGAGATCAATTCACTTCAACAGAGTTCCAGCTCTAAATAAGGATCAAGTAGAACTTAAGTTCCTGAGAGGGAAGAATAAAATGCAGAAGAAAGGAGAAATCAAACTCTTACACAAGGGAAAGCAACAATTCTACTTGGACCAAAACTCCTTGGGCCACAGTTTTACAGAACAAATATTCTTCTCAATGGAGAAACACTAAAGAAGAAATAGTAACCCCAAAAGGATTATAAGAAGAATTCAAGAAAAGTGCATTATCTTTGAGCATAAGATGACAAAATTTCTACAATAGTGCCAACAGATTTCACAGATGGGAAGTAAAAATAAAAAGGCTTTTAATAAAAAGCTTGGAATTTCCTACACTTTGAGAGCACAGCACATGGAACAAGATATAGGAAGGACTGATGACCCTCACAGGGCAGAGGTTCCTTGAAGAAAATGTTGCCTATATAAAAATATTTCATACAGCATTATTGTGGAAGTATGACTTTTATGAGCATCTGTTTGTATTGCAGGGTGACTGGGAGGTTTTACAGCGAGACAATTTGAAGGTAACTGAGAGAAAGCACTCAAGGCAAAGGTGAGCACAGAGTTCTGGAAGGGTAATGTGGCAATTCAGCATATGTGTCCTACGTGCACTGTCTGCACGTGCAGGTTCAACGCGAACAATTGTCTGTCCTGTTGAACTGCTGTGCCTCAGTGCTCTGTGCAGTCCAGGGCTCTCCACGAGGCATTCCAGCAGCAGATATTCCATGTAACACGTGTGCCACCATAAAACCCTGCTAAACTCTTAGTGATTGCTCAAGGTACCACACAGTCTAGTAATTTATCTAAGTAGAAAGAAGAATCACCCCCACTCTTTCCTCTAAGCCAAATATGCAATGGATACTCATTCCTCCTGAAGTAAAAGCTTAGGTGGAAATGGAGGAAAACCAGAACTGGAATCCAGATGACAATTATGCACAACCAATCTAACTGGAATGAAGCAAGAAAAACGTGTTTTCCACCTTTGCCTGTGACTGCTTGGGGTGTGTGTATGGGAACAGCTCCTTACAAATAATTCTTTTAAAAGGAAAAAGAAAGAAAGAGGGAACTCAAAGAAAGAGGGAACTCAAACTATGAGAAAACATGGGAGAAAACTCATTGCCTCAGCCCAGAGAAGAAATATGACATGCAAGATCAGGAGTTGAGCTACATTCCAAACAGATACTTTAAAAACTACAAAGAATGTGAAATTATATCGAGTGCAGATGATTACTACTTTCTGGCACAGGTAATGAACACAGTTTTTCATGTCAATTAAAGAAATCTTGATACAAACTGATAGAAATAATTTCTCCTCTTTTCTTTAACCAGGACTTTGAAATTCTCAGAGCCGTGAGTTTTCTGTAAAGATTCCAATTCTGTATCCATCTGTGGTTACAGAATACATACATACACACAAGCTTTAATATCTAGAATATATATGCATATTCTACATATTCACTGTATATACACATTTTATGTACAGTACAAGGAACTATATACTGGACATACATGTGGACATGTAGAGTATATACACGCACTATGATTACATTATACAATACTATATATATATATATATATATATATATATATATATATATACACATAGACACAACTAATATGGATCTTACTGTACACTGTGGGTATTCACATTTTCCGTATCTTACATTGTACATATTTTCTCTGCCCAAATAGCAACAGGTCTGTTTGTGCTTTAAATTTAACTGGTCTGGAGGAAGAAGGTCAATGTCTTGCAATAAAGTTTTGCGTCAAAGAGCAAGTGCAGGTATTGTATAAACACTGAGTTACAGCATAGGGAAAGAATGTGGGGAATCCTCCTTTTTATAGGGAAAACTATATTAAACACAAAGCAAGAAATCACAGCTAGGTTTTCTTCTACTGCAATGACAACATTTTCAATCAAGAGTGTTTCAGTAAATTTAAGGTTCCTAAATCTAATACTGTGCATAGACAATATGTTGTGTTCTCTTCTTGTTCATTTGTTGATCTGCAGTTACTGTCCAAGCAAATATGAGGAAGAGTCAATAAGGAAATACATAAACAAGCCCTAGCACTATACAGAATGCTGGATTAATTCGCATTTCTGCCTCCCTGCTGGACATCTTGAAAATATCATCTCATTGGCCTAGAAGCATTATAAATTCAGTATTTTAGGGCCCTGACAAAGCAGCAGAAAGTCTTGTTATGGTACAGAACTTCAAACATGCATCAAGCTGTTTAGTCATCCACCTGTGCCACTGGAGTGACATCATCCACTCCAGAACTGGTATTACTTTCTAAATTTCATTGTAGCAGCTCAGGTTCAACTGAACAGGAGGATCTTTACACATGGATACAGCTTATTTACCTTCACTGAGAATCAGTGCAGTCAGATGCTTTTGAAAATTGTTCTTTCACAGCAAAAGTTTTATCATGTTACCTAAAGAGACACAAGTTAGCTCTCAGAGACTTCAAGTTCTATACATTATAATAGAAGAATTTTTTGATGTTTTAGTATGTTTGATCATGTAATCAAACATGTATTAGAGAAAAATTATTGCAATGGGAAGGGATTTCAAATCAGGTTCTTCAAAATTAAAAATAGCTTCTATCGCATCTCAAAGGGCTCATTTAAGGGACAGTATTAAATACCATTATATGGTTGGTTTTGGTATCAGAAATAAATCTTCTCTCCTTCTGAGGAGAATAAAAGGTTCACATTATTTATAGTACCATTAGCACAGGAGACACACAGCAAAAGGGGAGCTGTGACTCCTAAAAATAACATCCTAAACAGGAATAGATGTGTGTGTCTGCACACCCACCCACCCATCTACTTCCCCACAAAAGCCTGAGACTACAAATGCCACATCTTGGCTGCATTCCAGAGCTGAAAACTACCAAGATGCTTCAAACGATGCAACCTGACTCCTCTGTGCAAGGAAAGTACCCAGGATAAGGCAATCCCAACAGAACAGGGAAAGATTGTTTTCATTCACTGAGCAGGCACTATCATTGTAGTATGAAAATAAAAGTAAGGAAGCAAGGACATAAAGAATAGAAATGCATTAAAGATGATGAAGGAATCTGACATTAAAAAAAGAGAGAAAATGTTGTAAGGTTAAGGGCCACATCAGTAAAAACACAGAATGTAAAGCTTTTGTATTCCCAGAGAACAAAGGGCAGGAAAGAAGACTGAGGACAATTAAAAATGCTAGATTCCTACTCTATGGGACAGAAAATTCCAAGGCAAACACAACTGAAGTTTTAGAATTCTTGTAATCAGAAAAGGCATTTCTAGTAAGCAAATTAAATTCACAGACTTATTTTTTCTATGACATGTCAAACACATTCTGTGTTGTCTTTTCCAGGTGGAAGCAGTCAGTGCACATAAAACCTGCTCCTACCTGGTCTGAGTACTGCAAACTGGATTTTAGAGCCAACCCAGACAGTGCTGCCACAACTTATGTGTGAATGTGTATTTGGCAACTAAAATCTGATTCAACTTGGCTTTATTTCAGTTAAGTATGCTTGATCTGTAACCCCAGAGAGGTGGAATTGAAGAAGCAGAGGTAGAGACTGTCCCAGAGAGTCACTTGGGTAACACAGCCCAGTCTGTGTGCTGGGAGTGGGATAAATGAGGGTCCAGTGAGCTGTAGGGATGAGCGCTCCTCAAACGTGGCAACTTTCCCACCACTTGGTTTCCTGATGTCACATTAAAGCAGCACCCAAATGTCTATCACCATCTTGCAATCCCATTAGCTTGCAATAAAGCAAATTTTTATTTCATAATTTAACTGCTAGATTATTTATCCCATTTACTACAACTGAATTAACTCCCTCTTTTAGTCACATACAATTATTAAAACTCAATGCAAACAAATGTTTAATTTAGAAGAACTACTAATTTCTAGAGTCTTCACATTTGTACAGAGTTCACTGTTTGTATCCATCATATATAAATTGTCCGATTCTTTTGTAAAAGCCACAACTTCTGGATAAAAAGTGACCATCTAATAATAAATTTATGCTTTGACATAGATGATGCAGAAGAAGTACTGATTTGCCTACCATGAGTTATTAAAAAAATGTAACAAGTGAAAGCTAATTCTACAAATAATCTCTTTTTATGACACTTTCTTTGAAATCCATATTGCAGCCTCAAAGACTCAGTGGAGCTCAGGTTATAAAAAAACAGATTTACAAGCCGCAGTTTACTCTATGCAACATTTGTGTTTCAGATAAAGAAACTTTCAGTACCTTAGGATTATATGTTAAATTTCTTACAAGCAATAATTTTTATCTAGAACATATAATACAGCTTATACAGTGTTTCCTGAAGATTATGCACATGAGAAGCCACACAGAGTCTGGCCGGAATCAAGAGCCAGTCCTCTTTAGATCTCAAGGTGACTAAAATTATTTTCACAATAGAAACCACGGATTTAGTATTTTTATAAAAGCCTCATTCCAAGGTTTCTCTTAAGCAGGGTACAGCCCAAGCCCCTCTTTAAGAGTTTGGCATGTCAGCCTTACTGAGCGCAATGGCCAACTCAAGGTCTTCTTGTTCTTGTCTCCGCAACCGAGCCAGTCTTTCCTGCTCTGCTTTTTCACTCTCCCGCTTTGCCCAGGCCAGCTGCTGTTCCTCATTTCCAAACTAAAAAATGAAAATGGAAAATGAATTAATAAAGTTACCAACCAGATTGAAGAATTTATGCAAAAAATACAAAGAATCAGACTTATTAAATCTACAGCTCAAGCACACCAGGCTGCGTTAGGGCAGTTCTAGGTTGACATAGAAATTCACTCACTGGTTTCCTCATTTCATCCTTTATTTCCTTAATTTCTTCCTCCTTCACTTCCTCCCTTATTTCCTTTACCTCTTTACTTAGTTTATTTCCTTAGTTTCTTGCTCCTCCCACCTGGAAATTAACTCACAAGGGATGCATCCCTGCACCTGTGGCTCACATGGCTATGAAAATGGCCAAAAAACCCTCCACAAGCACAAAAAAAGGAAGTGAATGGTTTTAAAGCACAGCAACTGTAACCATTTTTAAGAATAAATAGCTGGTAAATAGCTGGTAAAGCTAATAGTTATTTACTCTTGTGCAACTGCACAACAGAGAGCTTTATTGTGGTAGTTCATGCTGAGGGTGAGGTGTTTGCTAAGTGATTTTGGACACCGCTGACATGTGTGAAGTTTCATCACCAAATCAAAAGTTACCAGAAGTGTTTCTGTTGCTGTTCATAAAATACACACATAGTTTCACCAGTAAGAAATAATGCGAGAGAATCCAAGAAAATATGACACTTTATAACATTCAGCTCCGAAACCTGTTTGGGGCTTCCCAAAACAGAAGTACATTGCAGCAAAACTTGTCCAAAATTACATTCGAATATTTACCACTGAAGGATGCAAAAGTCTGCTTGTTTGAACTTCTTGAACAAAATCTGAAACTACTTTATTGAAATCATAGCAATTTCAAACTCAAATATAATCTGTTCTCAGTTAAACTTAGCATTTGCTGAGGAGGAGGATAGGAACAGCTGCATGCAAATGTTTGCATTAAAGCCCATTTCTAAAATCTGCTTTGTGTTGTCTTGTTTTTTGTTTTTCTTTTGTTCTGGGGGGTTTGGGGGTTTTTTTTGTTTTTTTGTTGGTTTTTTTTTTTGTGCGTGTGTGCAGGAAAACATTATTTGAGGGGTTTTTTTGAGGAGAAAAATTTCAACTGGATGTATACTGCAAAAAGTTCTTGTGGCCCAGAAATGGTGACTGAGCACAGCCTGCTATGCCATGGCACAAACTGATGCAGCTACACCTGCCCAGAGCGACCTGGAATACTGAACTGAGTGTTAAAAAGCAAGCTTCAGTGCTAAACCCTGTCCAGCTGCACAAACACTGTGTGATGGCCCCACCCCAGCTTCCTCCTCCACTCTACAGTGTACCTGTACATTTTATTTTTTATGTATTTTGAAATAAATTCGCCTATTTGAATTTCTTTCAACCTAAGCCAAATTCTCATTTACTCATAATTTAATCATGCCTCTGGATGCCCATAATTTCTCATTTTATTTCTCCCAGTATGACTTCTGAGATGACTTGGCGCAAAAAACACCAAACTTTTCTTCATGCAATATCTCTGCTTTCATGACTATAAAAATTTAGATGAGAATCTTTGAGCATTTGATGTTACTGAAATACAATAAAAGAGTCACATCTTTTGATATTTTACTTTTAAAATGGAGAGACCCTACTACAGTTCCTCATTTAAATAATGTCAGCTGATAGGTAAGATTGAAGAGCTCACTGAGATTTTAAAGAGATTATTTTTTTTTCAAAGTAAAGACAGATACAAATGGAAGCAGGAATTCTCTGCTTAGTCCAGGATTTAGGTAGATCCAACAGCTGGGATGGAGAATGAATGGTTACTATTTTCAGAAATTCAAGACGCTTTGGTCAAACTATCTGGGATATTTTTTTGATGTTGAGAAACCAGTTTTACTTCTATAGCTTCCATTCTAGGATAAGGCTTCCAAAGTTTATGGGAGTCCCAATTATAACTTGTTTACGGGACATAAGTTATACTTTTGTGGTTGAAAGTGCCGAGTGGAAAAAAATAAGGAAAAACAGGCAAGTGATTCATTGGAAACAAATCTGGTTGTGCCTTATTACAAGTGGTTGGCACAAAGTACAATTTTCAGGAGATAACTCTCACCACTAAATAGTGAAATAAATACAGAACAGTTCATTAAAGCCACAGACACTTGCACAGACTGTCTATAAAAAGGCAATTTGCAGGTAATTTAATACAATAATAATTTTTTGCGTATGTCCAGGTTTCAACAAGTCTATAAATACGTCACACATGTAATTGCATTAAACTCTTTCTTTTCTTTTCTTTTTCAGAAGTACAGAAAGCACAGATCCAAGGCATAGATGAGGAAACCATCAGACTGCAGCAAGACTGATCAAATCACAAAAAGCTCCACTAACTTGTGTGTACTGAATTACCAGCGGGTACCGAGACAAAAAGCTTAGGACTAAGTGTTCTGTTTCTTGGAAATTTAAACACTTTCTGTTGGCAAAAAAGTGGCTTTTCTTGTTTTTGTAAACTGCAGCTGGAACCCAGAAATAACTGAAATCTGAGTTACCAAAAGACTGTTTTGTTCCAATGAATCATATTTAATGACAGCAACAAAGTTAAGAATGCAATGAAAATACGCGTAAACTCTGGGTGCATGAATTTGTCAGTGTGTCAAAAAAGCACCAGATTTTCCAACTAAAATATAATGAAGGCTCTCATGTTCCTTCTTGCAACAGTCACAGATTTTGATTAAAAATCAGGTTGTTTGATTATTCAGTTCTACACGATTCTGTTCTTAGATTCCATGGATTTAAAGTAGATGTCAAAAAGCTTCTGTAAGCAAAACTGATTTTCATTTCCATTATGAACAAAGTTTCCCAACCATAAGGCAAAGAGAAGCACAATATTCTCAATGATTTCAAGGTAACTGGTACATTTAAAACATACAGAAGGATTAGGAATTGTCAAGTGTAGCAGCATAATTGTGTTACAGAAAAGGAAAAAACCCCATGAACTGAGGAGAAAAGGGATCAAATCTGTCTTTTCAGTCAAATTCAGTCAACACTTCTTTTTTTTCTATAGGAGGAAAAATTAATTCAGAAAACTGACTTCAAAAATTATTTCATTTGATTAAATGCCATTTAATAGGAATTATGAAGTGGCTACTGCTCATTATCTCATTTTTCCTACTTGTTCCTTATCTTCTAAAGTTAATCTGAACTGAGAACCTGATGGCACAGAAAATTTGACCCTGAAGCACCCACTCTGATTGGGATCAGAGATTTCGGTTAATCATTTTATGCAATCACTAAGCGTAAACCATGATTTAACTTCAGAAATACAGTCTGGAAAGTAAGATGACAGTAACTGGGTAACAGTCAATTCATTCCATAATTTGTCTTTCATTGCAGGAAGAAATTAGATGTTGTTGAAGAAACTTCAGATAAAGCAGGTTTTGTGTCTTATTTTTATTAAGAACGTCACCAGTTTGTATACAATCAGAATTTAACTGTGCAAATCCAACTAGCTGTGGTCAAACATACAGCAAATCTTGAACCTGGATGTTTCAAAAGTGAGAAATTAAAGCCCTGAGGCCACCTAAAGTCTGCAAAGATGACCCCAGCTAACAATATCAAATAAGAAAGTGATACACATTTAATATTAAATAGTAACTAGGAAAAAACCCCCCAAAACATTAAAAAGAAACAACCTGAAAGATTCAGCTTTAATGTCTCTCCTTGTTGAACATGGACCTGTGTCCAGCAGAGTTAAGCAACAGAATAAGTTTGCAATTTTACTGCGTGACAATTTGAGAAAACAAAAACGTGAAAAAAGGAAGAAGCCTGAGGCTGTGAATGGAACAGATTCTGTCCACTCATGGGAGCAGCAAGAACCACAGCACCACTGCATCTACAATGGTTCCCAATCCCAGCACTAGAACCAAAGCCAGGCATTAAAAACCCCGGCGTTTGTCATTGAATGGGGACCTGGCTTTGTTTTCAGACCTCTGGAACTGTTTTTTGGAGTTCAGTGTGGACCTTTCTATCTTGGCTCTACAAAACCATTTTGTTTTCTCTGTCTTTTCTACAATACCAGTAACAGGAACAAAATTCAACAGCTAAATCTTCAATCTCTGTCTCATCTGTGTTTATATATGACCACATTCCAACATATACAGCAAACGTTGCAACAGGATTGTCAGAACTTTCTCCACAAACAGTTACAAGTACTTATTAGAAACTTTCCCTTTAAGGATTTGCTTCTCAGGATATGGTGAAATTGCTATAGAAATGGTTTCAGCAATTATTTTTGAGTCTTTACATCATTGGCTCCCAAAAATCTGTTTACAAAATAGCCTCCATGCAACAAAAACAATACACAGATTCTGCTACAAAGAATTTGAGAGTAAAGGCACACTGTACTAAAATAATTTAAATGCACGTAAACCCTTTAAAATTTAATATGAAACTTCTTTTTTATTGAAATAATGCCTTTTTATTACAGAAATATTAATACAAAAACAATGAGGACAGCATGAAGGTACTGAGAGACAGAAGCCAGGGAACGTAGGTCTGCAGGTAAGACAAAAACCCAACAGAGATTGCTGCAAGCAGAGCAGAAAGTGGTTTGCTCAGAGACAAGGAACTTAACTTACAGAGCTGAAGTCTGCAAACCCCAAGGAAGAGTCTTTAGAAGTTTTACTTGAAGAGGAGGGAGCAAATGGATCTTTTCCACTAAATGGGTCCCCAAACCCCTTTTTACTCTGAAACAGGTCACTGCTGTCAGCCCCAAATGGCTGGAATGGATCATGGGGCTTGGGAAAATCTGCAGACCCAAGGTGGCTTACAGGAGTACTTTTACCTGGAAAGTTTAGGAAAAAAAAAAAGAAAACAAAAGGAGAAAAAGAGAAGTTACTTACCATGGACAATGCAAAGGCCTGAAATAGGAAACTGCTGATACACTTTCGCATCATCCATACTCCTTGGGGTGGGTGAAAATATAACCAAATATAAGAGTATTCATTTCTCAGTGCAACTTATCTAAAACAGTTGTTTAATTTAAACAAATTTATTACCTTATGCATATACATACCTAAATATTAATACCATCAGTATTTTAAAAGATGAAACCTACTATAGAGACATTTGGTCAGAAAAAATTGACAAGTGTGACTTTGATTTTCCAGGATTAGAGATATTTCAAGATTAAGTTTGCTATTATATATAAGACAATATTAAAAACATTTATCCCTAAAGATAAGTCACATTAAATAGGATTAGAGAGTAACTTGGCTGTCACTTTATAGAATGCCTGCATTCGGCTTTTTTTCCTGGAAGTGGTTTATTCTTCTACCACCACACACACAAAGAAAAGGAGGCTGATTAAGAAATTACCTCTCTCTGGGGTGTTTGCTCCACAACCCACCTCTTTGTAGGTGACTGTTTGTTCTTATATTCCACCCCAACAACAAATAGAACCACAGGAATTATTGTGTATGCTCATAAATAATATGTGTATATTTCATTATATTTCAGTGGTTGATTTTTAATTCCCCTTGCCAAAAGACTATTTTGTGAGGTCAAATAACTAAACAGATAAATACATTTCTCCCCCTTCCACACCACCTTAAAAAAAAAAGAAAGATTGCTCCTGACAAGTATTCGTCCAGCTTCCAGGGAAAATATTTCTTGGGTGAACATTCTTGATTGCAATGTGTACTTGATAAAGGAAAAATCTAGAAACATTCTTAAAATAAACAAATAACTTCCTGTGTAATAACCTAAATTCTATACATTATTTGTAGTAATAGAGCTGCTTTGAAATGTCCAATTCTTTGAACTATTATTTAAAAAGAATCTTATCATTTATTCCCATAATGGTACACATACTAGGAAAGCACAGAGAAATGGAATCAACCCCCAAATTTCAGAATGCACTTGGCACATGGGAGCTTTTCAGAAAGTATTTTGGTACATGCTCACGAACTTCATAATATATACACTCAGATCTGTGGAAATACTTTTATCAAAGGGAAATAAAGATCAGCAAACTTGCACTCAATAAATTACCTATCCAGCAACTTCCAGTAAATCTCAGCTCAGCCCCTCCTAGCCCAGGGTCGGCCAAAAGGCCATCCTCCCTCACACTCAGCTGGTCTCTATCCCCAAAGGCAGAGGCACATGCGGACGGGGAGCTGAAGGAATTGGGTGGACGGGGAGCTGAGGAAATCAGGTTCAGGTGGAGCTGAGGAAATCACCAGACTCTCACTGGTCCAGTGCCAACGTCAGACTTGGATGCAATGCAGGCACCAGCAGCAGGCATCAAGATGCAGAGAGAGCAGGAAGCAAGGAGCACCCAGGAGAGCAAGCAGACAGAGAGAGATGTGGAAAACAAGGCATGTGCAGTAGGAGATAGAAATGGATTTGTTCAGTCCTGAGAGTGTTCTGGGGAACCTGATCACAGTCCTGCAAGTCTTCCACATGGAAAAACGTGAACAGATTTAGACTGGACCAAAAGAGATTCACATCAGACAATCCACAACATTTTTAAAACTTAAGGATACTCCAGAGTGCCCAGGAAACTTACACACTCATAGAATCAGAGAGCATCCTGAGCTGGAAGGGACCCATAGGGATGACCCAGTCCAATCCCTGGCCCTGCACAGCCACCACCCCAACCCTACTCTGTGCCTGAGAGTGTTGTCCAAATGCTCCTCAAGCTCTGGCAGCCTTGGGACCACGACCATTGCTCCGGGGAGCCATGTGACCAACACATCCAAGAGGATTGAGAAAGTTTCTAGAGACACTGGTCCAGCTGCCTTGAAGCTAGAGGATAAAGCAGATCTGTCAAAGCTCACCCCAGCACCACCTTCCACAGGCCAGTGCATGCTCCATCCTGGATAAGAGATGTGAATACAGAGCCCCATGGCAGCAAGCACC
The DNA here is from genome assembly GCA_034336685.1 of Luscinia luscinia. Taxonomy (NCBI): domain Eukaryota; kingdom Metazoa; phylum Chordata; class Aves; order Passeriformes; family Muscicapidae; genus Luscinia; species Luscinia luscinia. The sequence continues at coordinate 63,123 of CM067634.1, read as the reverse complement.
TGTGCGACTCCTCAGGAGAGGCTGACCAGGCCAGTGCTCTGTCCTTCATAGGAGGGAAGTGACACAACACACAGGAACTTGCTCTCCTCACAAGCACAGACCCTCCCTCACCCCAAGCCGCCTTTCCAGGCCATGTTTTTCTCTCTGGAATGGAGGGTTGCACTTCCATCCTTTCATCCTCATGGCTTCTAGATCTCACCACCGCCACAGCCATCCCATGCCAGGGCACATACAAACCTGGCAAGGGATTACTATGTCAGCATTTTGTATGTAATGTTCCACATAAAAGAGCAACTTATTTTAACTTGTTTTAAATTAGAGTCATAGAATTCCAGAATGGCTTTGGGTTGGAAGGTATACCTTAAAGCTCATCCAGTTCTAACCCCCTGCCATGGGCAGGGACACCTTCCTCAAGACTGAGCTGCTCCAAGCTCCATCCAAATTGGCCTTGGAGAATTACGAACAGAATTAAAGTACCTGCATTTTCAACTTCTGGTTAAGTCAAACAAGAGCCCTCTACATATTTCTCCTTCCTCTATTGCCAGTTACCAGCAAGGGAATTCCCCTCATACTTTATCCTGCATTGCCCAAAATAAATTTGGATTAATGGAGGCAAAACTGACCCGTTTTAAGCTCTTAGGTTAAATCTTCTGCTAGCAAAACCACTTTGTGGAACTGGTGACTGTTAACACAAAGCGCCGAGTTTGCAACGTATTTGTTCAGCAAGCCTGGTTTTTCTGGGTGGCCTGTTTAAGGTTTTTTTGCACAAAGCCTCGGGTGGTTTTGAACTTGCACAGAGCATCAGGGTTTCTCATGCTTCATCTTCACAAAAGATCACAAAGAATCACTTTGTTGTAGAGGAAATGCCACCATGTAATGGAGAGCTACTGCTAATGATATTGAAAGCTTTCATTTTACATAAATGAGTGCCATTTTCTTCAGATTTTTAGATGTTAAAGAATAAAATAGGGTGATAATTCTTCTATTGTGAAAAAAAAATAAAGTGAGAGGGAAACCCTTATGCAATCAGGTTTATGTTTTGCAGAGCTATTTCAAGGGCAGAACCTACTCCAAATACATCGACCCCACCATGCACAAGAATTTCCAATGAGCCCTACACTCACAGAATCTCCCAAGCTGGAAGAGATCCACGAGGACCATCAAGCCCAACTCCAAGTCCATCTCTCTTTTAGTGCCCTCTGTGGCTTACAGTTTGCTTTATCCTGCCACACTCTGGTAGAAGTTTGTTTGGTTCAGCTAGTTGTTCAGATTTACTCATTTATTAGCCACAAACAAGTAGTAACAACACCAGCATTATCTTTCTGATGTCTTTGCTGACTTGAAGCAAGTGTAAGTCTCCCACTGTAGTGAATGTACACTTAACTACACAAAGATTTTTATAGTCCCATGCTTAGTGTGTCAAGAATGTGGGTACAGAATTTCTACAATGCAAAGCAAAAGTTCCCAAACCACAGTAAAAGGCTTCCAGCTGTACTGATGGACATTGGTAAAATTGCAATACTGCAAAATATAGTCGTAACTGAGATTGCATTAATCTTCCATTTGCTGAAAGCGTTGCATTTTTACATGACTCTGCTCATCATTCTGAGGTACGGCAGGCAAACAGTCGTAACCCTTATTTGGTTTTTCTGCTAATAGTTTCAGAAGAAAAAAGTTCAGAAAAAAAGCAAAACAGGTCCTATTCTGAAACCACAGCAGTTTCAGCAGTTACCCAAGTGGTGCACCCAAACCACACTGAGGACTCACTTCAGCAAAAAGAGATGATGAACAAAATGGTTTACCACAGCAAGTGCTGTTACTTAGAGTGAACTCCACCCATACAAAGGGTTTATCTAATTTCATACCCCACAGCAAACTTGCGTTTGGAGGGCTGAGATCTGTATTTCAAAGCAAATATAACCTCACTGGTAGGATGCAAACACAAAATTTGTCTTACTGAATTACAAGATATTGACAACAAAGTGAAGTATTTAGAGCTGCCTCAATATTCTGTTTCAATGCTGGGCCTTTCTGCTTAGAAAAGGATCTTGCTGAATTATGAGAAGCAGCCTTTTTCCTGCCTTGGAAGCCTGGATGGATCATGCTCATGGGCAAATGGGACAGAGCGGAAATGACACAACTTTAAAGTTTTACTAAACAAGGGCTCCTTTCCAGGAAACTTTCTAAACTGAAAAATGTCCTTTTAGAAGTCAGAGTTGTGCTGCAGGGATAAGGAGTGACAGGGTGAGTTAAGTCCATACCTGTGATTATACCTGAGCATACAATCCCAGGATTTCCACCTCTCTGTTTTTTCACATGGCAGAAGAAGCCTCAGGTGCCTCCCAGCACATCCTTCTCTTGGCAGCTTACCAAATTCACATCACATTCCCAACTTACTTGGCATGTTTTCTGCCATCCTGTTAAGATTATCCACCTCCTTCAGTGCTTCATAACCTTTATAAACTGAAGAAACTCACAGAAAAATGATTACTAGTTTCAACCTTTGCCTGAAGGTTAGTTACATTACATCAAATTTTCTACAGGATACTTGGAGGTCTTTGTCTTCAGCAGGAGCTATTTCTGCGCTGTATTTTAAACTCAACTATTTGATGATAATGTTCTTTGCAAAAAATCACAACATGTTTTTTGTCAGAGATGGGAGAAGTTTTCCCATGCAATATCCCCTCAGAAGAGCTTTGCAAAGTTTGCACCTTGAGCTCACTGAAAACTTTTGCTTAAGAGAAATATTCTGACAATCTACGAACTTCTTGGAAGGTGAGAAATCGTTACTCGTTCAGCCCAACAATCTGCTCTGAAACAGCTTCTGGACCTCTTTCAAGCATCAGTACTGAAATATCTTTACTCTGAGAGGCCAGCACAAACAAGAGAATCAAAGCGTGAATGGAATTTTTAGCTTGTGGCCAGGCAGGTGCTCCACCCATGAGTCATTTATCCTACACAACAAGGGATGCCTGTGCTTTAAAATGCAACTGTCAGGTCTTCTAGAAGGCATGAAAAATAAAAAAGTTTTTCCTGTCAGTCACAACTTTGAGGCTGATTTTCTCACTCTCAGCTGCAGAAGAGGGGAACAAATAAAGGTAAACAGGCAGCATGGCACTTGTGAGTAACTCTGCGTGCTGAAAAGGTTCTAAAGAACAGGTATGTAGTATCACACAGAAATAAACATCCCAACACTCCTGTGACCTCACAACGAGTAAAGAACAGAACTCTATATACCCTGCTCTAGACCAAATGATTGATCCCCACAGCTTCAATAAACCTACACAATTCAGAGTTAAATCTAAATTAAATTAAGGGAATTATATTACTTTTTTTTTTCTGATTAACACAATCCTTTCTTTTGTTCCTAACTTCTGATTACATCCATTATACTACCATGGGTTCTGTATTTAAAAATTTATCTGACTAAGTACATAGAGCAAATTTCTACATGGGGACACTACATGGTGCAAGTGAAAAAAAAAAGTGTCCATGAAATTGTGATGTGTTTAAACAGTAAGTATTCACAAGACATGATTTTCTTTCAAGAACTGAATTCAGTAAATGCACAAGACAAAGCATTCAGATTTTGGCCTGCATTTACAAGGAAGATACTGAACAAATTGTGAAGTCTTAATTTTGAACTAGTTGAGACACTGAAGACACATCATAGGCAAACAAACTACTAAACCCCATTTATATATCCAACTCAAAGATTTAAGCTTTTACCTCATTGGAAAGTGTCAACATGAGGTCAAGCACTGTCAGTGCTCTTGGGCTGCCTTAGAGATGAAAAATAAGTCTAAAATTGCAAAAAACAGTCAAACCATAAAATGCCTTAAATTTAGAGAAGTGACACATACAAAAAAGAACTATATATATCATTGGCATGAAGGAGGAGGAAGCATCAAACACAAAGGAAGGGAGCAGCAGAAACTGCACAAACATTGCCTGCACTACCCTGATCTGGGCCAGCAGCTGGTCACACACAGGAGGAGCAAGAGGCTTCTGAAATGGTCTCACAGGCACAAAAGACACCCCCAAAGAGTGAATCTAAAACTTTCAGCTGGACAATGCTGGTCCAGGGAAATTTGGAATATGTCTGCATGTGTGTGATGAGCTGGGTATCTCCTCACTAAAGCTGTGGGGTCCCAGTGGAACCAGAACACACTCTTCCAGGATCCCTCCAGAACCGGGAGCACCAGAGTGGGCAAATCTTTCTGCAATTTTCCTTGCAAGCTCCCTGCACCACAGGAGCAGAGAACCACAAAAAGATGCTCTGCTTTTAATTTTTCTTGCACTTCTAGCTCCTCTGGGGCTGACAATAACCTTCTGCAACTATGCTTCTAAGGACAGGCAAAGGATGGCCACCCCAATTAGGGAATTAGTGTTTCTGTAGATGATGGATTGCAACATCCAGTGCCGCTGTAAGTTTTCAGATTGGTTCAATAAACACAATATTAAGATCCTGAAAACCTGTTAAGATCTTAAGACTCCTGATCCCTTTTTAATTTTTTAAGCTACCAATAGGTTCAGATACCATATATCAGCCAACTGGCAAGATGAAAGAACAGGAGTTGATCAGTAAGATTTTGCTTGAATCAGTCTTTTCTGTCTTTTTTGGTAGGACAGCAAAATACATCTAGCAGTCTTGTAACTGGTGATTTCGTGAAATACTGAACCCTAACACCTTAACTGATTAAATTGATTATCAGTAACATCATTACTATTATTTTGTAATAATTTCTAGTCACTCAAACACTGTGCAAACCTTTGTGTTTGCACTGCGGGCTGGAGCTTCTCAGAACCAGGCCTCTCTGAGGGATCAGGGTCATGTTTCCTAACTGAAGGCAGGCTACTGTCCCCCATATTTTTCCAGTATTTTAACATTTCAAAACCATAGCAAGTAAGAAAAATACTGTGAGAACAAAACTGAAGCCCTTAACCCAAAAGGTTAACACAGAGGTGTTAACCACTAACCTCTGAAATGCCAATATTCAGTTACCATCATAGATCAGCGCTACAAAAAATAAATGGATCATGAAACAAAGCTGAAGTTTTTTGATAAACTCTCCATGTGCAATCTCAAACAGTAATTCACCAATGGAATTTATTTTAATACCTGCATCTCAAATAGCAGCTAAGTAACTCCACTAATTTATTTCTTATACAGGATTAATTCATTATGTTATTCCTTTAAATTTACTCAGAGTGATTGCGGACTCCTCATCCCTGGAATTGTTCAAGACCAGTTTGGACAGGGCTTGAAACAACCTGATCTACTGGAAGGTGTTCCTGCCCAAGGCAGGGGGCTTAGGACTGGTTGATCTTTAATATCAGTCTGAGATTCTATGATTCTATACATTCCAAGTTACATTGTATTTTTCTGCTATTTACATATTGGCACCCCAAAGGAAAACTGTTTTTTTTCAGTGCATAAGCATTTAAGAAGTTCACTAGCAATATAATATTCACTACCTCTCTTAACCACCAATATATAATAACATAAGATAAATTATAACATTTACACAAGCTAAAAAAAGGTAGAATGTTAAAATAGTTGTGTTTATTAAATAAGCATTGCAAGAAAGCAGCACACTGAAATTGAAAAGTGTATTTTCTTGCTGTGTTTTTAGGACTTCTATTCTTTCATGGTTAAAAATGTGAAAACCACTATAAGCAAGTAATAAAAATTTAGAAAAGGTTGAAGGTTTCACACTGCTCTGTGGTGAAGGTTCTTCCACTAATATCACAGAACTCCAGAATGGTTTAAGTGGGAAGGATCTTAAAGCTCATCCAGTGCCACCCCTGCCATGAGCAGGGACACCTTCCACTGTCCCAGGGTGCTTCAAGGACACATCCAACCCAGCCTCTGACACAGGAATGGGCACCCACAGCTTCTTTGGGCAAGCTGTGTCAGTGCCACAGCACCCTCACACAGAAGAATTTCTTCTCAACATCCCATCTAGCCCTATTCTCTGTCAGTGTGATGTCATTCCCCTTTGTCCTGTCACTTATGCTCTTGTAAATAGTCTCAGGATTTCCATCTTTCTTCTGAACTCCCTTCAGGTATTGGAGTGCCACAGTTAGGTCACCCCAAAGATTTTCTTTCCCAGGTTGAAAAATCCCAATTCTTTTAGCTCTTCCTCATAGCAGAGCTGTTCCATCTCTCCAGTCGTCTTGGTTCTTTGCCTGGACTTGCTCCAACAGGTTCATGTCCCTCCTGTGCTGGGCATGCAAGAGATGGATCCTTTTTGAGCTTGAGGACTCATTGCAAAATCTCTTCTTCCTGAGAGTCTCGATCGCTCTGTCTCGGGTCATTCTGAATGATTCAAGCATCCTCCACTGCTCCTCAGTAAACACTGCCTGCCCATTAAGCTCAAGTTTCTTTCTAAATACCTCTCTTGGAATCTGGGAATTCTACCAGGGATAGGCTTCCCTTGTCTGTAATCCCTCATAACTGAGCATGTTTCTGCAGCAAGGTAAGAGTGCTGCCCACACAAGTCATGGAAACACTGAGGGTGCTAGCTTGGAGGCTTCAGGGTGACTTTTGCATGAGAAGCCATTGTGAACCTACTGCTAGTTCTGCAGTTCTCCATGCATCCTGAAATTTGGGTACTTCATCCATCACTCATGGAATCAGGGTTAAAGCAGAATCACATTCATCCAAGAACTTGTTCATGGCAAAAAATGTCTCTCAGCTTCTCCAGCAACCATGTGCACCTGGACCATCATTAGTTGAGCAGGGCTAGTAACATTTGTTTGGAGGATGCCAACTAGTACCTGGTGACACCAACATTTCCCGTCACTTTAGTGCCATGCAGGAATACTGAGTGGTGGATATGGAGCATGGGTCAGTGAATGCACCAGCAGCCTTAAAGGCACTAAACTATCTCACACTTGGGTGTGAGTTACCTCTCCCATCCTACAGGAATACCAGTGGTAAAACCCAAGACAATGTAAGGCATCACTGGGAACTGACTGTAACCTACAACTTGATGTGCCTTGTCCCCCTGGAAGCCCGGTCACACTCTCCTGCTCAATGGGGCAGGAGCTTTCATGTCTGAAAGGGTGCACAAAGACAGATATGGCACCACACAGTTCAATGCCTGCGTTTTCTCCTCTCATCCTTAATGCACAGCATCAGTGAGGCAGGGCATGACCTGCTGCAATAGGAGGGGTCAAGTGCTCCTTGTCCTCCCTGGATATAGAGTGGCTTCCTTCAGGAACTCGAGCGCCTGACAAAGAGTCCAGAGCATAGAGAGCAATGTGTCAGATGCTTGTCAGTGTGGTTAATCTCAATGGTTAACAACACTGCTATAACCGCAATGTGGAATGCATGGGGCTGCACTGACAGGAAGTGGTAAGGGTGGGGCAAAAGCACTCAGTCCCACGATCAAAGCACTAGAGCATTTTACTTATAACCCAATCACTGACACCCACACAGCAACTTCCGGTACTTTAAAAAAAAAAATTTAAAAAAAATCTGTTTCTCTCGTTCTGTAATCAACAACTTTTACCTAGAAACTAGTTAGCGGCAAACTCTGACTGATTTCAATCTGCAGCTCACAGCAGAAAACATAATTTTTAATCTGTGAGAACCTACAAGAGCCATTTTAACTGACAGGTTTCAGTCTACCAGTTCTTTCAGATTTTTTTTATCCTTTATTACACAGAAGTCAAATAAACCCTGAGAACCTGCATAAGAAATATAAAGCAACTAGAAGTTTGGTAGTGCTGAACACCAAAGGCAGTCCTTTGCGAGAAGATAAAATGTACTTATAAATCTACAAAACTCAGCAACGGTTTAGGGGAGTTTGAGAAAATAATGTGCTGTGGAATGTAGATCCTTGTCACAGGGCACCTTTGTTTAAGAATGTTGAGATAATTTACTATTATTTGTTTTTTGTTTATCACACTCGTTACACAAAGCACTGGAACTTCTTCAGTGCTTTTTGAGCATTATTCAAGATATAACATCAATAAATTTACAAAACATCCCACTCCTCTCCAAAGAAACCTGCAAGTTCTCCAGTTGCACCTGGTGAACATCAAATTACTCCAGCTAAGTCCTAGGGGAGCCCTGTGAACCCTAATGTCCATTAGGAAATTCATGGAGATTAATATCTTCCTGAAGAAAAAGAACATGCATGCACAGTCTTGGGGATTTTCATTACAACAGTCTTGTCAGAAGAGCTAAAGACATTTTTCTTGGCTGATCTGCCTTAACCTAAAGAGAATCTTAAACCATGTATGGGACAGAGATGGTGATTTCACAAATCTTTTCATGGAACAGTAAGTCGGAGCTTTGAGCTCCACTGATGTCTAGGTTTGCTGCTTCTGGAACACCTTCTCCTTGCTATTCTCTTCTGGGACTCACTGAGTTATTAACCTTCCTCCAATTCTCTTCAAAGATTCTGCACTTAACCCCTACACAGTTATACTGAAAAAACGCACTAATACAGTATTTTATCATAAAAACAGGCATGAGATTTCTCTTGGACCAAGCAAGGATCAGATTAGGACTTTGAAACATGTAAAAGATCTTGACAGATTGATGAACAATAGAGTAAGAAAGAAGGAAAATGATTTATGATGAACTAAACAAGCATAAGGCTGAGATTCTACCCAAAATACAACTCTAATTAACTAATCTCACGATTTTCATACCCTCTCTTAATCTTAGTATTCAAGATGGTAAAGATCTGAAGGGTGCCTAATCCATGCCACACAAAAAGGGTTTGCCCATCCCTGCCTGGTAATACCAACCACAGAGAGTTGTGAACTGAACTATCTGCTTATACACTTAGATCACAGCTGTTCTTCAGTGTTCCAGCTGTAAAAAAACCCAAATATCAACTGAAAACAAACAAACGAACTAAAACAAACAACCCATTTTCATTTTACAAGCAGCCAGCAAAGAGGTCAGATGTGTAGGACCAGACCTGACGACCCACTGTAATCCTGCTACTGACAAGAGAAGTTTCTCTACATGCTGTGTGAAGACTGTGTCCAGAGCCTGGATATGAAAGCAGCTCCCCTGAACCACAAACTCCTTTTAGAGGCCTTTCCAGCTACATCTCAAGGCCTTTTGCTCTGACCATCACTATACAGTAAACAAAGGCTGTGTCCCAAAGGCTCAGTTTCAGGACTAGTGCTCTACAATTTCCTCATGAAGGACTTGGATGTGGGACTGGAAGGCAGACTAAGTAAGTTTGGTGATGACACACAGTTAGGAGGAGCTGCTGACTCCCTTGAAGGCAGACAATGTGCTGCAGAGAGACCTTGACAAAGGAAAGGGCTGGGCAATCCCCAACTTATCATGTCAAGTGCCAGATCCTGTCCCTGTACCAGGGCAGCCCTGGGTGCATCCACAGACTGGGGAACAAGATGCTGTGCACCAGCCATGTGGAAAGGGACCTGGAGGCCCTTGGTTGGTGGCAAGTTGGATCTGAGTTACCAGTGTGCCCTGGCAGCTCAAAGCGTCACCATGTACTGAAGGGCATCAGGCCCAGCATCATCAGCCGGGCAAGGGAGGGAATTCTCCCACTCTGCTCGGCACTGTGCTGGCCACATCTTGAGTGCTGGGGGTACCATAAGGTCAGAAGGATCCAAAGCTGTCGAAGAGTGTCCAAAGGAGGGGCATGGAGCTGGGGAAGGGTCTGAGGAGCAGCTGAGGGCACTTGGTTCATTCAGCTGGAGCAGAGGAGACTGAGGGGAAGTTCCTTGGGGGCTGCAGAGGGGCAGGGGCTGAGCTCTGCTCTGGGACAGGGACAGGAGCCCAGCAAGGGCTGGAGCTGTGTCAGGGCTTAGCATGGAGCTCAGGGAAAGGTTCTCCTCGAGGGTGCTGGGCACTGCCCAGGCTCCCCAGGGCAGGGGTCACAGCCTAGAGGCTGACAGAGCTCATGAAGTGTTTGGATAATGCTTTCAGCCAGAGACTGAGACTGTGGGGTGTTCTGGGCAGGGCCAGCAGTTTGACTCCATGATCCTCATGGGTCCCTTCCAACTCAGGACACGCCATGATTTTAAGTGTTTCCCTGATCCTGTGTTCAGCTCCAAGGGTTTGCTCTGCCTTTGTTTTCATGAAGGAATGAGACTTAAAGCCAAACTCCTCATTCATCTGGACAAAACAGAGACCCATGGGCAAGGTGAGAACTGTGGCACACTTTGGTCCAGTACATCATGCAGTCCCTCAATGGACTATCAGACAATGTCTGTATGTCACATGCAAAAGCTTCACATGCAGAAAAGCACCAAATCTGGGATAATCAGGAACAATCCCTGGTGGATCCTGTTTAGTTTTCACTCTCAATGGGCGTGGGAAATCAGACAGTTTGCAATGCTCTGCAAAAATATTTCTATTGCCCACTTGACTGCAAAGGTTTGAGGACAAGTAAAGTTTTCTTCTAGAGCATTTTGCACCTGCCTACCAAAATGCGACCAAACCAAAGTGTTTTTCAATATTAAACCCCCCTCCAACAGAAAGAACAGTTTTACTAAAAAGAGTACATGCATGGAACAGAAAGGCAAATTACAGGTTTGTCTGGTAATAACTAGCATTTATTCATCTTTCAGCAAGATCTTTATCACTTGTTTTTTAATTAAAGAGACCAATAAGAAAGGTAAGAAACAACGGAAGTTTCTTGTTTGTTTGCTGAGCCCATTCTAACACATTTATGCCTGTATCTCTTGCTACAATCGCACTATATTACTCTATAATTTCTCATGCTTGAAGTAACCACTGAAGATTGCCTTAGTTGTGGAAGGAAGGGAGGAGTAGAACTGCATAAGCACATGAGGCTCATTTGCTTTCAAAAAAACCCTGTTGTTTCCTCCTTAGTCTATTTTATCATAACAACATTTGTTTTTGGTAGAGCAGCGGAACCTTACAAATATTGTAACTCCTTAGAAGGGGGGAAGAGACACACTTAAACCATTTTTAACCAGCTGATTAAAGGCTGAGTGCACATGTCTAAATTCAAAACATATTAATACAGCTGAATATTCACCAAATTCCTCAATACGTACAAAAGAGGGAATGGGGACCCAGAAATCCAAAATCCCTCATGTAGGTGAGTCAGTACTTGCCTTTGCTGCTACTATTACACCACATTTGCTAAGAGTAATCATGTTTCTAACAAGGAATAGAAAGAAACCACATGTAAGAGATTATATCGGTGTATTTAGTATTTATTTGAATCATCCAGTTTTTGTTGTTTTTTTGAGTCAACTGAAAGTTCCCTCTTAATATCAACTGAACTCTACCACTGTTGTTAAAAGGAGACTTGAAACTACACGGCTTCAGTTCTTTAAACAGTTTCACAGGTAGCTGAATATCTTGAAAACAACTCCGGCAAGAACAGAAATTGAAGCTCCACTAAAAGAGATCTTATTTTCAATTCATGAGATTTATGTATCTCCCAGATTTCCATAAATAATGGACTTGAAGCAGGAACAAAGCCATATATATTCAGAAAGTGATTTCTGTTTAATTCATGCAGTAATGTGCAAATGCAAGAACAATCCTACCTGGACAGACAGATCAGGACAGGTCTGTCTGACCATGTACCCTGTTCCTGTTAGAATCTAGTGGCAGATTGGCAGATGCTTCAGGAAGAACATCAAACAAGATAAAGATCCAGCCACAGTCAGACTGCCTTGCTACTCAGCTACAAAAGAACTAGAGCCACTATTGGGACACCTCATTGCCTCTATTTCTTCTGAGAATTACCTAGAGTTTTTTTAAGACCATTAAACTTCTTTGCATTCACCATATTCTCTGGCAAACACAGAAATAAACCCTAAATTTAGATTACCATATAAAAACAAACCTATTTATTTTAAAGATGCTATTTACTAATCTTATGTGTTGCCTACTTAGAAAATACAAGGTTTTTTCCCTGCCACATGTGATTTTACAGATCTGTCACAGCACCCTCTCATCATCTGTTTTCCAGTTTGAAGAGTTTCAGTCTGGTTTACTGACAATTTTGTCAATTTACTGATAACTTCATATCTTCCTCCATGGTTGAAATATAAGACAGAGAGTAAACTGTCAACTTGTTCTTATATCCAGCAATACACTGTAAATTGAAAGCAGTAGCTTTTAGAAGAAGAAAACCTCCTTACCACTGGGTGGCTTGGGTCGTGGAGGGACATTTTTCTTCGGTGGTAATGCTGGTGTGTCTGATTTGCTTTTGAAAGGGTCATCTGTGAATCCCGCTCCTCCAAAAGAGGAGGCAAAGGGGTCTGAAGTTATTGACTACATTGGAAAAAAAAAAAGAAATAGGATGTAAGCACACTGTAGAATACCTGTGGTTTCATGAAGCTACAGGTTAAGTCAAGTAAAAGCATTCACTTCAGAACCTGAGGGCAGATGTACAGAATTGTCAGTGGTGTAAGAGGCTAATGCCCAATGACAGAGGTGCTAAGATTCCAGTAACATTCAAAAGACCTTACTTAATAACTTAAAGTACTTCTAGAACTTTTTAGTCCTAGCAAAAAAGCTGACAAGAAAATAAAAGGAAGTAAAACTCTACTTTTTACTATTTGGCAATGAACAGTCATACCACAGCCTGCCCTCCACTGTGATAAACAGAACCATAACAGAACCTGGAAAAACACAGCACACTGCAGAAAGGGATAACTTTATTCCAAGCTTTTCTGAAGTTACACACAGGTATTTGACTTTTCAGCAAAACCTTAGGGAATACCCAAAAGCATGTGTTTAAATATTCCTGTATTCAGATGGCTTTTCTAAAGGACACTGCTATTCATTAAGAAGCACACAATTACTATGCCATGCAGGGAAATTTATCATTGTTCACTAAATTTCTCTTTCCTCATTTAACAAAGGTAAAAATCACAGTCAAACCTTTGCTAAAGTTTCTACCTCAAGCCAGCCATGTCTATTGGAAAAGGCTGTTGCCACCTAGTGGAGAGCTAAAACCCTCCCCAAAGCAGTCTAAGTTAGGGGAGAAAAGAAAACACCAAGAAATGTAATCAGTCAAAGTGAAATGATAACCTATTTTATTTTTAACATTTACTCTACATTGTTCAAGTGTTACTGTAGAAATGTCAGGATGTTAACTGTAAATTTCGAACTCCACCTTGGGAAAGTGAAGACCAAGACCTTTCCAATTATCCATTTTTTTCATGTGTGTCCTGAACCTTCTTCTTCTCTATTATTTAAAATGAACAGAAACTGCACATTTAAAACACGAGAGAGACTGACTGACCGTTAAAGAGTGGTGTAAGGTTTGTTTACATATCTTTAGTAGTGTAGTGTTTTGTTAAGAGTTGAACTCAATCTCAGAGGCATTATCCAACCTTAACGATTTTTATGGTAAGTTCAGAAACAAGTCAGGATACCTACTATGAAGCAACCAAGAAGCAAATTCCAGGACTTAGACAAAGACTGGACATTGAAATATATTAATAGCTGCAACAACTACCTCTTCTTACAAGTTAAAATTACAAGGTAATTTCCAGATCTAGTATTTGAAAATATTTGTGAAAAGTTTCTTTATCCCTACTGAATCTACCAGTCTTAATAAGACTTTGCTATATCTGACATGGCTGGAAAATTCTTTGCTATACAACTGGTGAGGCTGACTGGAAAAAAATTAATAAAACCAGATTGTCAACTGAAAAGTTACAATCATATCACATTCTTTAAAAAAGTGTCTGTTCATACATTTTAAAAAAGACAGTTGCTTTTCTTTTAACCTTTACCTTTGACATCTGACTGAAGTCTGCAAATCCCTCACCACCACTGAAAGCACCACTTCCAAAAGGATCCAGTGTTCCAAATGGATCTGGAACAGATATGCAGGAAGAAAGTTATTTTGAATCATACTTAAGAATTACAAGGAATGCTTGGTGGTGCCAATGAAGCAAAAAACTAGGCAGGTGATTAAAACACGCCTGCATTTTGACCTGCCATGAGATGTTAAAAGAGAATTCCACAAAACAATAGGTTTTCTACCAGTTGTTTGGAGGGAAAGACGAGAAGAAAAAAGTGACATATGCAGTGCCACAAAGACAGTCTTCATGAATTGAAATAAGATTGTAATGCTTTTTGCCAACAGTTCACAAGACTCTTTATTCTCAACTCTTATATGTGATTCCTCTTTTATACAAAGATACCTACTTATAAATCTTCATGTGAAAACGTTTACTTCTTACCTGGACCTTTCGAAGAGATACTGGAAGACGTAAAAGGATCAGTGTTTTCAAAAGGGTCAGGCTAAATAAGAACAGATATACACAATTATTTTTCTGCTGGACTGTGCACTTACCTTTTCATGCCTATCAAAATCTCTTGCTTTAAGACAAATAATTTCCAATTTCAGACCACTCTATTCAGTGGACAGAGTAGGATAAAATCAACTGATTATATCAAATTTACATTATTAGTACATTTGGCTATTGATAGCCTTGAACACAACATCAGGTACCTACAAGGGAGAAGAGCATCCTTCTGAAATATATGCAATATTAGTTACCGGGGAAAATATGAAAATACAGAAGTGTTCAGTCTTTCAGCAACAGAGACAGAATATCTGGGCCATGTATTTATATTATTATTAATTCAGGGAGTCTGTGTGCTGCTTCTTTTTAAACAGATGGTTTTTACAATTGCTCTTCAGTTTGACAAGTCAGCTTTTATTTAAGTACAATCCTATACTGCAAGACAAACTTTCCACTGACTGAAACTGGGGTGGAATAGCAACCCTCAATAAATTGCATAAAGTGAGGAAAATATTAATAAAAACAAAACTAACAAATTCATACCGCCCCCCACCCCCCCCATCAAACAAGCACACACATGTACACCAGGACAGCTTGGAACTGCGACTGTGGCTCTGACAGCATGTTCTGTGCAGTCCCTCCACTGTGCTGGCTCCAGCGCCTGCTGAGCTCTCAGCAGTTCCTCCACCTCATTCACTGTGACTGCACAAATCCATGGGATGGAGGGAACGCTGGAATGAGTGAGTGCTGCTGGTTTGAAATTTCCAACAGAGAGAAAAAATATCCACCTAACAGTACCTTTATGCTGAATGTACCTCATTATCATGGAATCAGAGAGAACACTGCTGATTGCCATAACAATCCATACCTACATTTTAAGAATACAATTAATGATATTTCATCAGTTAGGCAAAAAGTATTTTGTGTTATTTTATTCGTTTTAGCTTTCAGACAATAAGCCTGTCAATAGTAAAGAAATATATTAAGTGTAGAGTTGAAGTTACTGACCTTTGAGGGTAAAGTGGGGGGTTTTGTGAATGGATCTGAGGTAAATGGGTCACTCTTCACCTGTTTCTTGAAGAAATCCTCAGGGGCAGAACTACGAAATGGGTCACTTTCCTTAAAGGGATCTCCTCCAAAGGGATCTAGAAGGAGCATGAAAAGGTAAACAGAATGTAGCACTAGTGTGTCTATAAAGAACATTCTATATGTGACCTCACGCTCACTGATACAATTTTTCTTACACAAACACAGTGTTTTGGTAAACCTGATAAAACTTCCAGAGACCTCTCTACAGAGGATATTTACTAAGTTTGAGCAAGTACATGTCTATATGAAGCTTTCAGACTTAATAATGAGTTACATATTTCTCATTAAACATATTGATTCTGAATGCACACCCTGTTGGGTTTCTATGTTCCCACATGAAAACCAAATTCTAAAACCAGGGAAACCTGTATGCTTCCTTAATGTTTGTAAATCTTTGTGTTTGTCTTCAAATCGCTTATGCTACATCTGTCTTGTCATTTAAAAGGGTATTACCTGCTGGAGCAGGTGGTTGCTCTGTGAAAGGATCATGCTGGAATGGGTCACCTACGCAGAAAAGAAAATACAATTTGTTTTATCTACTATTTAGCAAGATGATAAAAGTTTGTGAAAATATAATTTACTCAACAACTGGTCTTCAAAATCTTAAATAAGCATTTGTCACTTACTGCCTTTGAAGGGGTCTGCTCCCTTAAATGGATCAGATTTGAAAGGATCTTCTGTCTGGAATGGGTCTGTATGCAATTCTTGTGTATTATTGGTAAACATCAAGGCTTTATTCTTAAATGGATCATCCTAAAAATTAAGAGCAGAAACATAACAGCAGCTTGTCATGATAAAAACGCCCAGTTACCCATTTAGCAGAAATTGTATGCTATCTTGGTTCCTGTTTAACAGTCTTTAAAATTATTTCCTAAAGAATTTTCTGAATATGTGACTTCTAAGTAGAAGTAATTACACAGCAGAAGGAAACATGTACCCCAAGGCTACACAGAACACCAAATGATAAAGTACATACAGCAATTCAATGTTAAACTGTTGCCCACATTAATATATTCAACTCTCAAATACTTAAATAACAAAAGCAAACCAACTCCAAACACCACACTATCAAAAATTTCTTCCCCGCCCCATTGCAGCTCAGCTTCAGGTAAGACACTTATTTAAAGAAAAGGATACATAAATAATCTGTGGAGTACAAATACAACAAATTACTACTGAGTAGTCAGATAATAGATTGCTTCTTGTAAACTCAGCTTTGAGCTTAAAGCTCCAAATACTGATTTCCCATGATAAAGCACCTCATGCAGGAAGAGTCACCCCGACATTTTGGTATCAAGATGTTTCTCAGCAGAGGCCAAATCTAGGTTTGTTAAGTTGCAGAAAATACCCTGCATGAACAAGCAGCAAACTAAAGTGATGAAACCTCCTCATGACATTCATTTGCGTGATAGCCCAGGCTTGGGGCTGGTTGGGAGGTCCTGATGAAACCCCAAGCGCAGACAGCACCTGCACAGCAGAACTCCAGGGACAACGAGAGCCAATGGAGGAACATCCAGAAATAATTACCCACTTACACTGCCTCCAACATCAGAAAGAGACAGGATTTCTTTCATCCTTTTACAAGATGCAAATGAAAACATCCTAGTCAATACTTCTCAGAACAGGGGAAGGGAGGAGACAAGGAAGAGGAAGGAAGAATTGTGAAACAGGAAAGTGGCACAATGGTTTAAAAAAATTGCTATGAACACAGACTGGTGTTTTCTGCCAGTAAGTGGCTCCTAGGTTTTGCAAGTAAAGTGAAACATCTGGAAGTTTTCACTGGAAATCAAATATATTTATGCAAGCCATGCAAGCACAGAAACTAAGCACTGAAGTGTTTTAATACCTTTACATGTTTCTCAGTGCACTGTTCTTTTTTATCTACACTGTTTTTCTTTTGAGCTGTTTGTTTTTACAGAGCAAGTGTAAAGTACTGCATAAAAGCAGCAATCCCTGGTAAATATTTACTAACACATTATATATTTAACTTCATACTAAACTCATAGCAAATACTGTGTTTACAGGAGTAAATGTTTTCATAATGAGGAAGGGCCACATAGATGTGCAAGCAGAATCAAGCAAGTATGCAACATTTATCTTATTTATGACAAGAAATAGGCATAAAAAACAAAAAAAAATTCTTGTAATTTAGAGGATTATTTAATACACAAATCAACATTAGATACCCAAAAGAAACTGACTCAAAAATGCTTAAGAACTTGAAAGATTTTATGATTTGGGAAAAAAATGCTGACTAAATTAAAATGTAATAAATAAGAAAGATGATGCTGCAATTATTTAAGCAAAAGATAAACATCGCTTTGGAAAGGGGACATTTGTAGAGCTTCTTTTGGAAATAAGAAGGAAATACATGATAAAGGAAAATTTACAGCAAGAGATAGTTTCACCTTGGTAAACTGGACAACGTGCAAGAAAAAACAAAACACCTGAACTGGAAATAAAGCTCCATCTCTGTCTCCAGACTTAACATGTGATAGATTACAAATCCACAAAATCATGTGCCAAATACCAACTGCAAAACACTTCAGATTAGGTGCAAGTCAGAAGGTTAATTAGTGCAAAATACACTAAACAACAGTATTTTTCTTTTACCATAGCTCCATAATTGCTTCTTTCTGTCTGCCCAAGGCCTTCACTCATGTCTGCTAAATTTGTCAGACTCCCACCATGAATGCCATTGAGAGCTTCATTGTATTCTTCAATGCTCTTATTCACTTCCTGATGGCTCTCTTGCAGTTGAGAGAGTTTACTTCTTGCCTGAGATGGAAAAATGCTTTAGCATTTAGCGTGTTATATGTGTTTAGCATTTAGCGTGTTATAAACTCAACAGTACTGTCATTCTTAGAGCTCCTTCAACACTGGTGCCTGACAGTTGCATTTCACCCCCACCAGAACTGAATGCTTTCTGACTCAAACCAGGAATAAACCTACTAAACACCAGTCAAAAAGGCTTATTTCATGAACCTGGACTTTTTCCTCCTCTGAAAAATAATTTTTCAACTCAGCACTTCAAGAAGCAAAAAATTATATAAAGTACAGTGAATACCTGGTTTATTTCCTCCTGGGTTGATTTTAAAGATTTGATTATTGTTTCAAGCTGCACTTTTCCAGCCTGGATACTCTGCTCTAGCTGAGTTTCTTCTTGCTGGAGGTGATTCAGCTCTGCTTTTGCTCTGTTAAGGTCATCTTCCTGTAATTTTAAATCTGATTCCTGCGACTGAATCTGCATTTTTAGTGATGAAATCTGAAACAACGCAGTAGAAAAATCAGAGTGAAATTTGGAATAAATGGGACTTATTAAATTGTGAATTTATAATAAGTGATAGAAAGTTGTAGAGCAATCTATCAACTACTAAGGAAAATATTTAGAACTTAATATGAAGAAATGCATGCTGTTTTCTGCTGTTACACAAAATCCTTGATAAAAGCACATTCAATAAAACCAAGAAATACTATTTTATATCAGAGAAATACCCCAGTACATATAAAGGTAATCAAAAGCTGTTTCCTAGATGCTCAGCTTCAGAACTTGGTTCCATTGAAACATTTATCAAGTAATTTGATTTTTAACTCTGTTGAGTTAAAATTAGAGTCATTCATAACCTTCATTAAATGCTTTCTTATGCAGAAGAATGCATTTCTCTTTCTTACATTTTCTTACTTCTTTCTTATGCTTTTCTTACGTGACTTCCTTACGCAGTAAGATTCCACCTTAAGGTAACATCCTATTTTCATTGGCAATTGCGTCCACCTGAAAACTCAATCCTGATGACACAGAGTGATCAAAATCAGCACAACTACCATGGACTATCTCCTGGGTTAGGACTACTGATTTGCAATTGCCCTATTAAGCTGAATAAATGTTTCATATATTGTCAGAACAACAATTCCTGTAGAAAGGGAACCCTGGAGATCACGGGGTTCAACCTTTCATTTACGGCCATTATGGAAGGTATTAAGGATAGCAAAAATCCTTTCTTGGACCTCTGTATTTATGTGAAAATTGCTATTTATGGTAAAAAGAAAGCAAGTAAGCTTATTCATTAAATAAATAGAATTTCCCTCAACACATATTACTCTTGAGCAGGTCCTGAATTAACATACACTTACCACCTGTGTTTCTTCCTGGCATTTCTGCCTTACATCATTCAGCATATCTTTCAGTTTGGCTTTCTGCTGGTCCATCTCATCCAGGCGGTCTTGGGCATCTTGTTTTTGAGCCTCCAGCTCTTGCAAGTTACTTGTTTCCCTATCCAAATCATTTTGTAGTTCCTGAAGAAAATTCCACAACTTGTAACTCACATGTAGCCATTGTCTTAAGGAAGGATCAGCCACAGACAAAGAACTTAGCAAAATTCAGAATATTTTCTACATCATATTGGCTACACCCTGCATTGGCCTGTTTTGTTTCTGCAGGAACTTGTGTAAGACAGCAGGAAATAAATAAATCACTGCTCACAAGAAGGAAGAGGGGCTGTGACACAGAGCAGACGCCATTGAGTTACCCTAATTATCAAAACCAGTGCTCTCCAAACAATGATTTCCTAAATTAGTGTTAGTTAAACGCTATCAAAAAAGACATTTCAAACTGTTCACATATACTATGCTTATACTAGCCAGCATCAGATGAAAACATTGCTGAGGGAGAACAGTAAAATAAAATTTCTTCTGCAGTTAGAGGAAAATCTCAAGAAAGAACTAACACTAGAATGACAGAAAAAATGCTAAATTGCCAGATATTACTTAGATTAACATGAAAACTACTGATGATAATCAGAGTTTTTACCTGAACTTCATTGGTTTTCTGTCTGACTGATTCTTCCTTTTCCCTAATGTCCTGCTCCAGAGAATATTTTTCTCTGTCAGATAAACAAGAACATGCGTTTGTGACCAGTTAAATAATACAACACACATGCAAAAAATCAATTAAATATTATTCTGGAAACACCATGCAGACAAAAATGCCAGCCCATATTCTCATGTATTCTTTAAAGGAGAAAAGGTACATGGGTAACAATCATTCTCTGAAAAATATCACCTGTGCCCACCATCAATCTTCTGAAGTCATCTGAGAGACCTGGAAGGTATCACTAGGAAACTCATCACCAATTACGGCAATAAATAACGACCAAATGACTAAAAGAAAGTAAAAGTAACTGACACACCAGGACTATAGACTTATTTTGTTATTCTACAGCAAGACGTTATTAACAGTCCACAACTATTACCTCTGCAGCTGGGCAATTTCTTGACTAATATCATCCAGCTCCTTCACGCCTGTAAATTCTCCTGATCCAACGGAACTTGCACTATCCTATTAAGAATGAAACAATAACATATCAAGTTGTAACACAAGCTCTTCCTTTAACAAAGGCTGAAGACAGAGGTGGGATACAAAATCCTCATTATTTGCATTTGCAAAATTCTATGAGAGACATCAAATTATTCTGAAACAAGCAAGGAACATGCCACACTGTCCCACCTGTGAAACAGGAGAATTTTTTTAATGTGCCTGTTTAACAGACAGGACACCTGAACACACAACAGTGGAAGGACAGGCAAAGTGCCAACAAAGAAGTTGCAGACTATGGTAGAATTAAAATTCAAGACCAAAAATTCAGTTCTGCTATAGTCAATAGTAAAGTTTACAGAGGACTTAATGAAATCAGATTGTAATTCCAGTCTTCTAGAGCCTTGCCACAAATTATTGGCAATTTCTGCAATTATACCCCATTTCCTGCAGGTTGTTCCAACATTCATTCAAGTGTAGATCTGGAAAAATAAGAGGCCATCCCCTGCCTTCTAGATAAGACAATCACTACCAGGAATTAACAAAGGATATCAGCACTAGGTACAAAATTGGTTGTTATTACAAAAAGGATTGCTCTTTAAAAAAATAACCACTGCAACTGAGCAAAAACTGCAGCACTGAACTCAGTGCTAGGATGACAAACCAGGAGACCTGCAATTTTTATATATAGAGCATTTTAAAAAGAAGAATGCAGAGCTTCCTTGCTTCACTCACTTTGAGACTGTTGTGATAACCACAGAATGCTTGGCTTTATTGAATACTAAGAAAGCAAAGAACTCAACCAACAAGCCAAGACCAGCAGAGTAAGATGCAATATTTTTGTAGAAACAATAGGTGAATATACAGTTTAAATAATTTAATTAAGTCCTCACTTTTGTGGGATCATTTTTTTCACAACATGCCATCAAGTAATCACAAGGAACAACAACAATATAGATAATTCTTCAAGGCAGAAAATCAAAAGTCACTTTTATACGGTTGGGCCAGATACAGATTAGCTGGGAGACTTGCTCTGAATGCTGGACAGGAGCACAGCCAGCCAACATGACTATGAAAATAAATTAAAATGAGTTGCTGCACTGGCTAGGATAAGAGTCACTTAACTAAGCTCACAGTAGCAGATAGTTTATTTTATCTTATGCTCAGCTAAATACATACTACATGGAAAAAAAAAAATTCAATTAACTGAAAGTAGCAGGAAGCTTAAAGCTCTCACACCAAGATGTATTTACTGCTCACAGCCGCAGAGAACTACTCCAGAAATAATTTCAACAGCACTGCGCTGCCTGTCCCAGGAAGCTCCTGCCAGACCAATAATCTGCCGTCGCTGAAGGAAGGAACATCTGCAGGTTGGCAGGCAGTGCTGGGCACCGCACACGGCTGTGACATTATCACCACGCCAAGAGCAACTGGTACAGAACTCCAGAGCAGCGACATGCAAAGGCGTAGAAATAAAACCTCTTTTGAAGTTACAAAAGCATACATTAAAAATGTGCATTCCTCTGGACACTGCAATTACTCACACGTCGCATTTCTGTTAGTGCTGAGATCTCAGTTCCTACAGGAGTCAAGTAACCTGATAGAGTCTATAGAAAAGGATATAGGAAAAACCTTAGGAGGACCATAGCAACAGCAATAATTCAAATATATTTAAAGTTCCAAAGGTTTTTGGTTAGGGAAAGCAAATAAAAGTAAAGGAAAAGACAATAAAATTTATAGAAAAGGTGAATGTAGTGACATGACAGAAGTACTTCTTCAATTCAGTTTCAGAAATGCACTGACATGCTACTGAGGAAAGGAACAAAGCAGGGTCAGGCTTCAGTAAAGTGGAATTAGCAGTGATGGATACAGGACTGCCATGGATACATGGACTGCCATGCTACAAAGGATGTACCCCAGAAACCAGGAAGCCATCACTCCTCATTTAGCCATTAAAAAATGTTATGTTTCCATGGAAGGAATTTGGTACTGATCACTGCCAGGGACAGGCTGCTCAACCCGCTTTTAATATTTGCTGTTACAAGTTTCCTGACTCAACCTTCTGTATGATAAAAGGATTACATTTTATGCTAGATTTTTTTCAGCATTATTACTCCTTGGTTTATAGAATATTTTTCTTTACTTACTGTCTTGGTTGTTGAAAAATTAGCTATATTTTCAAATGTTAAAAGAATTTTGTAAGAGTAGATAAGAAAAAATATTGGCAGTTCTTTATCATAATACTAAAAAAAAAAAACATACAAAATTCATACTCAAGGCCCATAACTTTTAAAGCACATAAGTTCAGTATTATCAACAACAAATTGCTGACTTACATGGATGGGTGTGTTCCTGTCTGTGGGAGGGATCATATCTGGAGGTAACACTTGTGGAGGATCAATCCCTTTGCTGACCTTCTGCTGAATGAGATACATGGCGAGTGCAAACTGGTCTTTGCTGAGTTTTCCCATCTGTCTTGTGTCTGCCAAAGCCCTGATAAAAAAATAGATCATACTTACAAACAAGAAAATCTTATTTCTGCTCTACCATATACACACGTAATTTCTTTTTGGTTCATCCTCATCAGAGCTTATTTACTCTAGTTAGCTTTCCATGAACAGTGCAGTATTTTATTCCACATATTTAACTGAATAGAGTAGCGTTAATCTGAGAAAATATTTAGAGCACTAGAGCTTCAAGAGACAATCACAATTCACAGTCTGACCTATTGCCTCCCCTCCCAGAAAAGCAAAGGGAGCATTTATTTCTCCCTTAATTTTCCACAGTCCACATATTGCAGTATATGGACAAGTAAAAGAAGTTGGGGATTTTTGTTCCTAGCATTTTTTAATGTTAGGATCACATTCGGAATCTGAGTTCCCAGATCTGCAAGTTACAAAAATACAGCCAGTATGGAATTCTTACCATATATGTGCTAGGAGATTCTGAGACAGACCTGAATGCATAAAAATGTCCTTTACTTCTTGGCCACTCACAAACCCATCCATGTCTGTGTCTGTTTTTAAGAAAATTTCATCATACCGCGCTTTATCGGACATTGGTACCACCCAATTCACAGCTGGCTGCAAAACAAAATTTGGTATTTCAAAAGAACTGAAATAGTCTTTATGAACATACTGAGTATATACGACATTACCCAGATTTGGGCATGCTGAACATCTTGCATAGACCATTCTGACTGTATTTGCAGTGCATGTTTTAACTTCACACTTTTTATCTGAATAAAAATACTGATAAACAGCTATTCATCAGTTGAAAAGTATTAATTCTTTGGAAATACAGACCCAACTAGGCATATAAAGTCCTCATGCTAATTGCAGGAGATTTAGAAGCAGACTAATGATTTCTTTGGTATTAAAGTAGATACACAAAACCTTTCTATCGTTTCACTTTCTTCATAAAGTGAAAATTCTCCCTAAGATTTGCTACCTCATGGTTACTGATGAAAATTCACCTGATGTTCTTCCAAGTCTTACCACTCTCAGTTCAACCTTCTCCACTCAAATCATCCAAAGACAAGAGCTCACACGAGGCAGATTTATTTTTCCTACAGTTTACAAATACAAAAAAAATAAGAAAGAAAGATGTGTACCTGTGTTTGTTTGATGTGCTTGGGAGACAAGCTCCCTGGGCTGTTCAGACTGTTGTCACTGCCATGGGATGGTGTGGAACGGAGGCTGTCTTTTGGTGGAGGACTCGCAGGGAGAACTGGAACTGCACCAGGAAAGACCGGTGTCTTCTTTCTTTTAGAAGGTGGTATGAGAGAAGGGGGCAATCGTGAAGGAACTGACTCTTTCTCAAGAGCTCTATAAACCAAATGCATTGCCTGCAAAGGCAAAAAGGTCAGATAATATTCACAATTATTAGAAAAAGAACGAGATTCTCCTGTGTCAGTCATTTACATATTAGTAAAACAAAGACAGTAAGACTAGAGACCAGAGCAACCAGAGCAATTAATTTTGAATATAATTCCAACAAGTTTAATCTTGACACAGACAAAGAGTCGGTACATGGATTTCAGGAAGGTCATTTAATAGCTCCATCTGAACAATTTAAATCAGAATAGTCGATTGTAACAAAGAAAGCTGCAAAGCTCTTGAGAAAGGAATGCGCTATTTACTCTGATAGACTAGGCAGCGAATTGAGAATTTAAAGCAACCTACCACAGCAAATTCATCCTTGTCCAGGTGACCATCTTTATCAATATCACTGAGATCCCAGACCTACAGCAATTAAGATTAAAAAATTATTTGCAGACCAAGTTACATTTTATGTATTCATCGTATTAACACGCCCTCTAAAGGCTCCTTGTAGATTTCGATTAAGATCACATTAGTTATAGTACCTATCCAAGCATTCTCTGATGAAACAGACTGGATTAGAGTTTTCTGGTCACATGAATCAACACTGGCTCTAACAAATTCTGGCTGCACCACAGGCAGGTTTTTCATCTTTCTATGATGAAATTACGGAGCCATCAAGCTGAGTAAAAGCATTCAGAGGTGGTTTTCAGAGGATGGCCCAGAGGATGTGGGCTAGCAGATCATTCAAATTCCTCACAAGAAAGTTCAGTAGAAAAGTCAATACATCTCTAATTCCTATTTCATTCCTAGTTGATTACGGTTTTCTACTAAAAGCTAAAACTATGTGCAGCTCCCTCTGGCCTCCTGAATTTCTTGTTGGAGAGAATTTAAGCATTTATCAACTATAGTCCATTATTAGGTTAGGCACAGTCAACAAAACTTGTAGAAGATTTAGAGAGATACAGAATTTTGTGGACTCCAACATAGTACTGTTTAATCATCAGTATGAACTGGAGACAGTAGAGTGCACAAAAAGCCAAGACTTAAGGCTCAGTTGTGAGAACTTTGCTTTATCACTGGACCCTTGACAAATTTAAGTTCCTTGATTAGTCCTTTGTCCACATCCTCAGTGCCTTATCTTGTCCACAAATTTTTTCTGGAAAAGGCAAAAGCTTCCTGAATTTCTATTGTGACAATAAGATAAAATCCAAAGCCCTTCAAGATTTCACGAATCATACTTAGATTTTGTAGATAATACAGAGCAAGAGGCACTTCTTCCTGAAGAGATAAAAATACGTAACTTGAAGAGCAAATAGAGCTCTCACACAGAAAGTACTCGTTCTCAGAAATACCAATGTGTAAAGCATTAAGGAATGTGTTTTTATTGGAGGCAGAAAAATACTTTTCAGTCTGCTTCCCTTGCAAATATACAATGGATACACTAAACTCAGACCTTGAAAGTATTCATAAATACATATGAAGGAGAAAACCAACTTGACAATCTGTACTACAAATAAAAGAGGATGCTTTAAGGTATTCTCCTGTACAAACAGGGGATAGATTTAATGCTGTGTCTAATAACTTGTAAAAATGAGAAGACAGCAGAATCTGATTAACAGCTATTATCAGTTTAACAGCTATTATAGCTCAGGCAAGCTTTGTCTTGTTTTTAAACAATCAATACCAAATTTTCAGCTCTTAAATGAATGGAGAGATAATTAAGCCAATCTACTCCAGGGCCAGAATTACTACTCTTACTCCCATTACTAAGTGGAAGACTTCAGAGTCGTAACACTCCTGCTTTATAGCATGCACACGATGCAAAATCTCAGCCAAAACCTAATCTCTGTCAATAAACTACATTTTTAATGTTGCAACTATGAGAAGCTAAACAGAGACTAGCTAAATCTAAACAACTTACTTACCCGTCCGAGGATATCAAGAGGTAGCTTTGAATTCATCAGTACTGGTTTTACTTTGTCTCCTGAAAGTAAACCATTTACTGGCAAAAGGCTTTCAAAAATACCATCAAACTTTGCTTTTTCTTCCACCTAGTTGGTAAGAAATAGTCTGAATAAGTAAAAAAGTGTGTCTGTGTGAGTAATGAAAATGAGATCTTTCAGGAAATTAAGACTGGTCAGTAATGCATCCATCCTAAATTTCCAAGTTTCTTGCAAGTGCCTCTGTACTGTATTTAAATGTAAACCCATAGAGAAAGCTTTGAAATTAAGCTCCTAAATCTAAGGTTATGATAGCCAAGAGATTTTACCATGCAGCAGACAAGTGCTTCTGTTTTTAAGAAACTCTGATTAACTCTATAGAACTGAAACTTATTCTTCCCACTTAACTACAAGTTTTTTTATTAAATTTCTACCTTTTGGAAATGTTTGCAGTTGAACATTACCTAAATATAAATACCCCACATATGCATTAACAGTTTTTTTTCCAACTTATATATATATTGCCTATATCACTGAATACTAACTAGAAAATAGGAACTTAAACTTTAAATTAATAGTTCAGACTGGTTGCGATGAAGTACTCTGCTGTTCCCAGTGGGTTCCTTAATACAAACAAAGTGTTTAATTGTAGGATTCTGGAAGAAATCCAGGCAGAAGATAAAAATTCATTGTCTGAAAAACATCACACCAGTGGTTGCCAAAGGGTTAATTATAAAACTTGGTGCTCTCCATCGTGCACAGAATGGGAGGACTTCTGAAATGGGAAATACTCTTGATACAAAATTCTCTCATTGGGAAAACTACACACAAGAAAAATATTTACCTCTAAAAACTGGATGGAATGTGTTCTCTTTTACACTTACCCTAACAGCCCAGTGAGTCTCTGTTGAGGGTGGTGTGATCAGCAAAGGACTACTAGTGTCATGCTAAAAATTAGAAATTTTTTTATTTTTATATATACATATTTTTATATAGATAAAATAAATACACACACTTCTGTCTCTTATCCTTACTAATTGCATTAAGTTAGAGATGGTTATAGTCATAAAGCTTAACTACATTGAGGAAAATAGACTGCACATGTACCTAAATAAAAGTCACACTCATTCAATAGCATTACAGTACTTGGGAAAAGACATTCAGTAGATGCATCCGGTATCCACGCACAGAACCAACACAAGCCAAAGAGGTTCTGCAGCAGCTACTGCAGGGCAAAGCTGCAGTGGTGCTTTTTACTAGTCATTCCTATTGACCCAGCCCCAAAATAGCCTTTTTTCTTTCCTTTTTTTTCCATAAATTCCGAGTTCAGCCACATCAGCTTCCTGACCAAACCAACCAGACACAAACTCACTTTGGTACTGCAGTCCAGGAAGGGGCCAGTTTCTTGTCACTCAGCATGACAAGACTGTGGCAGCCCTTGCTGCTGTGTCCTAAGGAACTGTTTGACAGCAGCCTGAAGCCCTAGAACCGTGATATTTATAAAATAGAAGATTATTCCAATGTTCCAACTACAGCCTTAGTTCTCATATAACACATACCTGCATTTAAGTGGATATTACTTACAAATTTAGGAGGTGGCACAGTCAAATTCAGACTGCTCAGGTTTACATCGTGGCCATTCTGTGCACAGGCTACAAGGCGCAATGCAATATAGAAACCCTACAAACAAATTGTGTTGTCTATTAAAGACCAGTTTGAATCACAAAAAATAACCTGCTTACGATTTTTACTAACACTGGTCATGCACAACTCAGTAAAAAGAAACCCCAGATGCACAGACCCATGATGACAACTACCCCTTTGCTTTTAAGGACGAGTCAGGAAAAATTTTACAGTAACAGGAAACAAAGAGCTTTTATGAAGAACTCTCTTCTAAATAAAATATAACAATTTTTCTTAAAAATTAGTAATGTTTTGAATTTATTTGTATCTACAAGTAACTTGCTATTTGATATTCCAAGCCATTTTTAGTAAAAACACAAACTTTTTCATGCACGAAAGTCTTCTAAAATCAAATCACACTTTTCATTTGTGACTTAATGACTGTGTATCTACATAGTACATACACTGATTATTTACAAAACAAAAGAGATACAGAAAATTAGAACCAAACTTTTCTGCAACCTCACTGAGTAATACACTTGGATGCAAGCAGTGCTGGGGAAAAAACTCATCTTGTAAACAAAAACTCAACCCTGAAAAAGATAAAGATAACTACTAGTGGTGCCAGGGCTTGATCGAAACAAGGCTAATCTGGGAAAGATAATAGAGGAAGTCTACATGAACATTTCCTTTACCTGCTTATCTAAGTATCCTTTACCCTCTGGGTCAGCCAAATCCCAAATCTGTGGAGATACAAAGTAAAAGCCGCTGTGAATTTCAAAGAAAACTTAGCTCAACAGTTCCTGCTGTATGTCTTCTTAAACAGTTCATTCGGCTGTCAAGTAATGACATACAGTGTTACTGACTTGTTAACAACAAAATTTTACACAAAAGACAAATTTTCTTCGCAAATTTTTCCTTTCACTTAAATGAATTGTACAGACAATTACTGCACTATCCAATCCCTTCAACTTACTTTTCCAAGGGTGATATCGGAGAGACCAGATTTTTTAAGAAACAGAGCAGCTTCACTTGCCCCAACTCTCCCTGTGTACGCTGGATCTACCTGAAGGAGAAAAATTAACATTTAATTAAAACATGACCGTTGTGAAAGCAGATTTAAGAAATACAACATCCCTTGCCTCTAGGTTAAAAGGAGTTACACAAACTGCATCACCACTTGGAATTCACACAGTTTTAGCACTGCAATGGGGAAAGGAAAGAGAAGGAAATCTTGGGGAAGAAACTGCACTTTATTTTTACTTTTTTTAAAGAACATACCTGTTTGTAGTATGTTTCATATATTGGATTCCCAGTAGGAAACTGAAACACAAGTAAGAAGACAGAATAAACAACAATCCGAATTTAAAGGAAAAAAAATGTAAAGCACTTTGTGTATTACTTCCATCGAAAACCTAAAATACTGTGTTAATTTGCTGTGTTACAAACTGGACACTTGGAATTTAAGTGTGAATAACAGGGATCCACCAAGACCACAGGCTGTTGCCATCTCTTAGAACTTCTCATTCATCAGGATTCCTACCTCCCCTCACACTTTTACTTAATGACACTACATTAGGCATAAGGTTTGGAAGAACAGCTTTGAATTACTTGACAAAGTATTTCAAATCTCAATATGACAAGTACTGATAACAAAGGCCCAATTTTCAAAATAATGCTGACCTGACTACCTCCTGCACTGCATACATCCTTACAGAACTTTTTCAGCAGACAATTACACACACACACGCACAAACAGAGCCCTGTGCCTGTGTTAACACATTTTCAGGACTAGGACCTTAAACTGAAACAGAGTAAAAAAAACAAAATAAAACAAACAAAACCCCAAACTAAAACATATACCTATATAATGAATGACAAATTAACAACTCTCATAATTCTCTGACAACGCTTCTGGAGGATTTTAACTTGGTGTAATCACTGCACTGCACAAAAGCTGCGGACCCAAGGGAAGCTCTGCCTTTTCAGTGTACTACACAAGCAGATCCCAATCCCCTCTTGCTGACATTCCAAACAGATGGCAGCTGGAATGCCAAAAGATGCTGAAGCTTCAAAACCTATCTTCTCACTCGCCTCCTACAGCTGCCTACAGGCTGTGAGTTCTAGCCCTGTGCAGGCTATCCCTCCGCACTGTTCTCCTCAGCCTCAATGCCAATCAAGTCAAAAACAGGTCACTCCTTACACCACTTAGAGGTCTTAAAAAGAAAACAACAGAACAACCCAACAAAGAGTTTAATGAGTGAGACGAAGAGATGTCACAAAACCTGCTTGGGACAACCACTCTCCACCTCCAGGACAGCAATCAGACACCCAAAAAGGAGTATTTCACACTAAGTCCCATCACTACTATTATATCCCCTGCCAGATGTCACCTTCTTCCTTGTCATCCTCATGGATTTCCAGATGTTCTACCTACTCTGAGAGGAAGGAAGGCAGGAACATGATGAAAGAAAACATCAATCAAGAACATGAAAATTTTATTTTACGCCAAGAGAACCTTCTTGTGAGTTTACAATAAACATGCTAAATTTTCACTTAAGGAGCTATCCATAATAACTAAGTTCTCTGAACCGAGCACAAGCAAACATTGACTCTCTGAAGACTGCAGCTCTATCTGAACAGAAAACTCCTGCATTTTCAGAACAGTTGCCTAGTTGCCTTAAATGTACTTCACTTACATCCATCAACAAAATAAGCTACCCCATTTTCCAACATCAGCACCCTCTGGAAGCTCTCGATCTTCCTGATGGCAGACAGGATTTCAGAAGGATGCTGCAAACAGAACTCACACATTTGACTATTCTTTGTGCTGGCATGTAAACGATCAGCACATACAAGCATTGTGTTCCTGTCCAAGCAGGAAACACATCATTCAGAGAAAAGGTGGAAGTAGGAAATAGTCAGTTCCGCTCTGAATAAAAACCAGGATGTTTTCAGCCAATTATCACCAAACTATGCACCTCTTGTTTATCAGAAAGCTCAGACAAGAGATTTAACCACCAACTACAAGCTCCTCTAACTGATGCAGTGAGTGACCCAGAGCATGCAGAGACTGGTTTCGTACCAAGATACAGAGCAAACAGCTCCAGCAGCAGGACTGAATGATCTCATCCCATCACTAGACATTCCTGTCACCCTCCTTTGATATTGCCAGCTAATATGTGCAGCTGATTTACCTGGTAGAGGTGGCAGGAAGCCAGGGTGATGTGCTTCAGTGCTGTGAAATTTCATCTACAGCAAATTATTCACCTAAGCGCTGCTGGAAAGCACTTCAGGGTCAATTCTCTACTTGCAGAATTTTACTAAGATTCAGCCTCTCTGACTGATTTACCTAAATGACTACACCTCTGTGATGAAGCAGACCAGACAAAATGGGTTCAAGTGATAAAAATAGCACAGTTCTCTATCTACCCATCACCACATGTGGTGACATCACCATCATTCACAAGAGGATTCTGTAATTTGGTGACAACTGCAGATGAAGGACCAACCCAAGAGTGTCAATGCCAGCAGAGACAAAAATTTTCAAGAGTGTACAGTGGATGATGTCAAAGCACAACCTGTTAAGAGAGGTTCTGTTTGACTGTTTATCCATCCTGTGGTTTCTATGCCTGCTCTATACTCCCCAAAACATCACCTCTGACCAACTCTTTAGACCACCTTCCAAACAGGCCCTTCAGAGCCCTAGTGCCTTGTTGTTTAATCTCCAAGTTGATTTCCTGTTCAGAAGTTCAAGCCACACGCCTGCACACCCACGGCAGATGCACACACTGCGTTTGTGGTATGCAGTGCACACACACGGATACTGCTCCAAGTCCCTTAGAGCAGCTCTGGGAAAAGGGCAGGAGTAAGCGCCTGCCACCACAACAATACAGCCAGTCCTCTTTCCTGAAGTCATCTTGGGGCCACAAAGAGCTCTGGATCACATCAGCTACTTAAAATAAAATTATTATTATAGTAAATGATCAATGATAAAATATGATCAAATATTTTAAGCTGCTTGAATTATCCATGTGGTTTGCAGCCCTTAATATGTTGGTAACAATAGTCTTATTTTATATCTTTCTGAGTGGACATGCCACAACATTACAGCATATGCAGCCTCTCCTAATTCCATTTCTGGCATTTACTCTAACACACATCTCCTTAGTAATCACAAAACTAAGGCTATTAAAAGAGGAAGTTTATTACTTTAAAGGAAATTCTGTTTGCTGCCCCGATTAACAGCTGGATTACTCTTGACAGCTTCATATAGGAAAACAAGTTTGCACTGAATTAGTTGGAAAACACTATAAAAATACGTTTAAAAAAAGTGGACCTTTATTCCCCTAAACCTAACATTTTCTGTCAAGAGGAATACCACTGATGCCGGTCTCTCAAAGAGCAACGACAATTTAAACAACAGAGAAACTTGAGTGCTAAAGTAAATATTTTATAATTATTTGATTTTTACGGATGTACTACAGAAGTTTCACAGCTACAGACTCTTTCATGTCCAGAGTTTGACTTACATATTTTGCACTACATTAATCACTTGAAAATTTTTTGTAAGTTTATGTGCACATGCATGTTTCCAGATGTTTCTGAATATGTTCACTTAATCAAACCTATGTTAATGAGGACTCCTGTTAAACAAAAGCTAAACAGCAGTACATGTTCTTAGTAAGACACACAGCAAGTTATGTTATCCAATTCCATTGAGAGATAAATGTTTAGAGCATCGCAACTCAAAGATCATTATTTAAAGAAAATTGATATATTTAAATAACCTGAACTACTAACAGGAGTCATTTGGAATGTCTGACTGGCCTAGGCACAGTGCAGAAAATAGTTTCAATTTCAAGACAGTAAATGTAGTGGGGTGGTGCTGCTTTTCCTTTGCTTTAAAGCAAAGAAGTAAACTGACTTTCTTCACGGGAATATGGAAAATAACTAACGGCGATCACACTGCTTAGGCTTGAATTATTCGGGTGAGAAATCAATGAAAAAGCTTGGAAGAACAGAAATCAACCCAGGGTTCCCAAGCATTCAACCAGAGCTGGCAACAGCCTCTCGCAAGGGTCAGGGATATGTGTCCTATGCCCTGCCCTGAAGAAGCTCATCCTCCTCCTGACAGGCGAACACCTCCCGCCCATCCCTAACCCCCTGCCAGTGTCCCCGGCCACGGCCGCGTTCACGCATCTGCTCAATGCCCTACACAGCCACGACACCCTGTCACAACAGCTCAGCAGCTACAGGCGGCATCAACCCGCCGCTATGAACAGGAAAACGGGGTGACGTGCGGAGCACCAGCCCTTGCCTCCAAACCCCTGGCCTACGATAATCCTCTACGATAATTCGGGGTGGGGAAGCGCCAGGAGACCCTCAGCCCCTCCCCAGGGACGCAGCTCCAGGGCCTCCATGAGGGGAGGGCGCCAGCACAGCTTGTGGCTCTTCAGCAGCGTCTGCCCCAGCCCCGGGGTACGGCGGGGGCCGCTCGCCGCCCTTGCCCCGCTGGGTCCCGCTCCCCGCCGCGCCCCGACCCTCACTCTCCGCGGGCCGAGCCCCTCCCAGCACGGGGCCTGTACTCAGCGACAATCCCGACCCGGCTGCACCCTGCTACGGTGCAGCCCCGCTGCCTCTCCCCGCGCCCGCCCCGCCGCCGGTGCGGAGGGCCGCGCGTCCCCTCGCAGCCCGGTACCTGCTGGCTGAGGGGGATGAGCGCCGCCATCTTCCTCCCGCTGGGTCGGGCCGCGGCCGGGGCGGAGCGAGGGCCGGGAGGCGGTGGCACGGCCGGGCTCGCGGACGCGGTGGCGGTTGAGGAGGTGCCCAACCCGCCGGCGAGTGCCCGCGGCTTTATCGGGACCCGGCAGGCGCTCCTCGACGGCAGTTCCCGCTGCCCGCAGCGCTCCCCTGAGTCACTGAATTGTTTAGACCGGAAGAGACCTGTTAGATAATTGAGTCCAATCTTTGATCGATCACCACCTTGTTAACCACATCAGAGCACTGATTGCCATGGCCCGTCGCTCCTTAAACACCTCCAGGAATGGGGACTTCACCACCACCTCCCTGGGCAGTCACATAATCCCAAAATGAGCAAAGTTTGAATGGACCACAGCGGGCCACCAGGTCCCACGTCCCTGCTCTAGCCGGGCGATCCCAGAGCACACGGCACAGGATTGTGTCTACACCGTTCTGGAATATCTTCAGTGAGGGACTGCAGTCTGTTTGAGTGCACGGTCACTGCACACTAAAGAAGTTCTTCCTCATATTCAGGTGGAACTTGTTGGGCCCCACGGAGCAGAGCCGGGTCCGTACTCCGAGCCCTCCGTGCAGACACTGACAGGCAGGGTTGAGGTCTCAGCCTCTCCTCTCAAGGCCGAACAGACCCAGCTCCCTCAGCTTGTCCTCGGCACAGAGACGCTCCAGCCCTTGATCAACTTCGTAACTCTAAACCCTGTCAAAGCAGCCCTCATCCAGAGAAGGTCCTTCACCCCCAATGAATCTTCTTCTGGTCTTGGATGAATTTTTCGGCGTCAAATACACCAAAGTTAGCAAGCCCCTGGCTGCAGGGTATAAACCCTGAGCAGCAGCCTGACCGAGGCTGGATCACTGTGATCACATAAAAGTTAAATGAACAGGAGCTCATTTAGGAAAAAAAGGTGCAGGGCGACTGTCATATTTCAGAGCTTTAAAAGTTCTTCACCCCAGACTGTCAGTTAATTGTTTTACAGCTCTTGGACAAGCAGAAGCAGAAAAACTTGACCTCAGTCAGTCAACAGACTACAAAGTGGCACAGCTGATACCGGGGCTTCCAGGGATCCCCCCCACTTTCTTGCTCCTCACCGCACAAAATCCTCTCAGCCAGAGTCCAGAGGTAAATGCAGAGCCCTGGGCTGTGAAGTCTGCCTTAATTTTTTTCTAAATTTGTACCATTATTTTTTGGGGGAGGAAGGAAGAGCAGAAAAGCAGAAGGACTTGAGAAAGGATTGAATGAAATGACTGAAAAAGTTACAAGATTGAGGTATAAGACAGGTAAGACAAAAAATCAGGTACATCATTCGTTGCTTCCAATTCGTTTCTCTCACTGCATTAGGAAAAAAAATTAAGACAGCATGCAAGCACTTTGTATGTCTATTTCAGAACTGTGAAAGGGAAATAATCTGTCAGAATTAAAAATTTTAAACTTCATTTAAACTTAAAAGATCAGATTTGTGGATGGACTGACAGCACACCACAACAGAGCTGGAATGGTCGAGCTAGGAGATAAGGTGCATTGACTCAGTAGGCTCGGAAATTCTGGCAGATGCACAATGGCTACAGGAGTTAAGCAAAGCTTATCTCCTCCTTGGTTCCAAATATGTTGCGAAGCATTCTTTGCCCATTTGACATGCTGAACTCTCTACTGGAACATAAAAGTACAGTATTCCCTCAATAAAAATGAGCATTAATTTTACATTTAATATTAAAACATTAAAATGTAGAACAGTTACAAAACCTCATGCTTTATCGCAGGTAGTTTCAATATTATATTGAAGTACATATAACTGATAATATATTATATTATTAATTACAGCAGTGTTAAGATTCAGTTAATAAATAACCGCTTTTTCTATAGATAATTTAACTGTAACACAGCATTTTTAATAAAAATAACTGAAACTAGTCATAAAATCGAATGTTGCATCAAAAAAGCCTATATTAAAATGACTCTATTGGAGCAGATTTCCACAAGCTCTTAACAAAACATCACTATCCTTACATGATATAAGTGGAAAAAATGTGAACTTCTTTCAAATGACAATTAAAACTCTTCCATCTCAATATCATTTCCCACTCTTCTCTCCCTTCCAGAGTCTGCTTTCTATTTTTTTCTTAAACTATCGCTCCAAGTATTTTTCTTCCGTAGTCCTTTCTCTCTCCTGCTATCCCTCAACCTGTTTTACATGCATTTCCTTTACAAGACCACGGGATTCCAATTTCATTTTTATGCACCAGTAGTTTCTCAATCAGATTAGACAAGGAATTTTTAAAATGTGGACATAAAGAATTAAATCACCCATGAGAATTTCATGTTCACTGTATTTCACCCCATGTTCCATCTCCAAAGTCTTTTGCATAAACCTCAGCATCTGTTATTGAGAAATTGTAAAAAATTGTGCCAGCTTTCACTTTGGAAGGAAAACAGAAAAAAGCCCAGGAAGTCTGTTTTCTTAAGAGTCCTCAGACTACCCATCTCATTTGGTTTCCATTCCCCCTCGGATGAACTGCGTGTTTGGAATACAGTCAGGAAAAGAAAATGGCTCAAGGTGTTCCCTTAGCTAGGAGTAGGAAACTGTATAGAGGAGTTTTGACCACAGTATAGTACCATTCTGTATTATTATTATTCTTCATCCCAAAATTCAGGTCCTCAGCATTAGTTCCACACCGTGTTCAGGTTCATCCCAATCCTTTAAAGACACAGGAAAAATAAAAAAGCAAAAGTGAACAGTGCACAGTTCAACTATATTAAAAAGAAATTAAATAATCTGCTAATATAGAATAAGGAGAGCAAATTACCTCAGGTTTGCTGTCATTTAGATAATAACTTTGGATTCAATCATCCCAATCCGTGGGCTCCTCTCTTCATTAATTTTCCTCAGTGGTGAACAATCTAAATCGTCTTGTGGGCTGCCAGATGCATTTTTATATCAATTTTTATTTCATAAGTTTGATCTGGCAATATAATCAAAATATTATCGGAGTATATAGTTGTGTGTATCTGTCAGACAGGGTTTTAGAGATAGCAAGGCAGTTTTTAAGAAGCTTAAACTCAAGTCTTAGGAACTGCCTTACAGCAGAATGGTAACACTAGAAAATACTAGAAAACTAACTCAGAAAAACAAAAAAACTAGGCAAAATAAAAATGATCCATGGCATAAGTTCAATAACTATATAATTGTTTTACAACTGTATAATGATGTTGGATACTTAATGCCAAATTTCACTGTGACACACGAACTACAAGTTTCACCAAGACCCTGGAAACGACACACAAGTACAAAGGGCAAGTAATAGCCTACAATGTGCTGTTTCAGTGAGAGGTCCTAACGCAAATCCTGCTGAATAACTGGATTAATTTCCAACTCGCTCCAATAATGAGCAAACGGCGGGTTTGTAAAATTCCGCATTTCTTGGCCGTGGTGCATGCTGGGGCTTGCAGTCCGGCGCAGTGACCTCGCCGAGGCGCTCGCGGAGCCAATGAACGGGCGGGACACTGGGGAGTGGCGGGCTCCGGGACACGGCCCGCAGGAGCCTCCGCCGCCTCGCGCGGGCGGGCCCCACGCCGTGTTCTCCGACCCTGTCCCGCCCCATCCCGTCCGTCCTGCCCCGTCCAGCTCTGGCTTGTCCCGTCCCGGATGGCCGCGATCTCTTGGGCACCGAGGTCAGGTAAGGCAGCAGCGCCCTACCTCAGTCTGTACTTAGGCAGCTTCGGCCCCGGCCGGTGTTTGCGTCCTGTCTGGGGAGGGATCTGTACAACCCCCTTCCTACAGCTCCCTGATAGAACTGAGTGCAGCCAGGTAGTGACAGAGCTACTCCCAGGAAACCAGCGGCAGGACGAGAGGACAGTCTTAAGCTGTGCCTGGGGAGGCTCAGCTTGGAAATCGGAAAGAATTTCTTCACAGAAAGGGTGGTCAGACATTGGAAGGGGCTGCCCGTGGAGTCACCATCCCTGGAGATGTTTAGGGAAAGACTGGATGCGGCACTCAGTGCTTTGATCAGTCACAGGTTGGACTCGATGATGTCAGGTCATTCCTAAGGTTAGTTACTCTGTGATTCTTGGCAGGGCCACAGCCATGTGCCCCGCAGGACGTGGTGACCTCACGATGATGGACACAGAGGTGGAAAACGCTGGAAGAAGTCCAGCCCATCACAGCAGGTTTTTGAAAGTGCGCGATGGAAACGCTCGTGGGAGGCTGTGGGGCCAGAGGCCAGGAAACAGCGTGTGGGCAGAGAGCAGCCCTGGAGCCCAGAGCGCGCTGCACAGCATCTCCCACACGCGGTTAAGCTCAGTCCTGAATAAAGTGGCACAACTAGAAAGCAAAATCATGCGTCAAAAAAAGCACCTGGAATTGCAGAATACTGACTCGAGCCTGAAGCCTTTGGCTGAGGAGTGCACCTCATCTTCGTCTGGGCATGAAGGTGGTGCCAGGGGCAAGAAGTACTGGAAGAATTACAGTACCACCAGTGGGAATGGGACCCGCAGAGATGCCCGTTCTGAGGAAGAAAGCATCCAAAGCCCTAAAAGGAATGCTATGGTTAAACAACAGCTTGATCTGGATAGTGATGAAGAGGAAATGAGAGAATTGATGGAGAGCTCTTTGGGCTTTTCCAGTGGAAATGGGAATCAGAAGGTTCTGGTAAATGATGCTCAGTGGGGTAGAAAGGTAAATACAAATTTTTCTGGACTATGTATTTTTGTTAATGCTTCCATATAATTGTTTTAATTGATTGATCGCTTTTTATTTAGATAACACCAGCAACTAAATTTTAAATTTGCATTTGTGTCTTGCTCGTGATAGGATTCAAGTTCACACCTTTACATCTTAAAATAACTCTGTCTTACCCACAATGATTTGTTCTCCCTTTAACAATCTACACATAACAATGAAGTAACAAATCTCTTTTTCATGTTCTTCAAAAAGAGCAAGACTCCAGTTCCGTCAGGAAGGGCTCCTCTACCTTGTAAGGAAGTTTCACCAGCAGAGCTTCCTAAAGCATCTTCTTTTCACAACAAAGATTCAGAGAAAAGTGTGTTTGGTAGAGTTAATTCACCAGCACCTTCACCCGCCAGCAGAAACCTGTCAGGACATACCATGAGATCTCGATTGTCTTCCATGAAAGACAACACTGTAAAGATTACTCTGCCTAAAGCAGGTTACACCAAGCAAATCCAAGAATCTCTTGAAAGTGACAGAAGTGAAATAAATTCATTAGATGAATTATTTTCTGAAGGGGCTGATGCAGAGGATCCAACCAGCGGCAGCTTGAAATGTAAGTTTCCTAAAATAGTCTCAGTAGACTCAGTAGTCTCAGTAGACTCAGAATGAATTGTACTGATAGTCTCCTGATAAATTCTCTTAATAAACATGGGCAAATAGTCACTTTGAAAGGATTCACTGGTGAAATTTTACATAAAGCAAGGCCTGATCCAAGTAATTATCCCGATCTGTTTCTTTTTTCTAGTGTAATAGGTTTGTATTTTTATTAGCTTTTGACTTAATGGGTTCATATTAATGACGCTGCCCTGGGTGACATATGTCAAAACAAATAGGTCATTCAGAGTAGTTTTCATGTATCAGTGGCACAATATACTAAGAAGTCAGAGTGAGAACAGCTGGAAATGAGGGGCAGCAAAAATCTCATGAACTTCAGGAATATCAGCAGCTCAAAGGAGGAAATTTTAAGAGTTTCTACGAAGTTACAACCAGTGACTGATTGCTATTACTTTTTTGTGTTAAACTAGGAAGGTAGTACTAATTTTTCCCCCACTTTTCTCACTCATGGGAAAGTGTACTGTAATTTTAATGTAAATTCTCATGTATAGGTGTCATTCATTTGCAGGCTTCAGACGAAATGTCGTGAGCCTTGATGATTTGGCACCAGATACTACCAGTAAGGCAGCAGAATTAAAGCAGAAAGTAAGTAAATTCCCAACTAGCACATATTCCCAGTCTGCCTTTGTTTGGTGGAGTGTGGAGGTTCTAAAAGAAATACTTTTACAGGGAAAAGACATCCAGTTTACTCAAGAATCAAACAAATATGTGAAAAAAGATACATTGCTGGTGGGAGAAGACCAGGCTGCTCTTAAAATGACCAGTGCAATAACTAGTGTGAGTGATTCTTCTGAAGAGGATGTTGAAAAATGTGTCTCTGAAGCTGAAATCTCTGAACATTTAAGTGGAGTTTCCTCAGATTTCCCTCCACACAAACAGGATTATCTTAATCAGAATGAGAGAACTCTTAATTCAGAGTATTCTGAAGACTTTGAAAAGTCTCTGTCTACAGCAGACGGGGAATCTGTAGAGGGACATGCTGAGAGCTGCACGTGTTCTGGAGCACAGCCCTCTGCAGCCTCATCCCTGCTGGTGGCCCGAGAGCAGCGCAGCCGGGGGTGCGGAGTGACCCTCACAGAAACCGCGGTTCAGACAGCAGAGCCTCCGTTCACCTCCTGCTGGGCAAAGGGTGAGTTCAGCACTTATTGCCCTCATCAGGCTAGTTTGACACTTTTACATATGCTCAGTCAGCCTTGGTAGACTTCTTCACTTCAGTGCCAGCTTCCCCTCAATGGTGCTAAATAAAAAAAGGTCTAAAGCCCAACACTTTAATCTGCTGTCTACAGAGAAGACTGGGATTGAATATCATAATAACAAATGTTTTTTGGTTAAAAATATCCCCCACAGGACCTGAAGCTGGATGAGCAAGTGTTAGCAGCAGAGCTCACAATAGCACAAGTAGTACTCTCAAATGCAATTCAGTATTCTGACATCTTTACTGTCGTAAATAATAGCATTGTAGCATTACTAAAGTGATTGCTCATTCATAGTTTTTTTGCATTGTACTTCTCTCTTGGGAAAGCATTATGGCCCCAGGACAGGATCAGATCCGAGGCTTTGATATCCTGAGGGGTAACTCCCTGCCTACATCTCTTTACTTAAAGGAAAAAGTACTAAGAGCCACCATTCCTTGCCACACTCGAGGAGAAAGTGGAAACCTGAGTGTCCTTGAAAACAGCAGCATCGAGTACAGAAGTCTTTATTTTTACTCTGCCTAGGACTAGGATTAGAAAAGGTGCTTTCTGCCATGGTGTTGTGAGCCTGAGAGTAAAGACCGTGGAAGTGTTTTAACTATGTCGTTTTTCTGGCTGACAGAAATCTCCTGGTAGGCTGTACAGTGCGTATTAGGGCAGCTGCCATCCCAAGAAACTGCTGAAGAACCAAGCAGTAGCAATAAACCTTTCCCCTCTCCTCAGCCAGTAATTCTGATGCTATCCTGTGCACAGCAGACCCCTCTGCAGTGCTCGCCCCGCCTGCTGGAACCAGCGACTTCGATCCAGTGCCAATTGCCAGTCATGTGATCAGCATGGATGCAGTAGAAGGTATCAAAACCACATTTCTTCTTCATTTTTTTAATCTGTTTTCTGCACCTAAGCCCAGCTTGGTTTGTTCAGCCTTTGCTGCTGGCTGTGTCTCACCCCAGTACATCATTTCCCTTTCTGGCAGCCCTGACTGCATACAGCCCCTCGGTTCTTGTTTTACACGCCATGTGCAAGCAGCACGTGATGCTGACCCAGCAGTTTG
Organism: Luscinia luscinia; assembly: GCA_034336685.1. NCBI lineage: Eukaryota > Metazoa > Chordata > Aves > Passeriformes > Muscicapidae > Luscinia > Luscinia luscinia. The sequence continues at coordinate 21,743 of CM067634.1, read as the reverse complement.
TCGAGAACGTTCACCGCCTTCACACGTCCCTTGTGGAGTCATTAGAGCATGAGAAGTTCCACTACCATACCCTGGAAGAGGCTAAGGAGGTATTTATGACAAACCAGAGACTGAGCATATATTCCTTTCCAAGTGCTTATGGTAGTTGCAGAAAACCCAGTTTCTTTGCATATGATTAATTAATAAGTTTAAAAGAAAAAAAATGAAAGACTGAAGTCCTGCTGGAGGCCATAGTTTTTAAAGGTTAAGTTTTCTGCTGTAGCATTTAGCTGTCCTCAAATGAGCAGGGATCATTCAGATGCTTCAAGGGTCACTTTCTGTTGGTAGTACAGAAATGTGCAGGTATTGTGACATGAAGATTAGTTGCTTTCTACTATTTAATAAATAATAATCTACATAATAAAGACATTCATTTATTAACTTTTTTTTTTTTGCAGTACATCAAGAATCACAAATCCCCACCTCTAACAATTGAGCAAGCGCTTGAAGAAATTCGGAGAGCCTGGAGAAATAACTGCTTGGACAGTTACTGAGCTTTAAGTGACATTTATATTTACACCTCTAAGGCTGAAACAAGAAACTTTTCCAAGCTGCACAGAAAAAAGGTTCTAAACCATATTAGAAGGATCAGTACAAACTGCTATGTTAGTATAAATTAGTTAGTACAAGTTGCTAATTATTATATATAATTTACTTTTCTACAGCTGAATGTTTTACTTATGTACACAATACAGGGATAGGTAGGAACCTTCAGCCAGACTTTGTCAGCAAAAGAGACGTCAAGGTAACACTTCATGCGACCATAATAAGTCATCACAGTGCACGTATTTACTCAGTGAATTGTGACATCTGTGATCGCATCTATGATTGTGGTAGAAGCAAAAGTCTGTACTACAGCCCCTGAGAAATATGACCATAGCAGGAAATTACCATATCCTCACCATAGTGCCATTCTCCAAGCAGCGTTTCTATGTAATCAGCCTTTTCAGATTACAACAAACCCAAACACATGCTTGAGTGTGTTAATGTTAAGATAAATTCAAAACAAGGAAGGCTTATAGTCAAGGTACAGGAATCCACTTGCTCTGAAATCTCAGCTGCCTTTTTATTTAAAAAAAACTGTTTATTGGAAGGCAAAACAACAACATTCACAAGTTGGTAACATACAGGTGTTGTATGCTGATTCACAGACAGGTACAGTTCCACAACTACAGCAGATCTAGAACAAACTGATATTTCACCATATTAACTGAATGGTTTTAAGAGGGTTTTTAGTCTACAACCAACCAACTGGAAAAGGGAACCACCACGCAGACCTGGGGAGTGGAACTGCAGTACAAGGGCCTAACAGCTCTAGCTGGTGGCCTCTGGGAACAGTTACAAAAGGTTTGTTTCTCTTTTCATTTAGATTACAGCAAGGTTCCAAGAACATCTCCTTGATAGAAACGTGTAGAGCAGAGAAAATGGATTATCTTCTATTGAACTAATTAGCTTTTATTAAAGGGTATGTACAAAAATATAAAAAAGCTTAAAGACTGTGTTCCATTACAAAGCATCACCCATCCCTCAGAGTGCTGGAAAAGCTACCAGAGAACTGACCCTTGTGTCCTGCCCCGAGAGGCGGCTGCAGCAGCTGCTGGGCGGGGGCTGAAGGTGGGTGGAAGGTTCTAAAAGCTTGCACAGTGCTCAGAGGTCACCTGCACTGGAACTAGATGCTTCATTCCCCATTTAGACATTAGGATACACTGCTCAGCATCAGTCTGACTTGATCCCAAGGCAGCACCCCTCCACTTCAAATAGAATTAACCTTTTGAGAGAAATAAACATACATTATGGAACTAGAGAACATACAACCATGGCAGATAATGTCTGTATTCCACAGGAATGAATGAGGCACAGTCAGTCATGCACCACAAACAGCTTGAATGGGTTTAATTCTACTATAAAATGGAGAACTAATTAGAAAGTTTTGCAAGATAAATGGAAATTTTTAAACTTGCTAGACATGTCATAGCAACAACTGGCCTTTTTAAAGCACTAATTGACAAGTGTTGAAGTACATGTCGTAGCTTTCCATTTTTCACCATAGTTTTAAAAGTAATTTATTTGTCACTTCCTCCAGATTTTATTTTGGATTTCTACAAGTTTAATGTTTTACAGAAGATGCAAGACATCTTTCTTCAGAGAATCTTATTCGAGTGGTGGAGGGTCTTGTGTTTCACGCTTCACTGAAACAATAGGGAAAAGAGTTCTTACACATTCTGCAGTTACCTAAGCTGTCTGAAATGTTTCGTGGAAAAAGGGTTCTGTTAATATGGAATTTTTTCTTTATGGGCTTTACTTGAACCCACTTGACTGCACAGATCTAGAGGCAGAAGTGACATTTCATTGAGCATGCCAGCTTTTTCCTTTTAGCTGTTGGCAGAAGCCAATGTTCATTGTATCACAGACTCTGCAAAAATCCAGCATTCAGGTAATTTTCTTCACCTCTTATAAATGTTTCCACTTTTTCTGAACCCTTCCTGCACTACAGGGAATTTATTATCAGTTCTGGCTTTGGCAGAACGTGGTACTAATGGTAGGAAACTCTGAATAGGGCAGGGGTAAACAGTAAGTGTGGTCTAACTTGATTCCAACCATAAGGACCTCCCTGCTGCAGCAGCTGTCCCTTGTGTGGCACAGCTCCCCCTCCACTTTGCGAAAGATGCAGGTGCTCAGTATTGCAGCCAGAAAGTGGTTTATGCAGAACACACTCATTAATTAACATTTCAGAAATTAAAACATAACACAATGCCTAAAAAGGAATACCTGCTGGGTTAATCAGAGTACATGTCCACTTACCTTGTTGTTTTACCGTATCAGTTACACTAGAAAAAATTAAGAGTTACTGATATTTTGATTTGGGTTTACAAAAATCACTCTCAAGAGGTTTCTAAATTGCTGAGAAACATTTACTTACATTCATCCCTGGCCTTCATGCGTGCGATAAATGAGTAACTTTTATTTCTTCTGTAGTTTTCGTAAGGGTCATCCAATGCAACTCCCACTCCTTTGTACTGATCCCATTTGTCTCGGATATCACCACCTTTAATTGGATCCTGAATTCCTTGTTCCTTGGCTCCTAATCCACCAGATCCACTCCACCCTGCAGCAAGGACACAACATTGCAGTCCTTTCACTGTTATTACTAGAATCATGAAACAACCAAAGACAGCATCAGTTTGATAAAGCAGGATGGGGACAACCTGAAACAACACATGAGCTGTCCCATTTATTTCACAAGCATTAACAGGCAGAGATTCCAGGAGCTGACACTGGCAGTGTCCCTAAGAACTATTAGGAGGAGAAGATGAAAGGCAGCGTGAGCCCTATCTGTGCGGTCAGCCCTGCTGACCTGCACTGCAGGGAGACGAAATACCTCAGGTAGAGCCACTTCTATCTGATGCCAAACTCACACCCCTCTCTTCTGTAGGTTTCCCAGAAAGGCAATTATCACTGTTCCATAAACTTACATCTCTGAATATTCTTATGCTGACCATGGAATGCCAAGGAACAATTTCTTATGAACATGCATTAAAGAATTATATCTAAGACTTTGGTGTCTAGTTTTCTTTCCTGGCTTCTGTAAGATTCTAGAATAGCATCTTACCCATTTTCACTAGCATTTGATGGCCTTTATTTTCTTCTCCAAGTCTCGATTCTGGTATAGGAGGCCCAGAACTGGAGCCCAAACCAGCAGAAGAACTAAGAAAATAATAAGAACAAATTAGGAACCAGTGATACTACTCTGACACAGAACACAGTTCTATTCTGTTAAGCATTAACATCCAACACAATTCCATCCACTCTACTAAGCTATTCTTTATTGAAGCTACTAGATTATGCAGTTACTGAGTTGCCAGAAATACATCACCTGCTTCTCAGCACAAGGGAAATCAAACACTTGATTGCCTTTGCACTCTGAGTGCAATGGAGCACTCAGAGAATTACTCCTGCTCCCAAGGAAGGCGTACACAGACTTCACAGTTGCATGCAGTTTAGTTAAAATAAAAAGCCACCACAACAGAGGAATATTCTCTCTACAAGCACATGTAACACATAAATTGTTTCCAAATCTGCTCTCCATCATCTTTTCTCCTCTTTGTTGAAATGCTTATTATCCCCTGGTAACGAGGCAGTGTCCCTGCAGGCGCTCTGTTCAAACAGCCCAGGTAAAAGAAGACAGGTCCAAAGCTTACGGAGGAGTGGGGCTGCGAGAGCGGGAACGACGCCGCCTTCCTGGGGAGTACGATTTGGACCTAGACCGTGACCGAGACCGTGATCGGCTGTGAGAAGAGCGGGACCTGCTCCGGCTTCTGAAAGGAAGAGCACACGAGTTACCAGAGCAGTTCCTTGGATCAGCCTTGAGGGTTGGCTTTTTCCCACTCCCCAGTCCCCAAGGTTCAGCCCCCCTGTGCCCTACCTGGACTGTGAGCGAGAATAGGATCGCGATCGAGAGCAAGAGCGAGAGCGTGATCTCGAGTAGGAGCCAGATGATTTTGAAGATCGTGAATGAGACCGGGAAGATGAACGACCTCGGCTTTTAGACCGACTGCGAGACCGAGAAGGCCCACTGCACAGATGAGCAGAGAAACTCCAGTGAGATTCCATGGAGAAGCACCAGAAACACAAATCTACTCCTGATCAAATTCAAATTACACACAAGCACTACTTCTGCAGTGAAAGTGAAAGCTTAAGTGCGAAAAACTATTTCATAGAATCACAAAGTGGTCTGGGTTGGAAGGGACCTTGAACATCATCCAGTTCCAATCCCTGCCATTGGGCAGGGACACCTTCCTCAAGACCAGGTTGCTCCAAGCCCTCTTCAACCTGGCCTTGGGCACTTCCCAGGGATGGGGAAGCCACAGCTCCTCTGGGCAACTTGTGCCAGTTCCATTTTCTGCAGATTAGAAACTCCAGCATACTGAAACTCAAATTTTCATCAGCATGTTGCTGAACAGACTTTCCCTCTGCATTTAGCCCAAGCACCATCCAGATGAACAGCACATAGCAGAAGGTGGCACACAGGAACTCTCACCTATTTCTCTTCTCTTGACCTTTCCTCCGTCTTGCTCTCATTTTAGCTCTGAAGAATTCGTACAGCCCATTCTGCTCCCATCCTTCACTGCAACAAATCAACCACACAGAACCCACACATGTATATTCCACTTCAGTGGCGACCTTAAGGATTTTCACTAGATTTTGTACAGAACAAGGGGTCTGGGAAAAACTGTCTTGCAAATCTCAGTATAAGATCGAAGAGCAAGTACAGTTGCAATACAAGTGCATTAGGAGAACCAAGACACAGACAAAAGAGAGGGAGGCACTTGTGGTTTGAGACACCTTCTTAGGGCAGTTTCCTTACCATTTTATTGGCTACACCTACTATTACCTGTTTCTAGGCCTGTCATGAGATGGTGGACTATAAAATGCCTCAACCGCAGCCAGGAGTCTCTCACTGGGGGGCATTGGAGGTGGAAGACGTATATCTTTAGGATCTAAAGGTTTATACTCATGATCTTCAAGCTGCCGGAAACAAAACAAATTACATTCGTGTCACGTGTCATGGGGTGGCTACCTGGAGAGTTAAATACAGATTTAGCTGTGTAGAGACCTCAAATTTCAATACTGGATAAAAAATGATCTGGAAATAAGGATTCTGCAGACGACTCAATGCTTCCTCGTGCTATCAGTATTGTGAGTTCTCTGAGAAAAGCCTGCACTGCACAGGTTGCAGTTTTAAGTGGGTCACCAGGTGGATAAAATGCAGATCTCATCCACCTTTGTGCTAACGTGTCTGGATGGAAGCCTGGCACAAACTGGTATATGAGAATAAAAAAAAAGAGGTGGAAGAGGCTTATTTGTTCATCTCAAATACAGAATACATATATGTAAATACCCCTGAAGATGCTGATACAGGAATGTTTCCTGCTTTCTAGCCTTCTTTGTATATATAACATTGATATTTTAAAATATCGTCATGAAAATTCTGATTATGAAGAGCTAGTACAGTGGTCCCATCAGACTTAGGAGGTCTCTCTGGCCAGCTGGAAATCACTAGGGATTTCCATTTCCTACAAATAGGGGTCAGACTTTCAAGTATAAATTAGTCTTTCTGTGAATTCAGTCAGCTTCCTCTAGCACACAACACATGAAAATCATCACCATTTTCACTACCTAGTCCCCCCAACTACTCCTGCTCTTATACCCTACATAACTAGTTGTGGAATGGAAGGATTTGAAATTATACACATCCATGTTGAACTGTCCCTAATAACAACAACAGGTTTTGGATCTTTTAATCCCACCAGTCAGTCCCATAGCAAGCACTTACTTTGACAAGTGGAGCCATCAGTCCAGCAGGAAGATCAAAGTAGGGAACATTCGGCACCAGACTGGGATCATCGTGGTTCATGTGAGGGGGCCCTTGGCGCCGCATGTGAGGGGGCTGCCCGTTAAATCCATGGGGGGGAGGCCCAAAATCAGGGTGCTGTGGCCCCCCCCAGGGAGGATGCTCGCTGATTCCAGGATGAGGCAATCTGTGACCAGGATGATGATGAGGAGGTCCAATTTCTGCAGGGTGGGAGAATTAAAATGCTTTATTTAGCTACCAAGAAAGTAAGGCAATCAGAGATGCACTTCAGTTACTGCATTTATCCTAAAACTCAATCTCGGCAGATCCGGCAAAGCACCACAACTGAAGGATCAGAGGCTGGCTACAGGTCTCCACTCACAAATACCCTGCAGTGCATATGCCTCTCTGGCCACAGCAACCACTCTGTAGACAACAGGATAGTTCACCCCAAGCCACTGCTTCCTTTGGGACATACTGTGGTCAAAAGGACCACAAGAAAGACACACTCAAGAACAAAATGTTTCAGATGCAGCAGGGCAACTACTGGTGGAATTTATTTCTGAAGCTAAGTACACAATTATGGCTCAGCTTGGACCTGTAATCAGTTCTGTCTCTCTGCCAAATCAAGATATATAAAGAAATATATATGGCAGCAATTTATTTGCATCAGTGGATGACAAGAAAATACTTTTGAAAAAGAGATTTGAAGAAGATGAAGAGATGATAATTCTGTTACTAAAATAGGGAAGCAAGTGACACTTATCCAACCACTGATGGACAAACGTCATGAACACCAGGAGACCCTCCTGAACTCACTGCACTCTATGGAAAAAATGCAAGACTGAAAATCAACATCATTTGCAACAGCATTAACAGTTTTTCCAGGAAAAGCCATTACAGCCATTTCCCAATCTTGAGCTGGTACTCATTGTCATCAGAACTCAATCAGAGTCTGTACTGTCATTGCTCCACTGCTTTCCTAATTTTAACCATCTGGTTTAGCTGATCCCTTCTTCCAACAACGTTACATGAAACAACAGATATTTTAAATCACCACTAAAATCCAAAACCAAGCAACTTATTTTGCGCTTAAACCTAAACTCGCTTGGACAAGAGGGAGTTCTCCCTTTCCGCCTACTCACTACCACAATTCTTAAAAACAGGCAAATAAAACCCAAGTATTAAAAAAAAAGGGACAATCTCTACTACAGAAGTTAAACTCAATTCTAAATATATAAACTCAAATCCATTGGTTTTTGACCATTTTTTGACTTGGAAAATTGAGAAACTTTTAGAATTAATGTAGCAACTGGTACACAGAAAACATAATATATCTTCTATGTGACCTGTCACACACAACCAGGGTGATCTTTGGCCTGTACACTGACAAGGATCATTCCAGAGGAACGATAACTCCCTCAGGTGAAACGGAAACTGCTTCCAAGCAGACCTAGAGCAGACTTCCCCACAGCCGCAGGCCAGGCAAGCAGCACTGGTTGCACTCCCTCACATTCCCATGTTCCAACAAGAGAACAGACTCAATAAGGAAGAACTGCAGGTAGGGACCATTTCACCATACACTACCAAGCCACACAACAATAAAGGCAGAAAACTAGAGAGTTTGGTAGTCAAAATAAATAGAAAATGAATGAGTGTATGCATAGGAACAAATCCTTTCAGCCTTCCTCTTAACTTCTTCCATCTACACAGGCCACAGCTCTCATCAGTCCTCACCTATGGGCTGATGTGCAGGTGATTAAATTTACTTTTGAACTTAATTACTTAATTAATTTTCACTTTTGAACTTAACTACTTTTAAAGTGAAGTAGTTGCAAAAGAAGTGCCTGTAGAGATGCTGACTTGAACTACAATTTCTTATCCATTAGGAAAGACTCAAAAAGCAAGGAAGCATCCAACTCTGCACGTGTTTCCTACCAAGTTCTTAGCTGTAGTTTCCCAAACTAAACATTTCTTAGGAAAATCACAACAGTCTACCAGAGATAAACTGCCACCCCAAACCACTAAATAATTTTGTAATGGCAATCAGCATTACAACGTAAGAAAACCTGGCCTGGTACACACTTTACCTTGAGGAAAATCCCCCTGGGGGTAATCAAAACGATGAGGATAAGGAGGCCTTTCAAAGGGATGGCGAGGTGGAAAATCATCCTGCATGAAGCGAGGTGGAAAGCGGTTGAAATTATGCGGATGCGGGGGCTGGTTGAATTGGGGATGTTGCTGATGTGGAGGAAATGGGCCTCTGAAGTGAGGTGGCCGCTGCATTCGAAATGGAGGTTCCCTCTGACCCCCACCCCATGGAGGCTGCTCATGCTGGTTGTTCCACGGTGCTTCAAACTGGTTGTTCCAAGAAGGATCAGGCTGGTTGTTCCAAGGTGTCTCTCGCTGATTGTTCCAGCCTTGATCTCTCTGTTCATTCCACATTCCTTCATGGTTGTTATTCCAGGGAGGACAATGAGGTGGTCCCTGGAGGTGAAGTACAGAAGTCTGGTCATTAGGTTACAAGAATAAAGAACACAATAACATACCTCCTTATGGAAATACAGCCCATAGGCAACATGCACAAGGGAAAGAACATTTAAAATACGAGTCTGAATGACTGCAACTTCAGAAAAAAAATGGGAAAAGATCAAAACTTTACTTAACCAAACAGCTCTTCTTCATAGGAACAGCGTGATGGTTAACAAACTGAAATATAATTAACTTTTTGCCTTTAACTACACTCAGAATGACAAAGCTTGGCATTGAAATCTGGATTTCTAATTTCCACAGCTTTTCACTGCACTTCCACAACCCAACCTCCACAACCAAGACAGCTATTCTGAACCTCCACATCTGTTTTCACAACTATTTCTTACCTGTTGCTGACCCCATGGTGCAACAGGGTGAGGTTGGTCAAACCAGGGTGGTTTATTTGGGGGAATCTGGTCATGAGATCCAGGCCCACGTGGCCCACCTGAGGCAGGATCCTGCACTCCAGACCCAGTTGTATCATACTCTGTAGAACCAGTTAGAGGCAGCTGAGATTTACCATCATCTGGAACAATTTAGAGACTATTGTCAGCATCAGTCATACGCAGTTAAATAAAACATCAGCACACCAGGCACCTGATGGACTTCTTCTGCAGAAATCTAATTACTGGGAGACAGCATTTCTGATCCATCTCTTTGGCTCTTTTTATGCTCAAGCATCTGTCTGCACCTGCTGCAAGGCTCTGAAGTGATTTAAGCTTTTGCCTGAACCAAACCAGCAGTGCATTTTGTCTCCTTATTAAAAAAGGAGGGAAAAAAACCAAAAGTCGTAACATTGTCACCCACTGATTTTTGCACAGGTCTCAGGTCAGCTCAGTACCTGCTTGTGTGACCGGAACAGACGGTGGAGCTGAGGCTGGGGCTGCTGTGGAGGCTTGAGGCGGGGGTGTTGATTTCACCTCGTTCTCTAGTGGGGGTATTTGGATCTGTTGCTGCTGCTGCTGCTGTGTTAAACTGCTCACAAACTCCTCGTGTTGAGTTTTCAGGTTCTGGATCTGCTGTTGGAAAGCCACTTGCACAGGCTGTACAACCGTTGCATATTCAGTGATCAAATTTGCCTGATAAAAGAAATGAAGGAAAACAAGTGAACGCTGCACCTATAGTACCTGCCCTACCTTGCTTGTTCAGAATTCCCTGCATTGCCCTTCACCCTCTCTCCCAAAAAACGCATAAGGATGCAGGATAATGCTGGCAGCACCTATTATGAAGCTTTGTGGAGATTTCCAAAATATTCTCTGCAGCCTGGAACCCACCATCTTTAGTACTGTCTTTCCAATCAGCTCAAATCGACAGCATTCATTATTAATAATAAAAAGTTCCTGCTGCCACAACAATTTTTATATTCAATGTATCCAGTTTAAAGCCATGCTTGCTTGTTTCCTTTTGACCAAACACTCCCTGCTCATACAAGACATTGTCAAATATGTACAGGACTGTATGAGTATCCTGTATCCAGGACCATATCAGCAGCTGGATTATTGAACGTTTGAAATAACAACGTTATATTTTACATTGTTTTTTGTAATTCCTTGTAAGCAACTTCAAGGGAGGGGAGGGGGAACAGAAATTAACATTATTCTTTAAAAAAGAAAATAATTTAAAAAATATTTGCATAAATAAAGAAACCTCGTATTTTTGTGCCTAACCTGGTACTGGCCAAGTCCAAGAGCTGGGCTTTGCAATTGCTGAATAATGGACTCATCAAAGTACCCGTTTTTCTCCCACAGCTGCAGAAGCTGTATGAATAAGAGTGAAAGTGATTTTAGAAATTATGAACAATCAAAGAAAAACTGGACCACATCATTTTTGTGCCTTCAGTTTTTCATAAGACGTAGGATTTTGGTATTTATTTTTGAACCACTAAAGATTCAGATGTGTTCATCATTATGATAACTCTTAAATAAAGCCTAGGTACTTTTAAGTTCTATTTTAAAAGTGAATTTAAGCACCTCCTGTAATACACCTTATGAAGACAATCAGACCAGAAAAATATCTCAGTGATCTTCTTGCACCTGCCGATTTGTGAACTTACATAGCACCAAGCTAAGCAAAAGTCGCAGTTAAACAAAAACCAGATACTCACTCTGGCAATTTTCTGTTGCTTATCTTCCTCCACTGCTAGAAAACTGGTACAATAAATAGGCACAACCACCTTCTGTAAAGCAGCCAGAAGATCTCGTGCTTGCTTCCGCTGGCTTCAAGAAAGGAATGGGAAGAGTTATCTTTTTCACTATAACACTAAGTGCACTAGAGAATTCAATTAATCTCAATTTCTGCTATACTGAAAGTAGTGGAATCACGAAATAGAGTTCTCTCCCTAACGACTTTAGTATAAAATCTTGTTCGGAGGAAAAATACACCAAGCAGGTAAAATGGTTTTACCTATATTTGATTACTAAAGCACTAGATCAAAGCAGTGGATATCTGAGGACAGCTGCTAAAAATAACTACTACGTTAAAAACATGAAGTGACTTGTCAAACCGCTGCCAACCAACACTGTATCTGGAAGAGAAACTTCATCAAATTAAAACAGCACACTGAAACCCATAACAGAATTCTTACCAGTGATGCAAAACATCATTGATTAAGTAGATGAGGTGCAGCCGCAGCTCAAAGTGAGCTCCTTCTGCTGTGATCCGGTTCCGCAGGTGTCCAGCCATCAACTCACAGTGTGCAGGAGACTTGGCATTACTAAACATCCAATTCTTGCCAGCCTTAGAAAAGCAAATTTAAAATATTTTAAGTCAGTCTAACGTGCTCCCAAAATACAGGCTTCCTATAGCTCTGAAATAACTGCAGGAAGCGAAGTTTTCAGGTAACAGCTTTCATCTTACCTGCCACACAACAGAGATATAAAGCTGTCGTTAATGTACAGAGAATCTCAAAATTCAAACAAACCCACAGCACCACCAAATCCCTGTGCAGATTCAGACCACTTACTGAGATTGCATCTTTTGTGCAAGTGTCAATTATTGGCTGCAGCAAGTTGTCAAATTCATTCATATCTAACTGGGTTTCCTCCAAAACCTTTTGCATTTGTTGTTCAATTGCAAGGGCTACTGCTGATGTGACTTGTTCCTGGTGAAAAAAAATAACAAAAAAAAGAAAAAACAGAAGCAAAAAAAAAAAAAAAACAAAAACCCAACACCACCAAAAAACAAAAACAACAAACAAACAAACAAACAACAAACAAACAAACAAAAAACCACACACACACAAAAAAGAAGAATTACATTATAGCCAAAACCAACATTATTTTAAAGAATGAAGCTCCTGTATCCTTATCCTCTTGGACATAAGTAGCTATCTCAAGGACAAAATCTTTTACAACCACTGTGACCTCATGAAAATGTTTAAATTCTTCAATTCTGAAAAGACTCTTCACATTTTTCAGGTGAAGTCCAATTTACTTCTAAAATCTATCACGACAAAAAAATAATTGCAAGAAGCTCTTAAATGTAAGGAACACAACCAAGTCACAAGGAGCTCTTCAGTTTGGTTTTCAGCAGCCTTAACAGCTACATATCTGCAAAAATCAGCTAGTTGATAGCACACAGTTCCCTTCCACCCGTAATCATATCTAAGTCAGAACACTACTAACTGGTAGATCTTGCAGTTCTCACCAATCTGCAGCATTTAACCAAGGTTAAGGTGGTCACAATTTATTCCACTCTAAAACTAACAAGGATTTTCAAAGACTAAATAAAAGATTTTAATCACAGATCAATCATACCAGCACAACCTACACATCAGATACGTCCATTCTAAGGTAATGCTGGCATTTGCTACACAACAAAAGAGGAAAGCAACATCCATTCTCCTCACCTCCATCACCACTCAGCAGCAAACCATCCTCTCTCCCTCCACTCCTAATTCCTATAGCCACTGACAGGCCAGGATACACCAGGTGAGCGTTCATCTTAAACCAACCTGTCTCATAGCGAGGAGATGCTGCTCCTGCTGCTGCAGGTTCCACTGACTTTGCTGGATGAGTTCCTCCACAGATGGAGTGCCCTGAGGGGCTGGGATGGGTGCAGCAGGTGGGAGCGATGGCTGTGGCAGGGGCTGGATCTGTGCAGAAGCCTCGATGTCTTGGCTTTGCTTGCACAACACTATAAGACAGAGTAAACTTTGAAAGTAAACCTCCCAGAGAAACCTGCTACCGCCAGCCCACGGGTGCAAATGGCACTGGTTCCAAATAGCTCTGAGGGGGTCAGAGGGGTCTCCAGAGCTGCTTGGACAACGCTCTCAGACATTTGGTGGGATTCTTGGGGTGTCCTGTGCAGGGCCAGGAGTTGGACTCGACGATCCTGATGGGTCCCTTCCAACTCCGCATACTCTATGATTCTACGGTTAACGCAAAATCACGGGTGGATGGTGCAAAAGAGGAGAGCCAGCAACTCCCCGTACATTTCCAGAGGGACAACTCCAGGACAAGCCGAGTTGCGGGGTTGCGGCTCTCCAGGTGCTGTGCTCCGTCTCATCACGCTGCCCGTCCCTGCGGCTCCCCCTGCCCGCCTCCAAACCCACAACCGGGGCCGTGAGGAGCCATGTGCAGCGCTCGGCCTGGAACCTAGCGCAGGAAGAGGCCGCAAACCGCTCCCGGCGCAGCAGGGCGAGACCCGGACACACAAAAGTGTCTCCGCCGGCCGAGCCCAAGACCCCGCGGCCGGGGGAGGGAGGGAACCCGAGCCGGCTCGGCCCGAGCCGCAGGCCCCACTCACGCTGCTGCTGCTCCAGGGCCAGCTTGTACTTGTAGTAGCCGTAGAAGTCGCCCCCAAAAAGGAAGGAGAATTTGGGGTTCTCCTTCTGCTTCTCCATCGTCATCTTCTCGAACTCGGGCCCGTTCCGCGCCACAAACTGCGCCAACTTGTCGATGACATTCCGCAGCTCCTGGTCTGTAGGAAGGCAGCGCCGTCAGCCCCCGCTCTTCCCGCTCCCTTCCCGCTCCCGCGGTTACCCCCCGTTCCCCCCGAGCCCCTCGATCGCCCCTCACCGTCGGGCGGCAGCGGCATCTCCATGGCCGCGAGTCCCCGGGCCGCTGGGCCGCGCCGCACGGACGGAGGAGCTGCGACACCCGCGCGGCCGCGCTTTACGGCCCCGTCGCTATGGAGACGGCGCGCGGCGCCGGTCACGCGGGGCCGCTCTCCGCACGTGCCCCGCGCCCGCCGCGCCTAGTGCGGCCTGAGGGGCGGGAGTGACAGCAGTGACGGGCCGGGGCACCGGGGAGAAACCGCGGCTCCTCTGCTGGTGTTCGAGTAACAGCGCAGGCAGAACGTTAAGCTTGAGGTAACTGACCTGCCTCAGGCCCAATGCTTGCATTATTAATTATTTTAAAAGGTAGCAGAACCAGAGTTGAAGAACACCTCGACTTTTAGTACAGGTAATTTTTTTTTTTAAATTGATGGGAGAGTGTTTTGCAGTACTCACTCTCAAAAAGAGATAATGTTTCACAAGTGAGATGTGAAGAGATTCCTTGTGTCTCAACAGGTCCACAGATTAAACTAGCAGAAAATAACACACTATTACAGAATTTTTCAGAGACTGATAAAGGATCAAGAAGACTCCAATACTGACCTTTTAGTTTGATTGTATGTACTTGATAACCTGTTCTCTTTGTGCTCAGTGCTGAGAGTTACCTATGGGGTGGTCAGGAATTTTTATAAGTAAATACTTTTGTCAGATACACAGATAAAAGCATCTCGTATGCTTTTTATTCATAGATATCTTATAATTTAGTTACTGGTCTTAAAAGCCAAGACAAAATTAACAGTTAATCTCACTTAGCATCGGTTCACCTTGGAGGACAATCCAGACCACTTAAACGACACACAAACTGTAGGCGCGATGCAGAAATAGGAATGTGGATGTGTGGGATGGGCAGGAGACCCCCAGGACAACCCTATGAGCCCGTCGTGATGGGAAGGAGGACCCCCGGGATGGGGAGGAGATCCCCAGGATGGGGAGGATGATTTACCAAATTATGAGTATTGGTCTAACACTGATACTCAACTGTGACTGACAAAAGACTAACAATTTAAAGTTAGAAACTGTATGTTTATTCGCAGCGTGAGGTAATCCTCTAATACACACCGCAAATTGAACCTTGGGGAAGGTGGTATCAGCCCAGGCTCTGTTGACATCCTTTGCAGCAAATGTGAGTTTGCTGGTTCTAAAAAGCCCCACTCAGAAGGAGATGCTGGTCACAGTCCACAGCAGTCCATGAGAGCTCAAAAGGTCTCACTCAGGATTGCTGCTTACAGGGTCACAGGAGAATGTACTTTAGTAATAATAATTTTTCATTCATGGCTGCAATTCAGATCTGTAACTTGCTTTGAAAACCACATCCCCAAGTCAAGGTCATGAGTTTCTGAGTCCAAATGGGGGAATGTTGAATAGATGGCAATGAGTCAAGTAGCTATTTTTCAAAGGAATTTAGTTTGGAGTTTCAGTTTGGAAGACTGATCCTTTGCCCATGTCCTGGTGGGTGTTGTGTTGTTGTTCTGTTGAGAGTTGCTTTGTCACATGACTGTCCCCTTGGCAAGCTGTAAGGGTCTGACCAAGCTGTGCTCTCCTTGGAGCTGAGGACTGCTTTGTCTTTCCAGGTTGACAGGAGCAAGAAGGGTGTTTTTGGGAATGTGATGGCAGGTGTTTTGAGAGGATGGCAGGCTTGGAGCCAAATCCATGCGGCACACTGGCCACACTTCAGAAGAAGCCTTCAGAAGTTCAGAAGAAGCCTTCAAATACATCCCAGGGAGCAGGAAGGGTACAGCCAGCGAACATCATGACTCTTCCTGCTTCCATGCAGACCAGTGGCAAGCTCCCACCTTCAGCCTCTGGTCACCTAAACCCAGAAAGGAACCGGAAGCCTGCACAGGAGACTGTCACAGCTGCAGCAGCTCAGGTGGGAAGTGACCACCCTCCTCCTGGAGCACCTCACTCTCTGAGTAAGGGGCTGCAGGGCAGGCTGGTCTGCCAAAAGGAAAACCTCGACCCACAAGCCTCCACATACCTGGAGTCGATCAGAACTTTTCAATCTGATGCAAACAGTCTCAGGAAGACGGGAGTCTTGGCCCACAGGCAATATTCAGCTGCAACATCAAGGCCTGTTCTGGGTCCAAAAGGCAGAATTAGTAATCAGCAGCCTCAGGAATAGCCAATTGTGGATAAATTCAGGAAAACACTGCCAGAATCAAAAGAGCATATCTCAAAATACAAGTATCAGAACTCAGCCATTGCAGCCCTCTGGATTCCTTTCTGCTTCTACTAATTTGCTACATAAAAACTCTGGGACAAACCAGGGAAAAACTACTATGGTGAGGCAACCTGGCACAGCTCCAGGGGGCAGTCTTAAGCACCACAGCCAACCTCCCCCAGTGAGAATGATGCCTTAAGTTCTGAGTTTTCTGTTTGCTTGGGTATGCTTCGTTGTGCTTAGGGTGATGAAGACAAAATAGTCCAATTCCAGCTATTGACTCAAGGACAGTTTCTTCAAACTCTAGGCCCTAAATATAAACAGTGGGAGGAGGGCAGGCCAGCCAGGAGAAGAAGATGACACCTTACAATTTGAGACTATTAATTGGTTGACTCCTGCATGTAAATAGACTGAAGTTTATAAAAATGTGAAATCATGTGACCAAGCGCTCTTTTACTTCCACCTTAGAGCCACTCAGGCAGGGCAGGGGCCACACTGTGGCATTGGTACTGCCAGGGCGTGGCTTTTGAAGGCCTTACAATAAATACCCATTTTATTCCCCTTAACTCTGTGTGATCTGTTTCAGCTCCTAAAGGCAACAGTTTTTGGCAAGCCAGGCAGGAGAGGAGAGGCAGCTGGAAGGCTCTGGACTGAGACCGTCAGCCCTGGAAAGGCCCAGCGAAGGTCCAGAGATATCCAGAGCCAAGAGTACTGGGAACAGAGACACGTGAGACACAATGGATTTTACAGGATTACCAGGATGGGATCAATAAAAATAATTCAGGTTTCATTCAAAGATCTGAGGCACTGGAAAGAATTCTTCCATGTCATTGCTCAAGATTATGAGATTATATCGAAAATAGTGTGGAAACTGCTGCACACTTAACAGATTAATCAATGTGACTTAGAGGGAGGCAGGAAGCCCATTGGATTGGATGATTTTAACATGGGATGTGAATCCAAGTTTTATCACTGCATTGGGGAATGGTTCTCTGGGATTGAAAACTCCCCCCAAAAGAGGAAAAACTATTTAATAGTTTTAAATGATTAATAAAAATGGGATCCGTGGAGAGAAATCCAAAGATTGGGACCAAGAGCGCAAAGTTTAACCTGAGGATGTTTTTGCTGGAATTGTTCCACATCAATAAAGGATTCTGGGATGGTTTTGGCAATGGAAAACACCTGCCAGGTGTGACAGTGATACCTAGGGACGCCTGCCCACAGCTTTGGGGGTGGCTTCCCAGTGACATCATGGTGACAAGAGTGACAACCTCGTGGCACGGTCCCAGATCCCCCGAGCGGGAGCGGTTACCGATGGCCTGCGGCGCTCACCCGGTGGTGGTTCGGGAGTCAGCCCCGATGACGACGCCTCCATCGAACTCCACGGCCATGATGGTGGTCTGGGGGGAGGAGAGGGAGGGGCTGCGCTCAGAGCCCCTGCCCCACAGAAGTCTCCTTCCCACAGTAGACTTCGCCCCACACAACCCTCTCCGCCACACAGAAATCACCCTGTGCCCCACAGAAACCGTCTTTTCACAGAACTCCCAGCCCCACAGCAAGTCTCCCCCTCCCCAGAGAAATCCCTCCGTGCCCATTAGCACCCGTCTCCAGGGGGGTCCCTCTGAGCCATATTCCTCTTCCTGCACTCTTCAGGGAACTCTCTGCTGCCCCAGCCCTTGCGCCCAGCTCCCTCTGCCCCAAAGCCAGCCCCAGTTCCACCCTCAGCCGTACATCGGGACCCTCTGCCCCACAGCCCACTCACTCCGCGCTATGGCGGCTTCTCCTGGTCCGGAACACCCTTAACCCCTGCAAGCCCATCGCGAGTCCGCAGCCCTCTAAGTGGGTCCTCCCGCCGTCCCCCGCCCCACTCACGCCGGTGCTGACGGGCTCCGCCGTCCATTCCCGGTGTGGCCCGGCGGGGCCTGACCCGGCCCGCGGCTCCCACACCGTCACCGCCGCCATCTTCCCCCGCGCTTCACGGCAGTGTGGCCGGTGCGGCGGGGTTGGGTCGATGCTTTACGGCAGTGTGGCCAGTACGGCGGGGTTGGGTCGATGCTTTATGGCAGTGCGGCGGCAGCTGTGCTTTACGGCAGCGTGGCGTCCGCTGGGCTGATCGTTCTCTTCCTCGGAAAAGAATCTGTTGAGTTTCTCCCACAGCCCGGAATTCCCACGCCAGCCCCTCCTCGCGCCCCATCCCGTCCGCTGGACCCCGGTTAGAGCGGTGCGGATGAGGAAGGGGGAGGGCGCTGCTGCAGGGGCGTGGTTTCGGGGATTACCTGGGCGCACCTGGGCAGGGAGGGGGGATTCCCCAGAGCTCTCTCAAAGAAGGATGCTTGGAACATCGAGGAGCACCTGAATGCACCTGGGCTTGGACACAGCTGCAAGGAAATACCGAGGGAAAACAGGCTGTGATGGGGGGCAGCACCTGAACAGGTGGAGCAGCGCGTGGGTTTGCAGGGGGAATCGTTCTCCTTTGCCCTTCAGATTTCACCTTGTCAGTCCCTCCCGAGTTACCCCGGTCCCTCTGAAATGCCCTCTGAAATATCCCCATTTTGAGGGTGATTTTAGGGGCCCCCTGGGACATGACCCCTCCCCCCCCCCACCCCTATTTCATGTGAAATAGCAGCTCTAGGTCCCATGGGCTCGAGCCATCCCAATCTTATTTATATGTTTATATGTTTATTTATTGTGTCTGCCCATTGCTTTGGTACTTATTCATTATGCCTCCTTATTTATTTTTGCTTTTAACTTGTATGTGTATGGAGGTGGAAATAAAATGTTTTCTAGGACAGCATTGCTCAGCTCATTGCTCATGGGCAATGGGGTTATGGATGGGAAAATCCTTCTGCTTTGGTTGCTTTTTGGGTGAAAACCCAGGGAGTGGGGGGGCCACTCCACAGCCCAGGAATCCCCTTGACCCATGCAGGAACCTTCACCACTTTGTCTCCATGCCCACATCACAGCTGCCCCAAAATCCAGGGAATTTTATGGCCCAAACCCTTGGAATTCTGGGCCCAAAAACCTGGAAATTTTGGCCACAAAATCCTGGAATACTCAGCCCTGAACCCTGAGAATTCCAGCCCCAAAAACCGGGAATTTCAGCCCTAAAAATCTGGGAATTCCAGACCAAATATCCTGGGAATTTCAGCTCCAAGATCGTGGAAATTTTATGACCCAAGCCCTTGGAATTCTTTCCCCAAAAACCTGGGGATTCTAAGCTTAGAATTCTCAGAATTTCAGCCTGAAAATCCTGGGAATTTCAGCCCCAAAACCTTGGGAATTTTAAGACCCTAACCCTGGAAATTCCTGCCCCAAAACCTCAGGAATTCTGGGCCCAAAATCCTCGAAATTTTGGCCTCAAAATCCTGGAACATTCAGCCCTGAACCCTTGGAATTCCAGCCCCAAAAACTTGGGAATTTCAGCCTGTGAAGACCAGATTCCCTAAAACAGGAAATCAACCCCAATCTCTATTTACAAAATCTTCAACTGCCTAATCACACATATGCATACAGTCCCACTGTGGCAAAGCAGAGAAGAAGTCTTGTCAGGTAAAATTATTGAACATGAAATTGTCTAGTAGCTGGCCAGAGGATAAAAAATATTAATGAATTACAAGCACATAAATATCATTCTCCCAACATTTATGCTGTGGGATTTATGCTGTTATGTTGAACACTCTGGACATGTCTAAGCTCGTCTGCAGAGGAAAACTGAGTATTCTGGGGTTCATCAACACACTCTAATCTCCACAAATTCACAGAACAGATGAAAGGAGGAAAAATTCCCTCCTCAAGTACATAATTTTCAATAAGGCTTTGCACATAGCTGAGGGAATACATTTTTTTCTGCAAAGGTGATCTCATTTGGGACTTCTCCTGACTGTGTTCCAGCTCAGGGGTGGTGCAGCTGGGTCACATCTCCAGACAGTAGTTTAGCAACCTCACGCTCTGCGTTCCTAAGTTCTCCTCCAAGAGCTTAAGAACACCTCTCTGATCAGCATATTCCCTAGAGAATCAGCCAAACCCAAGTTTACTAACAGGTACCTCTGTATGCAGGGATTTGGTACCTTGTCATTTGAAGACACTTCTGTCATTAGAGGCTCCTCATCCATAAAGAGATCCCATCAGCCTGATGCTCCTCCTGTTCCTGCTGGTGCTCCAGCTTTGATTGCCCCGGCACAACAAGATGCTCAGCAGGTCCACACAGAGGTCCACAAGTTGAGGAGCCAAAGTTTTACCAAGCTATGAAAATAAAGACATCTTGGAATTGAAGAAAAGAGGAGGATGGGAGCAGAAGGGTAATTATACAACAGGAATAGGAGTTAACTAAGAACTACTTAGATTACAACCTCTTCTAGGGGAAGGAACCACCTCCCTATGCAGAAACCTGATTCTAAGAGAAGTCTCAAGTTGCCAAATAAATAGTGATAGAATTTAATTTATATTGCAACATTTGGAGGTACACAGGCCAGTGAATTTTACTCTCTGCAAAGGCTTCTTAGGGAGACCCAGGAGCTGGATTAAAATCTCGAGTTTATTTGCACTCACGCTGATTAGCAAGGTAACCCATGCAAAGTAAATCCAAGGCTCCTCAATAAAAAGAACTGGCATTTGTTTACAAATTACATGCAGTTTTGTACGGTGCTGTGCAGCCTCAGAGACAAGTACAGAAAAAAGAACTACAGAATTGGAACCTAAGTTTTAACAACTAAGTCATTTGTACCTTCTACATTAAAATAAACTAAACATAACCACAATATTATTACAGTATTGCTCTTACTCTGCTGAAGTTCTCCACTGTGGATTTCAGGTATAACAGCACATGCTTTACTCACAACAAAAGCTGGTCAGGTGGGAGCCAGAAAGCCAATTTTGTCTGAACACCATCTTCCAATAGGGTATTGCTTCCTCTCTCATAGGCTCTCTTTAGCAAAGTGGTAAATACAGAATCCAGTGCCACAGCAGGTTCTTCACCTCCTCATGATTTTTAAACTGTATAAAGTGAAAAAAAGCATAAGAGAAAAACAATGATGAATATGAAACAAAAATCGCCTCAGCTACCCATGTTTTGAGATGAGCTCTGAGCTGAAGCCAGGGTGAAGCTCCAGAAGCACAAGTGTGCAGTCCTGCTGGAACAGAGCTGTCCAGCAGTGACCCCAGGGAGTGTGTAGTGTTCACTGCTGGCCAAAGAGAAAAACTCACCAAACCCAGCCCAGGGGGCCTGTGATCCCCAGCCCACCCAGGGACAGCTCCAGGCACTCTGAACTGAGGCCACTGTACGCACCAGGCTCTGCTGTGCCTGGTGAGGAGTCTGTGTGCCACCCACCCCTGAGCCCCGGTGTCACCTCCCAAACACCACAGAGACCTCCTGTGTCATCAGAGAAAAGCCCTGGAGCAAATTTGTGTCCCAACGTGATCAACAAGAAATACAGAATTAGCTTGATAGAAATGCTCTTTCTGATGGAAATGTAACTGCTATAAACTCTGAGGTTTTTATAGGAATACTAGCTCAAGAATTCAGTAACTTCAGGTATTCCATACCACACATTCCTGAGATTGCTGGGGTATCCAGAGTTTATAGTACTGGTTAAACTGGTAGAGCT